>CATKHK010000044.1:0-377022 GCA_949751835.1 Blepharisma japonicum | reverse complement strand
ATTGGCTCGTTTTCAGTAATCCCTTGTGATGAATGTTTAAAAATGAAAAATAAGATCTTGATAAAAGAAGAAGAGAGCCTTTACATGATTGAATGCCCTAATGGATCAATATTTGAAAGCGAAATTGGAAACTTTACAATTTGAAGATGGATTGCACGCTCAACAATTAATATTTCTCCTAACCAAATTTATTGTTCATATAATAAAGGAACAGTGTATATTAGCGTAGGCTCAGGTTACTACAAGTTTGATTTGAATGAAAAGGAATTGATTGATTTAAATAAGTCATAAAATATTTAAAATTATTAAATTTTCTTCTCAGCCATATCTCTTACTATAAAATAATATGGATATGAAATATTGAGACACTAAGGTTGTATATAATGCATAAAGAAAGAAGAAATGTTTAAAGACTTTACTATTTTCTTAAATGAAATTGAAGGTGTATTAATTTGTTGCTGGGATAGCATATATATTATTTTATTATTTTATGACGGCCATAAGGTTATTAAGCTTATCAATCATTTTAACCTCATTTTTGAGGTATGGCAAATAGTATCCGAAATATAAAGATAGCAAAACTAATGAATAAGCTAAAGTGACAAATGCAAAAACGTTGAGTTCATTATAAATATGATTTTTAGAATCAGTATTAGCCATATGATATTCGTCTTCTATTACAGCTTGAAGAGCTGTGTAGTTTTTAATGAAATTATACCTCACAACAATATTAGCTGCAGAAGTAGGATTTCCAATATAATCTGCTTCCAATAAAAGATAGTTAGTAGCATATAAGCTTCCATATACCATGAAGTTGTTGACTGGTGAGCTTTGCAGTCCAAAGACGCTAGATTTTAAGTCCTCTGACATGAGATTCAAGTAATTCTTCTCCCTAATATCTTTTAGTGTAGATTTAAGAAAGGAAACAGTGCTTGCATAGCTAGTATTTGGATTGTGTAGAGCGTCAGAGTCAGGATAGTGCAATAAAAACCTAGGATCATTCTTATCTCTTGTAAAATAACCTAACCGAGAGAGTGTAGATTTTTTATAAACAAAATGGTTCAATAGCAACGGTCTGTATTTCATCTTAATTTCTGTTTTTGGATAAAGGGAAAATGTCATAAGAAAGTAAAATGAAGATGCTATGACAATAAAAATTGAAATTTTGAGCACATACCTTTGGAAAATTTTTGATTTTATTGGAATCTTTTTCCTTAATGGTGGTTTCTTTTTAAGACTGTCAAAAGCAAAGGTTTTATGCACTTCCTCAAGTCTTTTTACTATAGAGTTTGTAAGATCGCTATAAGATGATGATGTCTTTTTTCTAATATAGCGTCATGCCTCTTCATATCTTCTTTGAATGCAAGCTATGAAATATATTAGAGTTAATGTGCAAATCACTATGATAAAACACCCAATGCACATAACCGCATTAATTGTTTGGCTTGTTTGCTCAATTCTATCTGTTTCACAATTTACTAAGCTTTGAAGTGCTCTTAATACATAGTTATACGTAAAAGTCAGACAATTTATGACTAGAAATTTAAAATCAGGAATATAGTCTCCTTTAGATTTTGCAATCAATATAAGGCTTTGCCCCTAAATAATTTTTACATGGCTGATAATTTTCTGAACAATGTCATAAAGTGTATGCTTTGTTAGCACAGGCACTGGCTCAAAGGTTCAAAGTGGAATGATCTTTTCCTTTACTATTTCTGAGCTTTGGCAATAACTTCATTGATCATAGTCAGCTAAAATCGTTCCTTTAAGAAAGTTCATATCTTCAACCCCTTCAATTAATAATCCAAGATCTCAAGTCAGGTTATACCTACCTTGCCCGAGCTCAGCATCGATATCTCTTACAATCTCTGAAAAAGAGCTCAAATGATACAGAATCTGGCCTAAATGATTAAAAGTTTGGAGAGAAACTTCATGAGAAACATTCTTGTATACGACTCATAAAACTAGCCAATTTGCAGTTATTATAAAGAGGATCTAAATTGCTTTTACTGAAACGAACAAGACTCATTGGAGAATTTTTACTGCATTTTTTGATTTCCCAACAAATCTTTGAGAGACTTCTTTAAAAGATTTGCTTCTGGAGCTGGCTGATAAAGATAAGCATTCGTTTATTTCTTCTTGACTAATTAATTTTTCTTCATATTCGCAGCTTCTAAAATTTGTATCATTTCTTTCGTCTTCTTCTGAAGGATGTTTTAATTTCTCTCTAACTATGCCATATTGGGAATTTTGGCTTCTTGGCTTAATACATTCTACTTCAGAATTCCCACAATAGATCTCCAAAATATATTCAGGCATGGATAAATAATCAAGCTTATATAATATACCCAACATTTCTCTGTCGTTAAAGATGAAGCGATTAGTTCTGTCTTCTTGAAAATTCGAAAAATCAGGGATGCATTCGTATATATGAGAGCCTCTTTGAATTGGATTGCAACAACCTTTAAAAATCAAAGGGATTTGGCTGGAACATTCTAAAATAGTATGATTCGAAGAGAGGAGTAAAACTTCTCGTTTGCATAGCTGTGGCTCTAGGTCAATTAAAAAAAAGGCATTACTGTTTACTACTGTAATACTCCCACTCATTTTGCATTCCACTAAATAATCATTATTATTTTTTATATAAAATTTATTTAGAGTTGGAAGAGATGACGTCGTAGAGGATTTCATATAATTCTGCATAAATAACTTTCAAGCATAAACTCAAGAGTTCGGCAAAATTGACAGGAAATTTCAGATTTTATAGTTTTCCTCAGAAACTTCTAAGATATTTGCCATTTTCTGATTCATAAAAATAACCATCCCAAAACTTTCAAAATTACCTAAAAAAATTAATCTGCCTTTGGAGTTGTCAATAATATTAATTTCTTTTCTTCGCATAAGGTTAAAATTTTTATTTCTAATTCTTGAAGCTAAATCAATATTTCCAAGAATGCTGCCTACAAAAGATGATAAACATTCATATATTTCCGGGTCATTATACTTTTCTGCCATTGAAGAATAGAGATCTGAAACAATATTGAAGGAATCTGACAATTTATTAACTAAACTCATCAGTTTATTTGCTTCAAATGAATTAGAGATAATCTTCTTCATCATTTCCATTAGTATCTGGCATAACTCTTTATCTTTTCGTTTTAAATTTCTCATTTCAATCAAGTAAGAAATTTGTGTTAGGTCATGAAAATTTCTATGGCTGACTTTTCTTTGTATTCTTCGCTCTTGAATAAAGCCTTCTAATGTTCTATGAGTATTATTAAGTTGAAGCAGCTTAATTTTTGCTAATTTAATGTCTTTTATAGTATTTATACAAAAATTGACTTCTCATATGACTAACAGATCAGTTTTAAAGTTTGAAATATCAAAAAGAAATTTCGAGAATTTGTTGATTATCGGCTCATAGTCAAAGTCCAGCTTTTCTCTTGTAAGTCATTTTCTAAGGCTTAACTCAAAATAAATTTGAGATTTTTTTGGAGAAAAATTTTCATTTCACAAGTAGGTTGCTCTCTGTTTTAATTTGTAGGTAGCAATAACAACTACAACTGGCTGAAAAATGATAAAACATGTAACTGCAATCCCTATTTCATCAATCAGAGTTGCGAGCAAAAATGAAAATGAGGTTGACAATATGCTAGCCAAAACACCTCCACAGATTAAAATTTGGAAAATATTATAGTACGGCATAATTGATAGTAAGATAAAGTACAATAAAATGCTTAAAAGGATTTGCAGTGAATAAAAATATACTAGACTGTTCATTAAGATTCAATTTAAAACGCAAAACAATGCATAAACTATTCTCAAATAAATATCAAAGTTTGAATTTGATCTTGCTTTGATATCTTTCTGCATTTTTGAATGTCTTAATTCGGCCATAAATAACTCAGAAAATATTGCAAGAAGCACTAAGCCTATTATTAATATTGTACTCAGAGCTTCTCCTACCATCCCAAAATTATCTCAAATCGAGCTAGTGGATTGATTTTTATATTTTATTATCTTTTCTAAATGTCCTGACGAATAATTGAAAATTTTCAACAAAATAATTAATAAGGGTATATAAGCAACAGTAGTAGCTATTAATATTATTTTCCCTGTAACAAAAATTATTATCATAGGAGTATGCTCCCAAAATAACTTGATTATGCTGAGAAAAATAATACTCAAGAATATATACAATAAAATCAATACGCTGAAAAGTGAGCAGGTATCAAAAATATCGAATTCATCACAAATATTATCAAAGCTGTAGTACCCTAAAATTTTTCAAAATAGTTCATAATCTTTTCAGTTAGAAATATTCATTTCTTGATATCAGCACAGTGAAATTGCTTGCAAAGTAATTATCCCGTTGATTATCAGTGCCGAAAATATTTGCTTTCTTCTTTTCAAACTTGAAACAAAAGAAGAATTTAAAGAAACTTCAAAAGTGCACAAAATGCTATTTATAATATGCGAAATTGAAGACCGAAGATTTTTAGAAGTTTCCAGGCAATCATCGATAAAGTCCGGATAATCTTCTTGGATCATTTTTAATTATCCTTAATAAAAGCGCTTTTTCATAATAGAAATGCCAATGATGCAATTATTTAAGCTTTGTGGACATAAAGAAGTTTTAAATACTTTTTCATTATATATATAAACTAATCAAAAATTAAAAATAAATATGTATTTAGATATGAATTAATTATGGATATCTGATCATTTATAAAAAAAACAAAAACTTATATTCAAAAATCTATCTATGAATAGAATTTGGGATTGAAATTATTCATAGTTGTAGATTGGTCTATAAGTCTGAAAATCAGTGAAAATTTGGTTGTTAATATTCCTTTATCTATTAAAATTTTGAATAAATCAAAATGCTTAATGAAAATAAAGCCATGCTGATAGAATTTTAAATCCTTTAAATTTAAAATTATATGCAGTTAGAATTTAAATAAAAGGACTCGCTTAATCAAAAATAAAACCAATGAAAATTGTTGGCTTAATAATTTTGATGTAATTTATCTTAATAGTTTTTTATTTCCTTTTCTTGTTTTTCAAAATATATTTATTGCTCAAGTGTTTGTTTAAATTCCTAAATTTAGGCAAAGAAAACAAGAGCAAATAGGGAAACGCTTAGATGCATTGATTCTTCATATACTCTAGATTCAGTTCTACATGGTTTTCATGATAATAGATAAAACAGTTTGTTTTTAGAAGTGTATAATAAATAACAAAGTTTTTGACCTGGAAGAGCTTTAAATATTGGCAAATTTCCAAGCTTAATCATGCTTATTAATCGTCTAGTTCTCTTTCATATCATGGTGGATAAAAAAATCAGATTGACATACTTTCCAGAGCTGGTTATAGAATTACGCAAATTACTTTCTTATCTTCATTCTTTCTAAATTATTAATAAATTGCTAATATTTTATAATCTTCACTAAGGTAGTTATTCGGAATCTTTAAGCTCCTAAATTTTACATTTATTTGCAGCTATATGTTTGTGTTTGCTATCACAAGCAACCAGTTATAATTATCAGCAAAATCTAGTAAAAATAAGAGGTAATATGAATATCAGCCAAAATGTATTATTCTAATAACATCTGCTATTCTTTTATGATTTATCATACTCAAAATTAAAGATTAATTTCTAATTTTAATAATGTCTGCTGTCAAAAAACTCTCGAAACTGAAAAAATTATTTATAACGCATTGATCAAAAGATCAAACCATTCTGCTCAAAAATTTGAAGCATTGAAGCATATGGCTATTTATTTTTTGAGATCAGCAATGTCCCAGAATACTCAGTTGAAGGCACAGTTGTTTGTTTGGCAAATGTGCTCATATGCTTTGCTTCTTCAAATTTATTAATGCTCATCCCAACATGAACAGTTGCTTTTCTAGTAGGGGGTCTTTGCAGCATTCCTTGATCAGCTCTGCTTTCTTTATTTCCTCTAAATATTTTCACTTTCCCAAGAGAAGGGTTGCAACCCATAATCAATCTTTATTTCCTTAGGTATTTCTAATAATCGGTTATTTTATTAAACTTATTGACTGTGGAGATGATTTTTGCTTATTATAAACTATGCATGAGTATGAATCTCTAGTCAGAAATAGGGAGTAGGAATTTTTATTGACATAATCAGATATTCACAAATAATCTAAAATATCGGATTTTACTTGGCCTAGCAATTTCTTCGTCTTAAGCAAATACTAAGTCAATTTCAATATTTTATTTAAATGCATTTTGATCCCTATATAAGTTATGAGTGAAATATTCGGCTAGATAGCAATTCAAATGAATATTTTAATAATTAAAAATATAGACTTTTCTTTCATTTAAAAATAGATTCTATCTCTTTACACTTTTCTGTTAAATCATTGTTAAATGCAAATGAATTCTTCACAGAAAATTTGAAAAATAAATAAGCAGCGATTTCTTGGATTTCGATTCCAATGATGTATTTTTATTTATTGAGATAAATTTTCAATTTTGCTTTTTAGGCTATCTATATAGTTAGATAGCATTTCGTTTCGTGTATGGCTATAAATATGGTAAAGAAGCTTGATCGTCTTTATAGCAGAGCTGTATTTCTCGGATTCAGAAGAGGAATCACTCTCCAAAATGAAAACCAAGCTCTGTTGAGAATTGAAGGTGTTAAGACAAAAGAAGACGCCAAATGGTATATTGGAAAGAGAGCTGCTTATGTTTACAGAGCACATAAAGCCCAAACCAAGAAGAACAAGCTCACCAAGTATAGAAGCATCCAAGGAAAAATCATTGCTGCTCACGGAACTAATGGTGTGGTCAGGGCCAAGTTTGCCCATAATCTTCCACCTCAAGCTATTGGAAAATTGGTCAGAGTAATGCTTTATCCTAACAGACCAGCTATTACTCATTAACTAATCACATTTTAAGAATATTCCTGAAGGGTTGGTTTCTTTATGATAAGATAAGAAATTATTATCCTAGTTTCTCTAATAAATCAAGATAATGCAATTATCAATACTTGTACCAACTTATATATATAAATCTATGATAATTTAAAATTAAAAAACTTATGAAGCGAATCTGCAAAAGCAAGCAAGCTTTCGACCTGTGATATTTTTATTTCTGAATCTTAATAATATCATTGAAATAATTCTTCCCCTTCAAAGCTCAGCTTCGGTATAATTGCAATAAATTTCACTACTGTTTGTACAGATTCATTATCCTTTATGTAAATTAGCGCAAAAGCTTTTTAAGTTGCTATAGAAATAAATTATTTAAATTCACTTGCCATATCTGAACTCGATGGTGATGTCGAAATAATTATGGCTCACTACCCAATTATTTTTCTATCAGTAATTGCGCTGTGCTCTGCTGCACAACCAGCAGTGCGAGTCTCTGTCGCGCAATCATCATTGCAGAATCTAAAAAATGAATTTATTTCCTACGTTGTAAGCAAAGCTCAGACTGAAAAAATTCCTG
This sequence comes from Blepharisma japonicum, assembly GCA_949751835.1. Classification (NCBI taxonomy): domain Eukaryota; phylum Ciliophora; class Heterotrichea; order Heterotrichida; family Blepharismidae; genus Blepharisma; species Blepharisma japonicum. The sequence continues at coordinate 369,542 of CATKHK010000044.1, read as the reverse complement.
ATGTAAACATTACAAGCACCCTATCAACATACATCTTCACGAATATTACACTTTCTCAGCTTGAGCTATCCAGCAATAACACAAATATCATTTTTAATCCATCAAAATCTACAATCAGTCTAAGTGTAACAAACTTTACATTTGCCTTATCCATGAATGTTCAGTTCAGATTTCCTTTCGCAGTGAATGGCACAATGGATATCACCTTTACAAACGGTTCATTCATTCTTCCGATTTCAATTGGAGACTCAAATGGGAAAATTAACTTCCAAGTTGGAGAAATTGATGAGGATGAGCTGGCTTCTTTAAAAGTCTCAATTAGTACAAATAACAGAATTATCAGACTAATACAGTTCTTTGAGGGATTTTGGCCTTTTAGCAAGCTTGCAGGGCATTCTATTAAAAAATATGCTTCCACTCTTGGAGAATCATTGAACCCTGGCATTGCGAAAATTTTGAGCAAATTGAGCTACACTTATCAAATTTCCAATTATACCATTGTTGATTATCACTTTCTGGATTTCGCAATAGCTGACGAGCAGCATATAGAAGGTGATATCAATGGAACTTTTTACCTCACAAGCCAGCCTAAGGCAGCTCCTCAAGTTACTCAGGCTGCCCAGCCTCCAGCTTGGGCTTCAGAGGAAGGGGTAAGAATCCAATTTACTGAATATTTCTTGAATACCTATTTTTTGAGCATGCAGACTGCTGGACTTCTTAACTATTATCTTTCGGGCTCTACAGCAACTAGCTTCCCATTGAAAATGACGACGACGGGTCTAGTACCTGTCGTCCCAAATTTAAGCAAAGCATATGGTTCAAATAAGCAAGTCGATGTCAGCTGTTTCATTTATCAGCCTCCAGTTGCAGTGATAAGCCAAAATGTAAATATCACAGCCAACCTCTATTGCGATTTTATAGTTCACCTGAATTCTACAACTAATGTCAATGCATTCAGAGCTCAGATGACATTTTCAAATTTATTGACTGCCTATTTGCAAAATACTGATTCTGGTGTCTTCTTATACGGAGAATTCGATGAGCTCGCGTTTCAGTTCTCAAATTTCCAGATTTTGAATAGCAATATTGGCACAATTAGCTCTAACAAAGTAGCTGCTGCGTTTAACTATAGCGCTTATGCCATCATTATGAAAATCAACTCTTATTTGATGGGGCAAGGAGTTAAACTCCCATTACCTGATGGAGTCATGCTTACCAATGAAGTTTTCATCACTAGTTCAGGTGCTGTTGAGCTTGGGGCTACTCCAGACTTCTCCAATCTAATGAAAGCAATTTCAGAAAATAAGTAATCTTATTAAAAATACAGGCTTTAGTAACAAAATTAAAACTTTGTTTAGATTTTTGAAAGCGATGTCAATGATGATTTGGCATATATAATTGCTTTTAGGCTATTAACACAAATAATTATCTTCGGCTTTATTCAAAAAAGCTCTCATCAAGAAATGGCAGCTTTGAATTATTTTGCCGCGCCTTTGTGTCCCTAAACGTGCATGGATCTGTATGCATCGGAGTTAGAATGCTTTGGCTTGCAGACATCATGCTAACTCCAGGTGTCATATACCTTGGTGTAAAGCCAACGACCCTGGTTCCTCGATTCACCGGTGTCATTGCTGGCCTCAATGATGGAGTCCTAACTCTCTTCCCTTTAAGCTTGATCGACTTTGGAATAACGAGCACAGGAGGAACTGACATTGTTTTCTCAATTGTCTGTTCCGCCTTTACCTGTTGCTCTTCAGGTTGGAAAATCTGATCATGGATGTGCCACTCGTCCAGATGAATCACAAAGCAGAGTTTCTTCATTGCGTTAACTACTAGGATTGAGAGGACTAAGATAGAAAATACGCAAGTGAGGATCAGCGCTATTATGTATCCTTGCTCTTCACCTTGGGCTTCAAGTAAGTACTTTGAGCACAGCAAAAACAAAATTAAACAAAGCATGATGATAACTGCAAATAATAAAGGAACAAACAAGATTTGGGCGACTCCCTCTTTGCAGGCGTCTTTTGGGAGAAACCGCCACTTGATTTTGTAGTCCATTGAGAATTTTGTGCTGCAGAGTTCGCACTTCCCGTTTTCTATATCCTCATCGAGGGATGCCAGTCAGGTTTTTAAACACTCTTCGTGAACATATTTTACACTGCCTGCACATTTGCAAGGCGAAATTAGCTTGCTTTCTGGGGCTTCTGGCTCAAGGCAGATCCTGCAAGTCCGTTCTTCGGGCTCGGGCTTGGGTTTTTCAGAGATTTCTGATTCCGCTTTTTCTGTGTTCACAGGGACGACTGAGTTTCCTTTGTGGTTAGGCTTGTTTCCTAAAGAAAAGCAATTTTCATTGTCTAAACTGTTTTCCCCTTCTCTAACATTCATTAACCTTTTTATTTTTTAAAATGAAGCAGTCAGGCTTTACTTACAAAGACTTTATTAATTTACAGTGAATAACGCAATTACTTATTGAGGCCAGCAGAATTCCTCAATTTTTAGGAGATCAAGTTAAAAAATAAATTACTTATGGTAGCTTCAAATTATTTATGAAATCTGAGCAGTGATAAAGCTTTTGTGGAGATATAAAATATTAGAAAGATAGCAATTTCGCATGAATATCATAATTATTACTTAAGCCATAACTTCTCCTTCTAGTAAGTCATCGTTTTCAAACTCTTCTTCCCCAGCCTCTTTAGGGCTCTCTTCTTCAATTTCTACCACCTTATGGTCCTCATTCAGGCTAGCTCTTATCACTTCAATTTCTCTAGGATTTATCTGCCCAGTCATGACTGCCTGCATTTTTGGCTCTATTTGCTGCATTAGCAAACTCATATAAGCCCTGAAATTCGTGTCTAACTGGCTGTATTTTTGTATAGCACTTTGCATAATAAGATTAGCTGGCGAGTTAAGCCCAGTAAGCCCATATTTTTCAAATACCTTAAATGTTGCTGCTTCGATTTTCGGTCCCTGCCTTTGGAACTCCATCTGGAATTGAGGACTATTAGGGTTAGAAATTCCTTTAGATTTAATGTCCTCAATGATATCATACATACTGACCACAGTCGCATTATTCATATCTATAAATATCTTTAATGTCAGGTCAGAAGTGAGAAAACTAGGCAGATCTTCAGTAAGACTGGGAGCGATGCCGCTAAATGAGTTCTCTAGGTCTTTTTTTGAATCATCCATAAGCTTTTTAATCTCGCTATCACTGGCAAAGGTAACAGTGCACGCTTTTTCGAATTCTTCTTTTGTAATTGAATTCTTTTGATAAATCTTGTCTACAACTTTTGAGAGCTGTTCAGCAATCGGAGTTTGGCTCATAATGATATCCTTTATATACTCGTCAGGAATTCTGGTTCCCATCTGTTCTCTAATGCTCATAACGAAACCTGAGATCTGCATATAGACATTCATAAGTTCAGCACGAAGTTCTTTGAGGATCCTGACTACATCATCCCTTGAAAGGGTAATTGATCCTGATGTCCCATCGTCTGAATAGCGGTAAGCCAGGTATCCAAGACCTAAACATGCAACTAGACCTCCAATGATTACTTGAGTATCCATTACCGCAGATTTTATTACTAATCTTAATTAAAGATAGGAGCCATGGAATACGTATTGAATATTTTAGCTTTTTGAATGATTTCACACAATAGATAAAATTGGAATTGTTTTGACTATCCTCGAATTAATTTCTTCCAAAATTACGTATCTCAATGAGATCTCTAAAAAATATCCGAATTAAATTTCTTTCTATTTAGAAAATATTCTTGTGATTTATTGTTATCAGCTAATGGAGAATTATGTGCTTTGCAATTCTTAGAAAACTTTAGAGCTGCTTCATTTTTTCATCCTGCCTTATCCAATGCATGATAGTAATTGAAAAAACAATTTTTGGTCAAATAAGAAAATGCTTTCACTGTGATAATGAATTTTGATTAGAATTTTAAAACTAAAAAAATAATTTTGCGTTTTTTCAACTTCTAAAATTTGCATAAAATTAAAATGAGCAGCAAACGATCAACTCCTAGATCAAGAATCGATGAAATTAAAGCACTTAGAGGTCTTTCTCGCCAAACCAAGTCAAATATCCGCAATCGTGGACTCCTTTTAGGCTCAACTCTAACGACAACCCTCAATAGCATTGTCACAAATTCTGATATAACTCCATCTAACAACTCCTTAGTGATAACCAAGCCCTCAGTTCCCCTCCTCCCTCTTTCAAAGCTTCTCACCTACAGATCTCTCCGCGAAAGGCGCGGAAACCCAAGTTTAAACCTCACCAATACCTCTCTGAACAGCTCGCTTGCTTCAAATTCCACAGTTTTGAATTCCTCTCAAAGAAGCGTAAGAATCCCTCGACCGCCATCAAAGCCAAGAGAAGAAGAGCTGCAGAAGACCATGATTGACCCCCAGACTGAGTTTTCCAGTTTGCAGAAGCCAATCTCAGCTGGCACTGCCTTAAAATTGTTTCGAGAATCCCTGACAAACTATGAACAGTCAGAAATTTTGGAATACAAAGAAATTTATTATTTGGGGTTCAAGTCAAGCAAGAGCTACACTTCCCAAGGCCCGAATTACGGTTTTGATGATGAAAAAGGAAACTTCAAGCTGTATAAAGGGGACCATATTGCCTATCGATATGAAATTTTGCAATTGCTAGGAAAAGGGTCGTTTGGGCAGGTATGTAAGTGTATCGACCATAAAACAATGCAAAACGTGGCCATCAAGCTAGTAAAAAGCAAGAAACGGTTTAGACATCAAGCTGCAGTTGAAGTTAAAGTTCTAGACACTTTAAAAAAATATGACCCTGATAACGCTAACAACGTGATTCACGTGGAAGACCACTTCATTTTTCGAAAGCATACTTGCTTAGTCTTTGAGCTTTTGAGCTCCTCACTATACGACCTATTAAAGTCCAACAACTTCGAAGGCCTTTCGCTCTCCTTAATTCGGCGGTTTGCAATCCAAATATTTTTTTCCCTGAAATTCATACAGAAGCTCAATATAATTCACTGCGACTTAAAACCAGAAAACATTCTCCTGAAGCAAGCTAATAAATCAGGATTAAAAGTCATCGACTTTGGGTCCTCTTGCTTTGAGTCAGAAAGAGTTTATACCTATATACAATCGCGATTTTACAGAGCGCCTGAAATAATTTTGGGAATCCCTTACAGCTATAGCATAGACATGTGATCTGCTGGGTGCATCTTGGCTGAGCTTTTTACCGGAAATGCCCTGTTTCCTGGCGAAAGCGAGGCTGAGCAGCTTCAGTATATCATGGAGATCCGAGGAGTTCCTCCAGAGGACGTGCTAGCAATAGCTACTCGCAGAAAGGTATTTTTCGATAGCATTGGAAACCCAAGACTCGTTCCTAACTCAAAAGGAAAAATCCACAAGCCAGGTGTTAAAGACATAAGGGAAGAGATTAAAACCGACGACACTTTGTTTTTGGATTTAATTATAAGTAATTTTTATGCAGAATGTCTTGAGTGAGACCCAGGGAAGAGAATAACTCCAGATGAAGCTCTGAACCACGAATGGATTTTAGAAGGCATCCCGAAACCCCCGACGAGCCGCCCAACTACTTCAAGGCCGTTTTTAAATAAAACTTTGAGGGGTTTGGCTGCCAACAAAAATCATAATTATAAATTATCCAACTAATTTGAAATTCATAAAGTAATTTTGCATGAACTATAGATGAAGCTCTTCAACCTAATCGCTTAATCCTATTAAGACATATTGCTTAAATGTTTTTAACTTATGCAGCTGCTTCTTCTTCCTCATCGAACTCTCCTTCCTCTTCAGCGGTTGCGTCTTGGTACTGTTGATATTCACTGACCAAATCGTTCATGTTGCTTTCAGCTTCAGTGAACTCCATCTCGTCCATACCTTCACCAGTGTACCAATGCAAGAAAGCTTTTCTCCTGAACATAGCAGTGAATTGTTCAGCGACTCTTTTGAACATCTCTTGAATTGCAGTGGAGTTTCCAATGAATGTGACGGCCATCTTGAGTCCTTTAGGTGGGATATCGCAGACTGAGGACTTCATGTTATTTGGAATCCACTCGACGAAGTAGCTTGAGTTCTTGTTTTGGACGTTCAGCATCTGCTCATCGACTTCTTTGGTTGACATTCTTCCTCTGAAAATGGCGGCTGCAGTCAGGTATCTACCGTGTCTTGGGTCACTGGCGCACATCATGTTCTTGGCATCGAACATTTGCTGGGTGAGTTCTGGGACAGTTAAAGCTCTATATTGTTGAGAGCCTCTGGAGGTCAAAGGAGCGAAGCCAATCATGAAGAAGTGAAGTCTTGGGAATGGGATCAAGTTTACAGCGAGCTTTCTTAAATCAGCATTCAGTTGGCCTGGGAACCTGATTGAGCAGGTAACTCCAGACATAGAGGCACTGACAAGGTGATTCAAATCTCCGTAGGTTGGGGTAGTCAGCTTGAGGGTTCTGAAGCAAATGTCGTACAAGGCTTCGTTGTCAATGACCATGACTTCATCAGAGTTTTCGACAAGTTGGTGAACTGAAAGAGTTGCATTGTAAGGTTCTACGACGGTATCTGAGACTTTAGGGCTTGGGAAGACTGAGAAGGTCTCCATGATTCTGTCTGGATACTCTTCTCTGACTTTTGAGATCAAAAGAGTGCCCATTCCAGAACCAGTGCCACCTCCGAGGGAGTGGGTGATTTGGAAGCCTTGTAAGCAGTCGCAACCTTCAGCCTCTTTTCTTACGACATCGAGAACTGTGTCAATAAGCTCAGCGCCTTCAGTATAGTGTCCTTTGGCCCAGTTGTTACCAGCTCCACTTTGTCCAAACACAAAGTTGTCTGGACGGAAGAGTTGTCCGAATGGGCCAGCTCTGACTGAGTCCATGGTGCCTGGCTCAAGATCCATAAGGACAGCTCTTGGAACGTATCTGCCTCCAGTGGCTTCATTGTAGTAGACATTTATTCTTTCAAGTTGAAGGTCCGAGTCTCCGTGGTAGGTGCCAGTAGGGTCAATTCCATGCTCGTCAGAAATGACTTCCCAGAACTTGGCACCGATCTGGTTGCCGCATTGTCCTCCTTGTACATGAACAATCTCTCTCATTTTTTTTATATTACCATTAAATTAAGCCTATAACTGCCCATTTAGAATTTGTTTCAAAAATGAAATTTAGAGGGAAAAGCAGATAGCAGTCAAGATTCTTAGTGGAGAGGAAGGCTTATTGTGTGATAACGAAATCTTCAGTATTTTAAGGATTGAATATTAAAATATTATTTGGCTTCTACTAAGGCATTTTCGCTTCATCACGAAATTCTTCATCTAGTATTTTTATCTCATAAAATACTAGCAATTCATAGAATTTATCTAAAACTTAAAATTTGGAAATATTATAAGAATCTCATTTTCTGTTTAGAGCCTTAAATGATTAAATAATTTCTCATCTAAATATTATTTAACAAATCAAGCTTTCATTATTTCATTGTGCTTTCCTAGTTTCTCTAAGAGTGGGATGCCTCATGATAATACGATTTTTTGATAAATTTTATGGATATCTCCTGGGAAGAAATTTTGCCACCTCATTTTCAAAATTCTGAAACATCGCCTATAAATTTTTGGACTTATAATCATGAGATTACTTAGCACATATCTTTTACCTCTTCAATTTTATCTAAGTCCAAACATTTAAATCGCATAATTTAATGCATCATCAATAAAAACAAAAAATGCTGATTATTGATATTGGAAATTAAATGCTATTTACTAATTTTCTTTAGAACATTTTAAAATTACATTAAGCAGAACAATTATCGAGCTTATAAAAAATCTGGAGATATAAGCAATTAAACACATTTCAGCTATTAAGCTACTATCAGTAATGATGATATACTAATTCCAACAAAATATAGAGAGTTTGAAAGGGTTCCAGAGGGAATTAATGTAAATTCAGTTTGCAAATCTCCATTAGAGCTTGAGGAGCTGCTACTTGAAGAGCCACTGCTTGAAGAACTGCTGCTTGAGGAGCTGCTACTTGAAGATCCATTAGTTGAAGAACTGCTGCCTGAAGAGCTACTACTTGAAGACCCACTATTCGAAGAGCTACTGCTTGAAGAACTGCTGCTCGAAGATCCACTACTCGAAGTATCATTACTTGTCGAATTGCTACCTGAAGAGTCGCTGCTTGTAAAATTGCTGTTTGAAGAACTGCTACTTGAAGAATCACTGCTTGAAGAACTACTACTTGAAGAGCTGCTGCTTGAGGAGCTGCCGCTTGAAGAACTGCTGCTTGAAGAGCTGCTGCTAGAAGATCCTGAAGAGTTTGGAGCTACAGTATCGTATGCTAGAGTTATTGAAGTACTCCCTTGGCTTTGATGTTGAATTGCTTGAGACTGATAGGGTCCATTGCAATAAAGCAGCTTATACGAAGTCCCTGACACCAAAGTCATATGGTTTGCTGTTCCTCCTGAGCTTAAATTTCTTGACCATTGATATACTGTATAAGTTCCATTCGTATATGATGAGAACCCAGTCAAAGAAAATGAGTCGTAATTGGGGAAATAATCTCCTGTGCAGGAAACACTTTGTACGAATTTGCTGGATAGACCAATAATTAAGCAATCAGCTTGATCCATATGGCTATTGCCTCCGGAAGCTTTAATTCCAAGGCCATAATATCCTCAGCTGCTACTTGCCAATTTTGATGTGGAGACGGAAAGGTAAAATGTGACTGTAGTTTTAGAAGGAAAATACCAACCTAAGGTAACGCTGCTTGAAATTGATTTTGTTGTGTAGGCAGAGGCAAGGAAAGAGGACCAGAGTAAAAATGAAACAACTTTTTTGAAAAGAGCCATTTATAGTCCGGTAAGGAAATTTTCTCCAATATAGGGTTGAGAAAATATAATAAAATTAAAAATAGGTTTGTAATTAGAGAAATATAGCTATGGATGTATAGAGGATTAAGGATAAGATATTATATAATTAATAAAAATCTTACAAAATTTTGGGAGTCTTATTTTTGCAATAGATTAGAAAAGAGACTATAAGTTTAATAGAAAGAGACAATTTGTTAACTAAAATGATACTATTTCTTAAAAAAATTTAAAAACTATCTTATTTTTGGAAAAATAAAAAAAAAATTTTTAGAGTTTCGATAATTACACATCATTTGAAGTAATCTAGCCTATTGAGCTATTTAAGAACGCTTTAAGAAGCTTTTATTTTTGGATTAAAAGTTTTTTATATTTTACAAAAATTAATAAATTGTAGATATATGGCTGAAATGGCTGAAATGGCTGAAATGGCTGAAAGACTAAGGCAAAAAATAGATACCAGCTAGTTAAAGCCAAAAAAATTAATCCGATTGAATAAGCATCCGCCATTATTACTAGAAGCCTAGAAATATCTGATCAGACTATCTGAATTTTATCATTAATTATAGGGCTTAATGATAAAGTTCGAACACCAGAACGTAATCCATCAGGTTCTAAAGTACTAAAACTTGATCATAATTGACACAAAAAACATGCTCTTAAAATATCTGACATTTTATTATCGTAAATCAAGCAAGTATTATATTCCTCTAAATATTCTTCGCTAAGCAAATTAGAGTTTGGCCTAAGAAACCTTTTGTAGTTTCATAATTTTAATTTTTACCAGCCAATGACCTGGAAAATGTCTATAATTTTAAGAATTTGCTAGGCAATCAAATATATTTAGTTTGCTTATTTCATCAGACCATTTTTAAAGGCACAAGTTTTATATGGGCGGAAAATAAATAAATTTCTTAAAGAAATCGACCAAAAATAATATTTCCTGAAGTATCTTGTTGTGTATGCTGAGATAAGAACAAAATGATAGAAATCACAAAGAAGTTAGGGTTTTAAAAAGGGCCCCAGGTTAGAAATTTTCTCCAATGAAAGAAAAAAAATTTTTCAGACTTTGACTAAATTTTCGATAGTCCAAGCAATAGATTTTATTATATATTATTAGAAAAAATGAGTCAAAGGATTAGAAAGAAAAAATTTCAAAACAAGTATAATATACTACTATTTAGAGTGTAATTTATAGGAAATTTAAAAATCGCCACAAAAACTATATAATAAACTGATATTTTGCAAAACTGCACAGTGAGAAATAATAATTGAAATCTATGCAATTATGAGAATAATTCAAATAGATTTTTGATCATTTGAATTATATGGTCTTAAAACAAAATATACAAAAATCCAGCTATGAATTTCAGAAATTAAAATATAAGGATCAATAAAGAATGATTTTAACTCAAAGATTAAATTAGGCAAATTATGAGAAATTTCTATTTTAGTTATTTAGTTCGCCATCAATAAAATGACTATTCCCACCCCTATAATAGTTGAAGAAGAGTCAGTAGGGGTTCCACTGCCACTTGAGCTCGCAGCAGGAGGAGCTGTTGTATCATAAGCTAATGTCAAGCTTGTACCTCCCTCACTTGTATGCTGGACTGGCTGATTGTTGCTATACTGGCCGTGACTGTAAATTAGTTTATACTCAGTTCCAGATGCCAAAGTCATATGATAAGATGTTCCTCCATTGCTTAAGGCTCTTGTCCACTCATATACAGTGAAAGTTCCATTCGTATATGAGGTAAACCCAGATAAAGAAAACGTGTCAGAAGCTGGGTAACCATCAGCAGCGCATTGAACACTCTCAATAGATTTTTGGGATAAGGCAACTATCGCACAATCCGCTCCAGTCATATCCGTAGCACTGCCAGAAGTCTTAAAGCCAAGACCAACATAGCCATAGCTGCTGTCTGACAGCTTGGATGTCGAGACTGAAAGGTAAAATTTTATAGTTGTAGTTGAAGGAAAATACCAGCCCAAGTAAATATTGCTAGTAATTTCAATTGCAGTGTAGGCTGAGGTTAAGGAGAAGGAAAGGATGAGAAAAGAAATTAATCCTTTGAAGAGCACCATTTATAGCCCAGCTAAAATTTGTTAAAAATCTCCATATACCAATTTCATGGAATTTTGAAGCGTTACAAAATTTTTTGGGATTTTTTTAATTAGACATAAAATCAAAAGAAAAAAGCTATCAACATGCTAGACAAGCAAGGTAAATCTTAAATAATTCTGACAAGTTATATATTTTCCAGAAATAAAAAAATTTGTATTTTTTTAAAATTTTGAGTAAGCAACTATTCTTTTAAAAAAAAGAAGGCTAATAAGCTATTCTGTGAAATTTGAAGATGCTTCAAGACCTAGATTTTAAATTTCTTATATATTTACTAAAATTAATATATAGCTAGGTAAATTGCCAAAATGTTTGCAAGACTGAGGCTGTAAGCAGATGATAGAGTTCCAGAAGGAGTCAAATCAGTTGACCCTGTCAAAGTAACCCATGTGCTATTGGTGGTCGAATCAGAGGAGTCTCCTGATGAACTTGACCCACCTGAACTTGACCCACCTGAACTTGACCCTCCTGAACTTGATCCACCTGAACTTGACCCTCCTGAACTTGATCCACCTGAGCTTGACCCTCCTGAACTTGACCCACCTGAACTTGAACCCCCAGAGCTTGAAGTATCTGGAGATACTGCATCATAAGTCAACGTAAGACTTATACTTCCATCCTTTGAATGTTGTATATAATCTCCTGAATATTGCCCATAACACCAAATCAGCTTATAGCTTGTGTCACCAGCTAATGTCATATGATTAGTGCCTCCACTCAAATTTCTTGTCCACTGGTATACTGTATTTGTTCCATTTGTAAACGAAGTAATCCCTGTTAATGAGAATGCGTCTTCTGGGGTATAATTATTTCCTGTGCAAGAAACACTGTCTACAGTTCCTTTTGATAGGACTGCAATGACACAATCCGCTCCTGACATCTTTGAGCTACTTCCAGATGTTTTGAAACCTAAGCCATAGTAGCCCCAGGATTTATTTGACAAATTAGATGTAGGGACTGAGAGGTAAAATGTGATAGTTGTAGTAGAAGGGAAGTACCACCCAAGGACAACACTATTAGCTATGGTTTTTGTTGTGTATGCTGATGAAAAGGAAATTAGGAGGAACAGGAGTAAGACTAGTTTTTTTGATTTTGCCATTTATTATTCAGTAAGGAAATCAGTGACATTAAGGACTAGATTTTATAACGGTTTTAGAGGGGTTTTCGCACTAAAAAGTAAATTCAGCATTAGTTAAGAATTTTGATATACAAAAGAAGCAATATTATCTAAAATAATACCCTCTTGAGAAATAAAGAATAGAGCTTCCAGGGTTTTTTTATTAATTTTTTATTGAAATTTTTCTAATTTTTGAATATTTTTGATGTTTTAAATAATTCTAAAATGCAAAGGACTCGCGACGAAGACTACGACTACCTTTACAAAATCGTTTTAGTAGGTGAAGCCGGAGTTGGAAAAACCCATTTATTATCACGCTATATCAAAGGGACGCTTCCAAAAAACCCAACCTCGACTATAGGAGTTGAGTTTGCAACCCGCACTGTTCCATTAGAGTCTGGAGGAATTGTAAAAGCCCAAATATGGGACACAGCAGGCCAAGAAAGGTATAGAGCAATTACATGTGCTCACTATCGAAGAGCTGTAGGAGCTTTACTAGTTTATGACGTAACTAATGAGAAAACCTTTGCAAGTGTCAAGAGGTGGATGGAGGAACTAAGAGAAAACGCTGAGCCTGATATAGTTATTTTATTAGTGGGCAATAAAGTGGATTTATGTGATAGAAATCCTGATTCTAGAAAAATCACAAAGGAGCAAGGTGTGAGGTTTGCACAGGAAAACGGGTTGCTGTTTGAGGAAACTTCAGCGATAACTATTGTGAGAGTCAAAGAAGCATTTGAAGGGCTATTGCAGGCTATTTATAATGTAAAAAGTCAAGCTGGGAATACGAGATCTGGGAGAATGTCTCAGACTAATCATTTGGCTACACAGCTAGCAACGAATCCTAAGGCACAAGAAAAGAAATGCTGTGGAAATTAACATTAAACATTAATAAAGCTTCTTTAAAGTTATTTAATTTGCTTTATATCTTTTAAATTAAAGATAAAATTAACTTGAAGATCCATAATATCAATTTAGAAAATCAGAAACCATAAGCTTTTATTAGAGAGTATTTGATATTATTTTAATATGAAATTTTATTGCTTATTCAATTAGTTTATTACTTAAAATTTCTCTATAGACTCCCTCATAATAATTGCAGGCGATTTAGACCCTGGCTTTGCTTTCAAAAAGCTGTCACACACCCATAGCTGTATAATATTAAATAAAAGAGGCACAAGTATCATAACAACTATAAGCTCTTCCCTTGGATTCGAAGCGAGAGGCTCTAATACATAATTTCCTATTTCACTTAGCTGCTCAGAGTAAATGATGATCAAAATAATTAAAATCCACTTTGTCTGCATAAAAATCACCGTAATGATAATTGTCCCCCAGCACATAAGTTGTAAAGCCCAGATTCCTAAATCCACTTCGTCTTCAGAAAGCTCTGAGTAATAGCCACTTATGAGCTTCAGTCATCCTTTATGTCAGCTTATTTTTTCTACTAATTTAAGTAAAGTGTAAGCTGAGAAAACTCCAATTGTGCAGTCTATTGAAATATTGATGAAATATCAGCAGCAAGGGTTTTCGTCTCCTTGGCGATTTGTAAGGATTACTGCTGCCATTAAGTTCATGACGTGGGCAAGTATTGCAGAGACTATTTGTTTAGATGTGTCCTAAGTAAAACATACTAAGATGAAAATAATTAAGGGACGGGGTGGATGCTCATAATATCTCTTTACTGAGTTACAAAATACCAAAAAGCGAGAAAAAGCAAACAGAAGCAAGTGTGAGCTGCACAAGCCCTCCGAAAATTCCAAATAAAGAGCATTGCTCCATTTTGCTCTTCTGTTTTTAAAGTTTATGAAATAAATATTTTAAGAGCCTATTCAAAATATTAGTAAAATAAATTTTAAGATTTCACAATTTTAAATGCTTAGTCAATATTAAAAATAGCAAAATAAGAGCAATTTTACCTTTTAAAGTTTAAAAGTGCTTATTTAGATGTGTCCTATTTATATCTTTAATAATATTTAATGATAATAAACATTGAAAATTATTTTTCAAAAATATTCAAATTTTTAGATATTTGAAAAGAAACTAGTTTATTGCAAGAGATATAGAAAAATTATTTCATTTAAAATTAAATCCAGACTTTTTAATTTAAATGACCGGTATCATAAAGTCTCAATAAACTTAGTTTTAAAATCCATTAAATTAAAAAATATTTTCTGACTAATATTATTTATGAATTTGTTTGATTGAATAATTATAATGATTATTTATAAAATTTAAATAATTCCAATCTATTATTAGTGCTGAAAATTTATATTTCTCCTACTTCAAGCTTCCTTTTTAATTTTCCATATATGGTCTCATTACTTTAATTAATCAATAATAAGGAGCCAATCCATAATAACCCATAAAGTTAATAAAAATGCAATCACTATTTTACGAAATTGATAAAAATTCAAATGATCAATTCTGGATTCCTCCAGATATTAACATTCTTGCTGAGAGTTCAAACATAATACACGGAGGCGTGTTAACAGAAATAAAACCTACTGGAAAATCACATGAAACCTACTTTCGGCTCACCAAATCTTATTTAATAGGGATCTCGATGTCAACTTCTGAAATAAAAAAAGCCACAAAGCTACGATGGAAAATAATTGAGCCTTTCCTTGAGGAGCGGAAAGAGGACAACAAGTTTGGCTTCCGGATTTGTTTTGGAAACCAATGCAAATATTTCTATGCAAAAAGTTCTGATGATCTGGATAAATGGGTTGATAAACTGTCTAGGCTCGCAGTTATGACAGATATTGAAAATGATTATAAATTTCTAAAGCAATTAGGCTCTGGAGCATTTTCTATTGTGTATTTAGCCAAAGATTTGGATAATTTCAAACATGTTGCAATAAAATCTTTCAAAAAATCATATTTAAATAGCGAAAGCCGAGTGAATGCATTGAAAAATGAAATTGAAATCCTTTCACTATTAGATCATAAAAATGTTGTAAAATTGCATAAAGTGTATGAGTCAGAAAACCATGTTCACTTGGTACTAGACTATTTAGAAGGAGGAGACTTGTTACAACGAATCCTATATAAAGGGCCACTTGATGAGAAAAAGGCTTCTAAACTTGCTTATAAACTGCTATCATTGCTGGAGTATTTTTCAGAAAATAATGTTGTACATAGAGATATAAAGCTGGATAATATTTTATTGGTTTCTTCAGATAAAGATACTGATTTTAAGTTAGCTGATTTTAATTTGGCTTGCATCTCTGAAGGAAACCTCACAGCAAGATGTGGATCACCTGGCTACGTCGCTCCTGAAATTTTACGAAAAATTCCTTATGGGAACAAAGTTGACGTTTTTAGTGTTGGAATTGTTCTTTATATGATATTATCAGGTCACACTCCTTTTTCAGGCAGAAATTCCAAGCAAACTCTTATAAAAAACAAGCAATGTGTCATAAATTTCAATGATGAAAGATGAAGAAATAAAACAAAATCAGCGATAAGGGCTATCCTTATTCTAACACAACCTGACTATAGAATTCGCCCTTCAGCAAGAGATGCATTAAAGTTTCCATGATTCTCATCATTTAAAGAAGGTAAACTTGTAGCAGACTTTGGCTTCGGCTCTTGCTTTGTAAAGCCTCCTCAGTTGAACAGCACACGATTGCCTGATATTAATCAAGTTAGTAGGAGAAGGAGGGTGTCTGTTGATGAAAGTTCGAGGATAAATGAAATAAATGAAGCAATTTTTAGTGGACTTATGAACTCAACTAAAAAGAGGATTAGGAATTTAAGTAGGCCGATTGATGAAGATTAGATAATTGTAAACGAATTTTTAGTAATAAGTTGTGTATATTAATTACGTATAGCAGTTTTCTAGCTTGGACTAAAAATATAAAACGATTCTATTTACTTTTTATACAGATTAAGGCAATTTCCTTTATAATAAATAATCAGGCCAGACGCATTTTTTGATCTGTACTTTTTCTGTACCATTTGTTTTGGGAAATTTGATTTTGTCAGATATGTTATAGGAAATTTAATGATATTTTTACTATAAAATATATGAAAAAGGAAATATTTAGCAATCTTATCCAAGTATGTGAATGATGCAGCTAACAAGACTAATAATTATATTAAGCACTAATTATTATTGCAAAACCCTAAAAATAAACACTTTAAATTTTAATAATATATTTACATGCCTAAGAAAAGAATTTAAAGCATAAGTGATTTGCCATAATTTATCAATATGATTATAAATCAAAAATGGAAACATATATGCTTTCATTGCAAGATGCCAATATTAGAGCTAGCACTATTTCAGATTTATCATACAATATAACTTTGCTGCTTACTGAGAATTCAAGATTTTCTGGAATATTAAAAGTTGAGTTTTTCTGCCAGAATACAGAAAATCGTATCTTTCTTGATTTTCATGGAAAAGAAGTCCACTCTTTATCAATAAATAACATAAAGCAAGAGTCTTTTGTATATAAAAACAGCCAAGTTGATTTAGACAGCTTAGTAATTGGCAGAAACTTTGTTGAAGTAGAATATGAGAATGAGTACTCTCATGATGGAGCTGGCTTGATGCAGTACAGAGATGAAAAAGACCAGGAAATTTATATTTTTTCTACTTGCAGTCCATATGCAGCAAATCGAATATTTCCATGCTTCGACCAGCCAATCTTAAAGGCCTCTTTTGCCTTATCAGTTTTTGCTCCACCCTCATGAAAAGTGATTGCAAACGAAAAGCATTCCAAAATAATCGAAATCCCTAAAATTCCTTTTGCCAGCCCATTATCCCTACATGTTTTCAACAAAACCCCTAAAATAAGCACATATTTATTTGCTGTATGTGCAGGACCCTACTCAGAATTTCGTTATGACAACAATGAGCTTTCTTTGGATTTAGGTTTTTACTTTAGAAAATCATTTTCTTGCTATTTTGACTCAAACATATTTACTAATTGGACAATAAAAAGTTTGGCTTTTTTCAATGAATTTTTTGATTATAAATACCCATTTTCTAAATATGACCAAGTTTTTATTCCAGAATTCAAATGGACAGCTATGGAAAATGTTGGCTGCGTGACTTTCCTAGAAAGAATTATGTGGTGGAATTCAGAAATTGATAAAGCATGAAACCTAAAAGTATTTCTCCATGAAATGGCCCATGTTTGGTTTGGGAATGTTGTGACTATGAAATGATGGAACGACTTGTGGCTTAAAGAGAGTTTTGCAACTTTTTTGTCTTATCTTGTAAACGATAGCATTTTTAGTGAGGAATGTCCTGATACTTGGATTGATTTTTTTATTTCTAAGGGAAGTGGATATGCTATTGATGAGCTAAGCACAACACACCCTATTTCAAGCATAATTGAAAATACGAATCAAGCTGAGACGAATTTTGATGGGATTTCTTATAACAAAAGCTCAGCTATATTAAAACAGCTCTATTTTTTGGTAGGAAAAGAAGTTTTTGTAGAAAGCTTGAAAAATTATATAAAGAAATACCAATTTTCTAATGCAGATTTTCAAGATTTAATTGAAGTTATAGCAGAGCAAGCCTTTGATTCAGACATTTCTATTCAGGATTGGGCTGAAGACTGAATTAAAACTGCAGGTGCAAATGAGCTAGAGCCTATTATAAACAGAGACGAAAATGGGAAAATAATAAACTTTATTGTAAAGCAATCCCCTGTGCTATTAGAATTCCCTACATTAAGATATCACAAAATCAACGTAGAATTCTTTGGCCCTTCAATGAACTCTATCCAAAAATCCACTATTCATGTGCTTCCACAGTTGGAGACTGTTTTTGATCAATTTAATGGGCTTGAGGCTTATTGTGCAATATTAAATGTTGATGACTGGGGATACTGCAAAGTCATAATCGATGAATTTTCAATGAAAA
Source organism: Blepharisma japonicum (assembly GCA_949751835.1). NCBI lineage: Eukaryota > Ciliophora > Heterotrichea > Heterotrichida > Blepharismidae > Blepharisma > Blepharisma japonicum. The sequence goes on along the minus strand of CATKHK010000044.1, from coordinate 351,554 downwards.
CTCTAAAAAGGCATTTTTCAAGCCTTTCAAATCCATTAACAAGGCTCATTGTTTATAAGGCACTTTGGGATATGGTATTAGATATCAAATTATCTGCTTTTGAATTTATTGAATTCTTTATAGATGCTCAAAATTCACCAGAGATAAATCTTCGTGTTGTAGATTATATGTATAATATAGCATCCCAAGCTATGAGCTATATTCCATCCGAAGCTTTAAAAGAAAAAATAGCGCATGAAATATTTAGCATCATAGTGAATAAGATTGAAAATTCAGTTAGTGATGAAGAACAGCATCTATATATAAATAAATCTTACCAATTTCTATATGCTAAAAGTGATATTGAAAGGTGTGTAAATTGGCTGAAAAATAATAAAACTGATGTTAAAAATTGGGAGCTGGAAGATGATCAGAGGTGGAGCATCCTAAAAGCTTATTCGAATATAAATGTGAATGCTGAAGCATCGATTTTGGAGGAAATGGATAAAAATAACAGCCTATATGGCTATTTTGCAAAACTATTTTGCGATGCTGCGTATCCAGAAATAGAGAAAAAAGAAGCTGCTTGAAATATGCTTATAACTAATGGAGAAAAGCTTTCCAGTAAAGAAAGACTTGCGTTTATGAGAGGATTTAATATACCTCGACAATATGACTTGCTAAGCCCATTTGCAAACAGATTTTTTGACACTCTTCACAGAATTGTAACAGAAACAGAGCCTGAGTTTTCAAGAGCGTTTTGCAGATATATGTTGCCTTGCTTGGAATGTGCTGATGATATAATAGAAAGAATAGAAATTGCAATCGAAAATATTCCAGGGGAAAGACTAGACATCAAAAGAATATTAAAAGAATCAGCAGACAGATATAGAAAATATAAAATGGGCCAGAATTTGTCTGAGGAATATTTGAATAAAAAATTAAGAATTAGGATTTAACCTTTAAATATTTGAAAAATACTTTAATAATAGAAACCAAGAAATTAGCATTCCTTTGTATTTGCTATAAAATCTAGATTTATGCAAACCTTTGAAGGAACCGATTCCACCTCCCTTTCTTTTTGTTTTCGCCATTTTCAGGCCTAATATACAAGCTCTCTGGAAATCTCAGCACACTGTCCCCTTTAGCCCCAGGGTTTACTGAAATCCCACACTGCATTAAAAATGCAGCAAAAGGTAATGATAAATCATCAAAAAAATCGAATTCATTGTGTGTCATTTCCTTAGGTAAAAGCAGACAGCATGGCCCTGTGCAAAGATCATGAAGCTGCTGTGAATTTTCTCACGCAATGAGAGTGTCCTTTTGACCATGGATAAGAAAGGTCGGGCAGGTGATTTTGGGCATTAAATCGATATTTCTAAATCTTTCTTTTACAAATTTCATAGCAAGTCTTCCAGCTATTTTTTTGACAGCTGCTTTGATTGATGTATAAGCCGACATCAGCAGTAAAGCACCTGGATTTCTATTGGCAGCAATCCAAGTTGCAGGGCCTGACCCAATTGATCTTCCAAATATTAAAATGTCTCGTGTATTTATATGCATTTCTTGGACTAAATATTGAAAAATATCGTCTGCATCTATAAGCACTTGCTTTGCACTACATTTTCCAGGGTAAATCCCATACCCGGGGTACTCAACCCCTATAACGTGGACACTAAGAGTTGATCTCAAATGTTCAATAAGGTGGTAACATAGGCCTAAATCTTCAGCGTTTCCATGAAAATACAATAGGATTTTGCTTGAACCTCTATTACATGGAAGATAAACACAAGGAATTGGATGTTTTAATGGGTTTGAGGCTCGAGGAATTCAAATTGTTTCTCCACGAAATGTAGAATTGTCATAAGAAGGTTTTGGGGATGGAAAAATTATGTTGTTGAGCTCCATCTTATGATATGAAATTATAAAGATAAATTGAAGTATATAGAAATAAAAGATATTTAGCAAACATTTTAATAGTAAAAATGATTTTCAATACTAATAAATTATAAAACTAAAAATTATAAGAAAATGATTACTTAAGATTAACGCTGAGTTCAATTATTTAACTAATGTTAAACCCGGTTAATAAGCGGAATATTGATGCTGGATAATACCCAATGTCATACGGGCTAAAATTCTCTAAAGCAGTGATAAACATTTTAGTATCCTCATTGATTTCTGCCATATTTTCTTTATACTTCATAAATGTCCATGCAATTCCATTTTTACTTGTCATATTCATAAAGGCTTCAATCATTTCGCCAAACTTGCAATTCATCACCATCATATTAGTTGAATTTTCCAATATTTTAAAATAAATTTTAAAATCTTCACAAAGTATCCGAAGGAATGCACATGCATCAAAATGCAATAGAGTTCTATAGCACGTTTGAGGATAATAGTCTAATATATAAAAACAATTCCCAAAGTCTACTGCAGGAGATTGTAGGCCTTTTATAAGTCCTCTGTAGAATTGCTTAAGTTGATAAGCTTGGCTAGGAGTTAATTCTCATTGCTGGATTATTTTCCTTTGAGATATTAAGGTAGAAAGTAATATGTCAAGAAACTGCTGCTTGGCAGATTTGAAATCTGATTGCTTTATTGATGATATAAGATCAGAAAATTTTGAAGAGAATGAGGATGGGTTTATATGAAGGTCTGAAAATAGTTCATGAGAGTCAATTAACGAATTATCAATGGAGTTAAGAAAAGTCCCAAAGTTGCATTTAGAAAGTGCTGAAGAAAGGCTTGCAATAAATGCATTTAATTGGCTGCTAAGTGATTCAGGTGAATTATTTTCGTTAAATTCACCTATGAGCTTGTATAAGCTGTTTATCATAGTAGCCAATTGGCCTACATCAAGGCATTCAGGATTTTCAATAGGCTGATCAACAATTTTTATGTGAGCATCTAAGATGAAATCCTTAATGAACTCAAGAGGATGAGAAGATGTGCATACCACCACAGATAATATAATAAGATAGCTTACTTTCATTTTATAATCAAAAATTTAGGAGAAGATATAAGCAATATCTTCAGAATAGAAAAAGGGTGATTAATATTAATTTTATAAATAAATAATAAATTTTATCAGAAATGATCAGGAAGACTATATAATTATAAGTGCATTAACAAACTTTTTGAAATCATTATGATATTTGAGGTATTTGTTTTAAAAATTCATTGTTTATAGAAACCTAGCGAAAGAATGATGATGCTTGGGAAGCTAATTATTTTAATAGCTTTTATTTTTAAAAATGATTACTTAATCAATCTTAAGAAATGGAGAAGTTCAATAGAACTTTGATGATATAAGCTAAGTTATAGCCCATCTCATAAGTGTTCCATTGCTCAGCAGCTTGAATAAGCTCATCAAAGTGATCTTGGATATCAGTTGATTTACTGAAATATCTAAACATAACTGTTACAAAGTTCTCTGGATCACTAAGTGCCTCAATATCGCTGATTAGTGTTTCCGTTTTGCAGTCATTATAAATACTTGAAACTGCTGCATTAAATATAGTCAGATATGCTGGGACATCATTGCAAGCAGTGAAGTTCAAATAGGCGCATTTTTTGATTTCTTTATAAGCGTTATTCATTGATGGCATTATCATTGTAGTTGTATTATAACACTTAGTAAGAGGGGTTGATTTCGCTTGGAATCCCATAGCAGCCCCTTCAAGAAACAGTGTAAAGTTAGCTGCAAACGCATAAAGCCTATCCTGGTGTAGTTGATAATCTCCAATTGGAACCATAAGCTTCATCATATTTCCTAACTGCTCTCCAGCAAGTTTAAACTCTCCTGACTCAATTTGTTTCAGGAAATCTGCATAAATTGCTTTAATTGTGCTGAATTCTTGAGCAATTCTTGAGAAAAGTTTGTCGCCTTCAGTTGATAAACTGGATGAAAAAGCTTCGAAATAAGTCTCAAGGCCGCATTTGGCGAAGACTGAGGAAATATCTGTAAGAATGAAGGCAAGATGATGAAGAAGTGTTTGGAGGGATCTATCCTCTCTATAATCCATAAAAAGCCTGTCCAAGGAGTGATGAAGATTTGCTTGTGATTTATCGTCAAGACACCTGGTATTTTCTAATGGATTACCTGTAAAGGACAGATAGACACCTTCTAAGAAATCTTTGGTGCTATCGAATGACATGGGGCGAGAAGTAACGCATAAAGCGAGTATAAGAACTAAACAAAGAGCTCTCATTTACAATTATAAATGGCGGAGAAATTCATAAAAATATCATATGCGAAGAAAAATGTCTGCAATAGTCAGATATCCTAGTCACATAAGGCACCTAACAGCAGTGTCTTCGGTAGACTGCGAAATATTTTAGAAAATAGAAAATTTCATAAAATTATAAAATTAATAAAATAATGATATTATTATTAGCTCGGAATAATAGGATGATTAAATATTTCTTTTTATTTGATTTAGTTAATGCTTTTGATATATTTGAAATATTTCTCCTATTTTGTTCTTAATAGGCAAAAAATTATAATTAGTATTTTTTATTATTAGCTATTGCTCCAATTTTCTTTCTGGGCTTACTATGATAATTGCTTTAAGGTTTGCTTAAAGAATAGCTTGCAATAAAGCTGTGTTTAGAATAGTTGCATTAAATATGAAATGATAAATAATCAAAAAGAAATTGAATTTTTAATTTTAAATAATAATTTCTCGCTACTGCAATGATAAGGCTAATAATATATAAAATAGAGTAGAGTATTAATAGGATCGAAAATAAGTTTTTGAAGTGTAAAAAACTTGATAAAATTTTATGCTCCAATCGATGCTCTTATTCACTATTTATTCTATTTACACAAATTTTACATATATGAAGATGTTTTCTATAAGTGATGAGTAATATTTATCTCTATTTTATAAAAACTACATAAAAATAATTATTTTATTTTTAAAATGACAAATAAAAAGCTCTATGAATTTATTACATAATATAAATTTTCTTAAATCAATCAGCAGCCAATGAAGCTATTTCGGTCTCTCTATTTCTTTCAATTATCCAAAATTCACAAAACAGCTCAAAATTATTCAACTTCCTTTCTAAATAATCCTCTAAATTTAAATGGATAATGCACCAATTTTCAAAAGTCTCTCAACAACTCCTACCCCAAAACGAAATTTTTCCCTTGATATGGCCTCCTCCAATTTCGATTCAAGCACTTATTGGAAAAAAAGACTAAACGCAACCACCGTTATCAAAGAGGAAGAGCCTTTATCTTCAGAACACAAAACGATTTCACGCCAAGTCCCATCAATCCGCTCATCTAAACGAATTTTAAAAGAAAATCCTGACCCTGATAACTCTCAGAAGTTAGAACGTATAAAAGAGCATGTAAAAGACAATTTTAATAAGCGCAGGCATGATGTAGTTCAAGAATTAACAAAAGGTTTATCAAATTCTGATTTAAAATCCCTAAAAGATATGGCAATCAAGCGTGCCTTAAACCGTACCGAAAAAAAGCTCCAAAATAAAATCACGATTTTAGAGCTTTTTAATAGCAAAGTTCGTGAGCGAATAGAATCCAGCAAAAAAATCATGACAAAAATAAGGATTGAAGAAAACCCTTTACGAATCTCAGTTATACATACAGTCCTAGGTAAATGCTTAAGAATACTTGAAGCCCACATTGATGAATGCCGCAATGATTTCCAAAGAGGCTTGAAAGTAAATATCATTGATCAGCACGGAAGAACTGCATTGCATTATGCAGCTTGCTTGGGCCAAATAGGAGCTATTGAAATGTTAATATACAGCGGGACTGATCCACGTATTCAAGATATATATGGAAGAACTGCGCTGCATTATGCATCTTTACAGGATAATAAAGAAGTTGTAGACATTCTGGTTAATTTGTATCCAAAAGCTTTAAGGATGCTAGACAAGCTTTCTGAGACCACAAATGACAGGACTGTTGCAAGACTTTTGAAATACAAAAGACTTAGAAAAATGGCTAAAGCTAAGAATACTAATGCAATAAGCATTGCTAGCATGGAAGCTTCGACCATTTTTGTGGATTTTGATGTATTTGATGAAGAAATTCACAAAATTGCTGAAAGAATGGATTATTCTGAAGGGACTAATGTGATGAAACCTAGAAGAATCACTACAAAAATTCCTACAGATTTTATAGGAACTGTGGATCACCTAGGAAGAACAGCTCTTCATATGGCGGCTCTTTGCAATACAGTTCCTATAATAAGAGCATTAATAGACCATGGGGCTGATCTTGATGTAAAAGACTATAATGGGAAAAAACCAATTGATTTAATCGTGTCAAGGGTAGCTGCAACTATAATTATATCTAAAATGAAAATGCCCAAAGCCAAGCATAAATCGCTAAAAGTCACGACTGATGAACAAATTTTCGAGCAAAAAAATATGATAGAGACCAAAGATATTTTATTGATGGACGAAGAGTCATTATTGAACTATAGGAATGGCCAGCTTTCTGATAATTATATGATTCTAGCGGTTAAAAAGAACTCTCTGGAGTCTGTGAAAGTGTTATTGGATAGAAAAATGAGCCCTTTGACGTCGAATAAAAATCATTGGACTTCTGTTCATTTTGCGGTGAAATTAAATTGCATGAAAATATTAAATTTATTTATTATGGGCCATGAAGAGATCGGCAAAGGAAAAGGCTTTAAATGTGCCAGACCCTGAGTTGCAGACTCTTGAGCAGCCTTAGATCAAATAACAAGCGAAAACTGAACAATTCTCCATATAGCAGTTTCTTACTCAGACCCAGAAATCCTCATATGGCTTTTAAGTATCTACAAGCAGCGCCAAGAAGCTTTAATTCATCGTAGCACTCTACCTCAGCAATTCCAAGACATGAAAATAATTTCCCTAGAATCTATGCTCGAAAAAGATACGAAAAGTCGATATACCCCTTTCCTAATGGCAGTTAAACAAGAGCGCATGGAAATGGTGCAAATTTTAATGGAAAACAACTGCAATATTTATGCCCACAACGAAAAAATGCAAAATGCTCTTCATATTGCAACGTTGAATGGGAACAAAAAATTAATTGAGATGATTGTAAAAGCTGATAGTGATAGAAACCAGCTAAGAAATGAAAGGGACTTTAAAGAAAGGAAGCCAAGAGATTTAGATATAACTGGAAGGCTTACAGAAAGCTTCTACCATATATGAGACTATGCGAAAAATGGAAATTTTAACATGCTAAGAGAATTGATACTTACAAAAATTTTCAGTGTAAATGCACAAACGCCCAAACGTAAAATGACGCCACTTCATATCGCAGTCGAAGGAAAGCAGCTCCATTGTATTCATGTACTAATCCAATTAGGAGCTAATGTTAAGTTAACGAATTTTGATGGAAAAACTGCTTTAGATTTAGCTCTAGCTAACCAGGATTACCATTTCGAAAGTGTTGTAATAAAAATGCTGAGAGGCGATACTATGCTAAATACAAGCCTTTCAGAAATAAAGCTTGACCAATACTATAAAGACTACATGCTCCACAAAACCATAGTAAAAAAGAAGCTGAAATTCAAAGAGGTCGAAGACTATATGAAAATCCCTTTATTTTCCAACCCCCGAACCAGAGTAAAAATAGAAAAAGCTACTGAAGACTATTGGAGAATTATGAGAAGTCAGCTGAATTCCAAAAATATTAAGCTTCCCGAGCTATTTAATATGATTGACAAAGACAAAGATGGAGCCCTGACATTCGTAGAGTTTGAAGGGATGATGATTTGGCTTGGAATGCCGTTAAACGCTGACCAAATCCAGAATTTGGCAATGGTGTTGGATCGGAATCAAAATGGCCTGGTAGAGTATGAAGAACTAATAAGAAAGTTCAATGAAAGCTCAGTTTTGGATAAACAGAAAAGAATGAACTCTGGGAACTTCCCAAGGATAAAACTGGCTGGGCAGAAATCATATGAGAAACTTTCGAAGACTTTTTATATGTAATTATTCAATAATTTTTAAATTAATAATCCTGATGGAAAATTCAAGAGTTTGGCTGCTTTTGATTAAACAAGTCTTTAAGAGGAAAATACAGCGAATTTTTATTCATTGGCAAAAGCAAGCTATGAAAAAATCAGTTTATGAAAAATATTCAAAACTCAAATCTTATGCATCAAAATTAGCTCGAGCCCGAGTCGCTGGCAAAGCTCCAAAAATTGAAATAAAAACAGTCAGAGCCCAAAACCCCACAAAAAACAACGATTCCTTTAGCATTGAAAATAAAGAAAACTCTAGACCCCCAAGGAAATCAAGCTGAAAGCCTTTATCAAGGAAACAGTCAATTTCAAAGCCAACTTTAGAATTTACTCTAGGAAATGACGACACAAATCCTACACAAAGTGAGCAAACCAAGAGGGAAAGAAGGACCTCAAGTTTTGTTGCAAGTAGCTCAACATCCTCATTATTAGACAAAATTAAATCAGAAATAAGGCAAAAAGCTAGGAGATCTGAAACCCCAAAAAATATTAGAAAAGATGAAAAACCTAAATTTTCAGATAATAATGAGATGACGTTCGCAAAATCTGCAAAAAAATGTGGAAAATTGGATGATGTGGCTGTTGTCAGTAGTGCTTCTTCAATTGGGTTGGGAAATAAGTTAAGTTTTATAATCAAAAATGATAAAAGTGATGATTTAGTGCTATCTGAAGAAGAAATTGATATGCCTGTACAAATAGTATCATTTGATAATGGCCAAGTTTTATAAGATGTTGGTATTAATAAGTTAAATCTTGTTACTTTAATATACAGTTCGTATTTATCTGCTCAAATTTTTATGATTTTCAATGTTGCTAAGTCTCAATAGTGGCACCCTCCACTATTTTCAGCTCTTCTGATGTCCCAATCAATGTTTTTGTTTCAGGATAATGATTTCTAGGAGAGACCTCTTCATTTGACCTATTTGAATTTCCATCTGGCTTTTCTCCTGAAGTCGCTTCTGTGTGACTCATTATTTTATTTTTCTTTCTTGCTTGGCATATATAATCATATGTAGTCATCCCTTTTGACTTCAGCCATATATGGAAAATAATTAATTTTCCATTTGCTAAAAATACAGTCAGACTTATAGAAGTCTGAAAAAAAATGAAAACGTCGATGACTTGCTCACCGGTTTCTCCATAAATATCAATAAATTTATCTTTTGTATCTTGGTTGGAAAATCGATCTATTATCAAATATAAACCAAAAATAGAAAAAATAAAGCCATTTATTTCAAGGACTACAATAAGATATATGAAAAGTTTGTAGTTTTTTCCTCCTATACAGTTGTTAAGTCATTTACAATGGTGATCAAAATCAGAGACACAGCGATTACAATATCCACAATGTTTAGAATTCCCAGATACATAAAATGAGCAAATAGTGCATACAGCTTCTCTATTTCTTTCATCAAAAGATAGCCTAAGTTTTATTTACCCATTATTTATTGCATGCTCTTGCTCATAAACCAATGGATCTGTTGGGTCTGAGCAAGTAGCTAAGACACCTAAAAGTCAAAATAATATTTGAGCTGGCCAAAAAAGCAGGGAAAAAACGATTTGTAAATAAGTTTCTAATAGAAGAGTTATCAGAATTGCTACAGCTACTAAAAAGAGACTCATTAATCAGGTCGCTATTTGAAAGGGGTGATAAGGTCTATGGAAACCATTTTGTTTTCGGGTGTTCATATAAATATTAAATGCTGGATGAATATGTAGTGGGTTCTTTGCTAGTAATAGTAATTGTTTTTGTTATTGCAATTACATACTTTACTATGAGAAATATGAAATATGAAGACTTGATTGTTATGAATGATCAATTTGTTTACTATGGTAAAAAATTTAATTAAAGATTTTTATTTCGATTAATAAATGAAAATAAGCATATTTGATTACCTTACTTTTAAATTCTAGGAAAAAATAACTTTAGACATTATGCCAAGGCATGATGTTATTACCTCTTTTTGATTTCAAAATCCTTTTTTGCATGCACTTTTCTAATTGTCTATGTTTTCGCATGCCAAAAGGGAACTAACAGGCTATAGGATAAGTAAAATTTTCATTATCCTAAAGCGAGCGAAAGTGATCCATTTGAGATCTCTGACTTATATTTAATATTACGATGCTGATTTTAATAATTGATTAATAAAGTTAAACACTCCTCAATATAGAGACCCTGTAAGTTTGCTCCCTATACTTCACATAGAGTGTATTGCCCAATCTTCTGGGCTAACGTCATCCTCCACGCTTTTTATTAAGGTCGATGCCTATGTCATTCCACGTTGCCTTTTTACCACATCCTTTTGCTTGAGGTTTTGAATCTTGCGTCGGCAATAAGTGGTTATTCGTCTCTTTTCTGTCTAAACGAGCTTGATCTAAAAGTCTTTTTTTGGCTTCTTCCTTAGCTTTCATTTCTTCTCTAATAGCTCTTTGCTGTCTTTCACGTTCTTTGTCTTCTTCAGATTTTAAAAGTTCAGTAATTTCTGATGAAGTTACCTCAATGATTGGCAGAGCAATGTCTAGTATATCAATAGCACTAGAAAATTCATAATCAGGGCCATTATCTCTATAGCCAATTAGATATAAAATGTCATTAATATTACGGAGAGACAATAGCTTGGCTTGTATAGCTTTGTTTGTTTTTTTTATTGACCTGAATTTGGCTTCTTCAGGGTGTTCAGATATATTTTGAAGTAATTTTATTAGGATTGAAATCCCATTTTGAGTGTTGTTTGGTCCATTTTCTTGGATTAATTGTTGTAGGCGCTGATATAGTTGGGTGTCAAGTTCTTCTGACTCCATATTTATAAAATATCGGTGTGGATGATGAACTAATGTTTTCTTATTAATATATATTTTTGCATAAAAATTTTATATATAAAATTAGGTTATGAGGTTGACTGAAAATGCCATTCAAAAGCTGCAGAGTAGAGGGGACCTCAGCTCTTTTATGCCAATTTTAAAAGTGGATTCTGGAGGAAATAGCCCTGAATTTGGATATACCGCCCGACTGTCAGATGGCTCATCATCATTAGATGCAGTTATTTCAAATCAGGATGGGTTAGAAATTGAGCCTGGAGATCTGGTCATACTAAAGAGATACAACTTTTTCCCAACAAGCTCGGGCCAAGCAAAGCTAATCATTTCCGAGATCGAAAAAATTGGAGTCTCAACGCCATCTGATCCCCACAACCCTAATGAGCCAACACTAAAATTCACCCCCATCCATAGCCTTCGACCTTACCAAAAAGGCTGGACTATCAAAGCAAAGGTTTCTCAAAGGACTCATATAATACATTGAGAAAAAGACTCAGGCTATCATTTTGTGGCGACTTTGCAAGACAACGAAGGAGACACCATAAGGGGAGTCTTTTTTGAAAAATCTGCAAGTAAATTTAATTTTCTGGAGCAAAATAAAACTTATGCATTCAGCAATGGAAATGTAATTCTGGAAAGGGAAGAATTTGCCACCCCTTGGAACCAATTTCAAATAATTTTCGAGGATGATGCAAATATATGAGAACTTGAAAATGAATCAGAAACAATCTATATAACAGAGCTGAAAGAAATAGAAAATACACCAAGAAATGAGCTTATTAATATATGTGCCTTAGTTAAAAAATGCGGGGAAGTATCCGAGAAAAATACAAAGACAGGAAAAGTGCATTTAATACAAAATATCAGCTTAATTGATCAAGAACTTAAGGAATATGATTTATGTATATGAAATAGCGAAATAGAAAAATTTAGATTGAAACCTTTTGATGTAATTGTCGCCACGAAGCTCAAAATTAGCGATTTCTATGGAAAATTGAACTTGAGCACTACAAGAAATTTATCAGAAATTTATATTAATAAAATTGAACTAGAGCAAGTTGAAATCTTGAAAAAATGAGGAGCTGAAAATGAAAATCTGGTTAGAGATCGAGTAAATAGGATAAGAATTCCTGTAGAGTCGCCAAAAAAGAAAATGGAAGTCTCAACATTGCCTATTTTTACACCAATTTCACAGCTAAATCCATTTATGATAGTGTGGGCTATAAAAGCAAGAGTATTTAAAAAATACGTTGTCCCTTACTTCAATGAAAATCCTGGGAAATTCTTAGCATTTCATCTAATAGATGCTGAAGGGACTAAAATTTCTGGGATTTGCTTCAACAAAACAGCTGATAAATTTGATTTCATCACAGAAGATGCTGTCTATTCAATAAAAGGTGGCGCTGTACGACATGAAAGGCCAGAATATAAATATTTTGAATCAAACTATAAAATTCAGCTATATGACACATCTGAAGTCAAAGAATTAGATGACGATGGCAGCATCCCCAAATATCAGTTTGATTTTATTCCAATTGCCCAGCTTGAATTGCTCAATGAAAACGAAATTGTTGACGTCTGTGGTATAATTGTCGAAACTTTCCCTCCTTTCGAATTTCAAATGAAAAGTGGAACTTCATTAATTAAAAGATATGTGAAAATTACAGACGAGACTTTAAATTGCATAGAAATTGCGCTTTGAGGAGAAGAAGAAGCAAACAATGCAAGTATTGCTAAGGGAAATGCCATGGTCGTAAAATCTGCCAGACTCAATAATTACAATCACCTTTCTTTAACTACAGAACGGTCAAGGTCAAGAGTTTGATATAACATAGACCACCCAAGGATAAACGAACTTAAAAAATGATATCAATCTCAAAACATATCTGGTGCAGAGCTCTACAACTTAACAGTCCAAAAAGAGCCTATCTTTAGCACGCTTTCTGAAATCAAATCCAAATCTTCATCTCTCCTATCAGAAAATTTCAAAATTTATGGATACATTGGAGCTATTCACCATTATAACGACCTAAGCACCATTGCATATCGCGCTTGCTGTTCACAAAACTGCAAAAGGAAAGTAAAAACACAAAATGAGGAAACTAAAGAGTACTATTGTGGATTCTGTAAAAAAAGCTTCGAAAATTGTAATTTTCTTTATAATTTTCAAGCAGAAATCGTTGACTCTACTGGATCGCTAAGGGTTAAAATATTTGATGAGGTTGGAGCAATTATTTTTGGAAAAAGTGCAAATGAGCTTGTAGACTTGATTGAGCATTATGAAAATAGCTTTTTGTTTTCTATGACCACTCCACTAAATATTGAATATGAGATGACACTAACTGCAAGGGGAAGCAAAACTACTGGAGAAGTCTCATATGTGTTGCAATCAATCAAGCCTGTCAAACCTAAAGAAATAGCTGAATTGTACTTGAAAGAAATATACGACTATTTATCCCCGGATTAATTATAGATTAAGTTAATTTTTAATTATATAAAATTTTTATGTCAACAAAAATTATTTAGTATTTTAAGAAGATACCTCAACTTATAGGAGTATCTTATTGAAATTCATGAAAATATGATTAATTCGCATTTTTTTTAACTACAGAAATCTAATTTTATAATAAAACTTAATTCAATTATCTATGGAAGGTGCAATTAAAACTGGTTGGATTGAGAAGAAATCCCACTACCTAAAAAAATGAAGAAAGCGTTGGTTAGTTCTCGACGAAAATTTTTTGCGAACCTACAAATTTCCATATCAATTCGTCAACCCTACAGCAACAATTAAGATTTCATCTGTAATCGACGCTGTCCCATATGAAAGCGACTCTTCCAAAGATTTTTGTTTTAAAATTTCAACATCAACTCGTCAGTATATCATTTCTGCTACCTCTGATGTCGATATGATTGGGTGACTTAATTTAATCAACCATGCTAGAAGATCTCCTCAAATATCGCACTTCTCATCATTTAACTGTATGCACGAGCGAAAAGCGCTAAGCGAAGTCTCGTTAATATCATCCTTTTCAAAGCTCAAAGAAATTCTTTATGCACGAGAGCAAGAATTAATTGAAAACTTAGATGAAGCTTATCAGTCAAATATTGAAGAAATAACTATAGAAAACTGCCATTTAGAGAAAATTCTTCAAAAGGAGACAGAAAGCTATGAAAACGTTCAAGCAGTTTTAAATTCAACTGACAGCATTGTGGATAAAATAAGAAAAATCCAAAGAATATCTGCCCAAAACCTGAGTTTTAAGAAATTTGATTATATAGAAGGTATCGATATCAAAACTTCAATCCAAGAAGAAAACTTAAAAAAATTATTTTCAGGCAACATAAAAGTAAGTTTAGAAAATCCACAAGAAGTCAGTGTTAGGAGAACCAATATAACAAGAGCTTTAAAATGAAGATACACAGGGGAAAGAGTAGACGCTCTAAGCTTTTCTGCTTCCGAAGACGTGATGCTTACTGGAGTTGGTATTTGTATGCCTTATAAATTTGGAGGACTTACACAGGTTAAAGATTTCCAAGTGCTTAAAGGTAACTCTTCATCTGCATTAGGAATTTATAAGCACCCTCATAAATTTTCTATGCAGTTTAATCCTGACGATTCAGTGTTCAAAGTTACTATGGATAAGCCTGTGAATCTTTCCAGAGGAAATAAATATACAGTGATGTTTTGCATTGAAGGGTCGCATACATTTAAATGTGTTGACTGTATGCAAAGTGTAACTGGGCCTGGAGAAGTCAATTGGGATTTCGAAAATACTGTTTTCTCGCAGACTCATCAAAGTAATAGATGTGATACAATATGTGGGCCAATTGCTGATTTTTATTACATAGTTGGGCATACAAGACAATAAATATTTTATAATTAAATATTCATTGATATTTTATTGAAAATTAATAGTAATTTTTTATTAATTTTTGAAAATAATACAGCCTATTAGAAGTTACCATAATCTTTTTTTACTATGAAATTTGCATCAACTCCAGCCTATTCAATAGGTGCAAAAACCATCTCAGAGCCTAAAACTACCAACAAAATGACACCAGGGCCAGGGACTTATGCTGTTAGAAAAGAAGAAGTTGAAGTCCCAGCTCCTTATATTGGCACAGGTCTTCGTCCTGAACTTTACCCTAAAAACATGTACCCAGGTCCAGGCACCTACAGCGTTCCTTCGTTTTTAGACTCCAAAAAACTTTCAAAATCTGACAAAAAGCGAGACAAAGCAGAAAAAACTTCATCAGGCCGAGATAAAACTGACAAAACCAAAATGGATGCTCCAGGTCCAGGGTCTTATAACCCTCAGAAACTGACTCGCTCCTATTCTTACACCATGGGGAACAAAATTTTTAGCATCAATAGTGAAAAACCCCAAGAATTGGGCCCAGGACAATACAACCCAAATTATAAGGCTATTCATACTCAATATATGAACAAGTTTGGAGTAGGGAAGAGACCAGATATGTTTACAAGTAAAGGAGTTCCGGGACCTGGGCAATATAATCCTGCTGATAAAACTGATGGCCCACAGTTCGGATTTGGGACTGAACCTAAGGCTAGAAGGCTGCTTAGCAGTGAAACTCCAGCCCCATGGGCTTATGATATACCAGGTATAGCTGAAGAGCTGAAAAATAAGCCAGGGAAAACTTTAGCACCAAAACGCCCATTTACTATAAAAGACTCAGGAGCTCCAGGACCTGGCGCATATCAACCAAGACTTAGCGATACAGCTCCTTCATTTTCAGTAGGCACAGGAGCTCGGTCTAGTTTTACCAATGTCAAAAAAAGTCCAGGTCCAGGCGAATATGACCCTCAAAACCCAGCTTTGATAGAAAAATTCTCAAAAGTAGGCACAGGAAAACGTCCTCCATTATCAGTTCCAACTCATACACCAGGACCTGGAGCTTATCAAGTAGAAAGCACTATAGGTGGGCCTAAATTTGGAATGAGTGGCAGAAGGACTGATCTAAAGACCACTGAGCAAGTCCCGGGGCCTGGCGCATATGACCCAACTATCAATTACGTTGTAAAAGATAGCACTCATATAGGAATCGGAACTGGACAAAGATCAAATTCTTCCAGAAATAGACCAAACAACGTCCCTGGGCCTGGGAATTATAATTTTTATAATAAAAAAGTTCAAGGACCATATTGGTCATTTGGAAAAGACCCAAGAAATAAAGAAACCTTTGACGACGATCCAGGCCCTGGGCAATATGAAATTCCTTCCACAATTGCAGATGTTCCAAAATATCTTATGGCAGTCCCTGGAGCTTCAAATTCTTCGTTTAAATCCTAATAATTTTAATACAAAATGGCTGCTAAAGTGACTATTGAGTTTCCAAAAAATTCAGAAAAGAAAGAAAAATTCTTCAATAAATCAGTTAGAAGGTCAATTTCAGTATCAAACACAGAGCCTAGAAGCTCAAAAACTATGTCAATTTCTCCTGTAAATTCTGAAGCCTTATATAAGGATTTAAAGAAACCTCAGCTTTTATTACTAAGCAATAAATTATCAATTAGAAGAAAAAATAGTGAAAAACCACCAGCAAAACATAGCAGGGTTTCCCCAAGCCCAAGATTTGAAAATGTTCCAAGACGACAGCTTTCAGCAACTCGCCCACGGGCTTTGTTGAGGAATCGAAGTTCTAATGCAACCTCAAAGTCACAAACCGAATTAATTACATTAGAAATCCCTTTGCATCCTGACAAAGATTATTGAAATGAACGTGTCTATTGAAAAGCAAGGAAAATGAAAGCACAAGTTTTAATAATTAATTTTGAAGGTGTCATAGGGGACTATTATAGGAACTCATTTTGAAGCTTAGAGCCTGCATCTTTTAAGCTGAGGGATGGGCTCTTCCAGGGTATGCTAAAATTATCACAAAAATTCCGGATTGTAATTTTAAGCTGCTATGCAAGAAGTGCCACTTATGAGATGACAGAATTATTCCAAAGCAAAAAAATACATGTTGATGCGATTTATCAAAAACGGCATAGAGAATCACAGCCAAAATTTAGACATGATTATACCGCAATTTTTAAAGATTTTGAAGTTTCGCATGAAGAGTGCATGATTTTAGCAGCCATAGAGCTGGATGCTGGGGAAATACAAAATAGGAGTGGGAATAATGTGATTTTTGAGGAGTCAGCATCTTCTTTGAATAAATATTTGGTGAAGGCTGCACCTATACCAAGTAAAGAGTATCAGTATACACCTATTACAATTCTGGTGCCGCATTTTAGATTTTCTGAAAAATTAGGGCTATCTGCAATTGCCGAAGTGATTATTGATATAAGAGGGAACAAAAGCATGTATAAGACCTCAGATAGCTTTTTTCAAGATTCCTTAAGAGTTTCAATCCCTATTCCTATTGATCCTGATCTACCTTGCATTGCTTTAGACCCAAATCTAGTTAAAGCTCCAGAAGTGTATTTTTATATATTTTATAGTTTCCCTAAATCAATTCCATCGCTTCCACCTGTATCTACAAGATTAACCAAACGAACAAAACAATAAAAATGTTAATTTTTTAACCATTAATCTCAATTTTAATCAATTTTATCTATCTGTGCACCCAATCACTCCTCCAAGCCATCTCAAAAATCCTCTCTCTTCTTTTTTCTTTTTTTGTTTTTGCACCGCAACTGGCATTGGTTTAATATTAACTCTCTTTATCAGCCTTTCTAACTCTTTTTTCTTTTTTCTCAGTACATCTTTAGAAATGCTTAGTTCTTTTTCATAGTCTTCTATTTCTTCTAATGGCTGTAAAGTGTTTATATACATGTCGTACTCATCTAAGCCCTGAACGTTTTTATTAACCACAATATTGGTATCTGGAAGATCTGGGGCTGTGATTATTTTTTCTTTTCCATCATTTAGCCAAGCTTGCTCTAGGCTTGCGTAGAAGTCTAAATGCTGCTGCTCAATGAGTTCTCGCTGAGTTTCAAATTCTTTTCGATTGTCGCGGTCTGTAGAGATTGAGAAACTTTTAGCCATTTTGGACTTGGGGTTGATTTTTGCGGGTGGAACTGGAGAGGAAGAAATTGGTTCAGGAAATTTAAAATTTGCAGAGACATTTTTCTTATGAGATGCTGCTGGAATTTCATTTTCATAATTTTTGTTCAAAATTTTGGGAGTTTTATCTTGAGATTCGTAGCGCTTTTTTTTTTCGCTAAAATCTAAAGGTGAGAATGAAGAATTCTCGTAATCAACCTGAGGTCCTGGATTTTCTATTTCAGGATTAGAATTATCATCTGATGTATAATACTCCACTTGTTTATAGTCTTCTTTAGGCTCTATTTCTTGATTTTCGATATTTTCTTTTATAGAATTGATTTCGACATTTACACTTTTGGACACTGCTGGGATTTTTTTAAAATCAGGTGGGCCAGAAAAATATTGAGGCTCATTGCTTTTATTATGATTATTCTTTAAAATAGATTTTTTAGCATTTGGATATTCAAATCTATCTTCTGAAAAGCTTAAATCATAATTTGATGGAATATCGCTTTTAAAAGATTTTATGGCTGGAGACACACTTCTTTGAGGCTCAAAATAGTTTGATTTGATTGGACTTAGTAATGATGGATCACTTGGTTTAGCTTGATCTTTAGAGCTGTTAGCTTCGAATCTTGGTGTAAAGACTTGCTGTGGAATTTCAGCTTTTTGATTTTTGGGGGGCTCGGTTTTCTTATCAGCTTTTGGCGGTGCCACAGGATCAAATTCATTTTTTTCGAGTTTTTGATCAATTGATTTAATATTGTTTGTGGCTTTTTCATTTTTCTTAGGATAATTCTTTTTTAAATCTTCTTCAACCTCTTTTTTTACTATAGGTGCTGCATTTTTCTCAACAGGCCTAATATCATTTTTCTTAGGAGAACTCATTTTTAAATCTTCTTCAACCTCTATTTTTATTATAGGTGCTGCATTTTTCTCAGCAGGCTTTACATCATTTTTCTTTAAGCTAGTTTTATTTTCATTCGAATTTTCTTTTAAAGATACCATAACATCTGGACTACTCTTTGAAACAATACTTTTCTCGTTTACCTTTTCATAAGATTCATCTGAATCAATTTTAATATCCTGAAAATCTTCTTGTGAAGTTTCTTCTTTTACTTTTGATAGCTTATCTGCTGATAAAGCTGCAAGTGACTTATCAATTGATGCTTTTACATTTTCTACTTCTCCTTTTATGTCAGGCTTTTTTTTCTTTTTTTTCCTTCTAGATGGTAAATTGCACCATTGCTCTAAATTATCGTATAATTTATCTTCTTTTGGTGCTTCATCCTTTTTTGGTACCTTAGGTGGCTTTTTAGGCGTCTTTTTCTCAGAACTTGGCTCATCAAAAGATACAAACTTTATATTATCTAAACTTTCACTTTTTGGATTTTCTATTTTTCTGGCTGGTTTTGCACTAATTTCATCAAATTCAATTTCTGGTCTTCTAGGGCTTTTTTCCATACTTCTTGCAGGTTTTGCGTCTTTTTCTTCAAAATCTAGGTCTAATTTCTGTGGACTTTTTTCTATATCAATTCCTGAGACTCTTCTTGATCTCGGAATTTTGTTGCCTCTTTTCAATATTTTTGAAACTTTAGCAGTCGGCATAATTTCTTCAACATTGGCAGTTTGGAAAAAAATGACGCAATTGTCCCCATCAATAGATTTCACAACACCTTCAGCCATTCCATAATTTTCTACATATTTTCTTATAAAAGACCCTAAAGGGATGTCAGATGGAGTTTTCATAAACGGATGATTTAAAATATCATTTATCGGCATTCTTTCAGTAGGTTCAACCTTTAATAATTTTTGAATTAAATCTTTTGCAGCGTCTGATACAAAAGTCGCATATCTTGGGTTGCATGAAATTATTTGCTGGACTTTTTCATTTTCCCTTGCTGCGTTAAAAGGTGACTCCCCATGCAACATTTCATATAAAAGTACACCTAAAGCCCAAATATCAAGCTCAAACGAGTGCTTTTTCCCAAGCACCATTTCAGGAGCCATATAGTCCAAAGTTCCACAGAATGTGCTTCTTGCTTCATCTCCTTTAAAACACCATCCAAAGTCGCAGATTTTTACATTACCATTTGTGTCAAGCAGGATATTTTCAGGCTTAATATCCCTATGCACAATTTGATTTTGATGTAAAAATTGTATTCCTATTACAGTCTGTAAAAAATATTTTCTTGCTACATCTTCTGATAATCTGCCTATTTTTTGAATTTCTTGAAATAATGACCCACCTTCTGCATACTCAATAATTAAATATATATTTTGGTTATCTTCAAGGTGTTCGTGAAGTTTAATTACGTTTTGATGATTAATCCCTTTATGAACAGAAATTTCTCTGAGTAACACTTCAATGCTGGCTTCTCTTTCAAGCAATTTTTTATTCACTATTTTTAATGCATATTCAACCCTTGTTTCCTTGTGACGAACCAGTTTTACTTCTCCATAAGACCCTTTTCCAAGCACGGTATTTAAATCTTCGAAGTCATCGAGCTTAAATAAGCTTTCTTTTCCACAATTAATCTGATGGCCTTTATATCAATCTTGGAGCCTGCAATCCATGCTGCAGTAGGTTTTCTTTTTGCATCTGGGGCATGGGTGTTGATTTTTGACCTCTTTTTTGCAAGTTTTGAAATCACATAGCATTTTTATAATTTATAGGATTCGTTATAAAATTTGTAATTTATTTAACTTATAAATATATTAAAAGAAGGATTTTAGATGGATGATTTGATAACATGGAAATAATTAAAATAATTGTAAGGATTAAGCTTTATTGAAATAAGTGTTTTGCAATAATTAATAAGTATATTTCCAGGCTGAATTTATATTTTTGATTTTTCGTGAGTAGAGCCTATTATATATTTTTTATCCGTTATCAATTAAATAATTGATTCAAACTTTGGCAGGCACATATCCTCATTCATCATATATAATTTTAATTAACTGCTCAGCTAGTCAATATAATTCCTATTAAATTCAAGCTAATAATTATAAGTTTTGTTAAATTTTAGAGTAATAACTAGTGCAAATACAAAACTAAAATAAGTAAACATTATTGAATTCCTTTAATAGCCAAAAAAACGAATATGAAAATTTATAAACTATGTTTCGAGCAAGTCTTTTTACTATTCCAATATCTTTAATAGCACTCATAGTTTCCGGATTTAGCACTTCAACTCAAAATGCCTTACTTTCCCCAGATCTAGCATTAAATTCTTCCCCAGATCAAACATCAATATTTTTGCAAGATGCCCTGCAAGCCTCACCAGACATATCTTTAGAAAACACTCTATCTTTTATTCAACAAGAAGATAGTTCAACTGAAACATCTGAAACCTCGTCAGATACCACTTCTTCAGATACAGAAGATACCAACCCTTTAGATCGTGATGAAGATAACCATCAACTCCCTGAAGATTCAGATGATGGAGGTGATGAATATTCCGGTGGCGACACAGATTATATTCTTGCAACCAGTTTTATTGATAACGAAGAAAGCACAGGAAAAGTATATGTAATTCCTATGAAATCTGAAGACTCTTCTTTTGAAATTTTGGGAGGGCTTGAAAAACCTGTTGGAGTTTGCTTTGATATTAATAACAATTTTCTATATGTTGTTGATGCAGGGACTGGAAATAATGATGGATATATTTATCAGTATGAAATTTCTTGGGATAATGAAAATAGCTTTTCTTTGTCCAGAAATATTTATGTGATCGTATATGAAGGGGATTCGCCTTATGATTGCAAAGTTGATAAATATGGTAACTTATATTTTGTAGAATCAAGCTTAAACCAAATCAACGCAATCAGCTATCTTGATTTATACACAGGCCTTAAAAACCAGCAATATATCTTATATCAAGCTGATAGTGAATCTAATACTGATATAAGTGCGCCATGTGCTTTAGATCTATACGAAAGCGAAGGGATTTACTATGCGAATAACGAGGATTTCGACACATCTGGAACAGTAAACTATGCCCTCATTAATTCAACCACAATTAATGCAAATGATATCCAGCAATGTGTAACTCATGATGTAGCACCCTGGGGTGTTACATATAGCAAAGAAGACAGAGTTTTTTATTCGTTGGACAGCGGAGAAGTATGGGGCTTTGATGTAGGAAATAATACTGACTCATTTGTTAAAGTAAGCCAGCTTAATGAGCCTAGAGGGCTTTGCTATGGGGATGGACAAATTTATATATCAGATCATTCAGATGGGGTAATTTATAGAGTTAAGGATAATGATGAAGAAGAAACACCAACAGCTATTGTGAATTTGCAAGGTGCTTATGCATTGTTTTGTGTAAATGAAGGAGACTTTGCAACAGAGCTGGTGATAATGTGGATTGCTTTAATTAGCTATCTATTAATATAAGAATTAGACTGAAAAAATGTAATGTTATAAATTAAAATCTTGTTTGTATTTATTAAGCTCCAAATCGATGATTTTTAAAGGTAAAGTAAAGTCCAAAAAATTCTCTGATTGAATAGCTGAAGCAAAGTAATTCAATTTTTCTTCAAGTATTGATTCCAAAGATATTTTCCATTTCTTCTCAGGCTCTGATTTCATTTTTTGTAAAATATCATTTAGCTCTGTTATTTTTGCATCAATTTCTTCTTTAGAATTTTTTATGCATTCATTGGCTGCTAAAAATTCTTTTATATCATTTTTTGAAAATAAATTCTTTTCAATGCAGTTTTGTATTAATTCTTCTAGAGATATTTGCTCTCTGTTTGTTATTGGTGGAGAGTTTTGCTTTATGCTGATTTTTGATATATAATGAGGCTCAATCAGTTGCATTTCTCCTCCTTCATATTTTATTCTATCAGGAGAAATGTACTTTACCCAGAGTAAAAATTCTTGGACAATTATTGTTTCATTTTTATCTTCTCCTAAGCTGCTTAAAATATCCATAATTCCTTGTTTTAGACTACTTTGATAAATTTCATAGTTTTCAATGATAATTTCTAGTAAATATTCTAACTCAATTAGTCCATTTCCATTAATTCTCTTAGGATCGTTTTGACTATTATTTTCTACATCATTCATCATATTAGTAATGGTATGCTTTTCTACCAATCCTTCAAAGCTTTCTTTTATGCACTCAATTGCTCTTGCTGTCGGAAACATTTGTTTATCAGCAGAATCATCATACCCTACAACAATTCCAATTTTTGAATTAAGCATAAATTGGTAGCAATTTATATAAAATAAAAAGCTTTGTTTGCTATAATTATGCGAATTTATATATTTTCCACAGCCAATAAATCGCATATACATGATTGGTCTCTTGAAATCAGAATTTTTTATTAATGACGCTATGAATTCCAAAAATTTCTTTTCGCCAACATTCCTCAACGCATATTTATTTGCAAAACTGTCATATGTTTCTTCTAGAAGTCCTTCGAATCCTTCATCATTTTTTATTTTATTTGTACATTCCAAAAGGATAGAACTAGCTATACGATTTACCATTCTTCTTGACATTTTTGATTTTTTTTTAATTGCATCAAATTTTTTTTCTAAAAATTTTTGTAATAGTATAGGGGCTGGGTTGATTTTTCTAACTGCATTTTGCAGCTCAGAATGAACGAAATTAAATTCGCTAAATTTGGTAGATTCTTTTCCAGGTTTTTTAAAGTTTTTCTTTAAATGAGCATTATATAGCGACATTTTCCTTTCGTTTGTAATCTCATCACCTTCATTGTATTCTAACGAAAAACTGTTAGTGTACTTTTGATTTTCTTCGCTTCAGGCTGAATCTTTTTCATTTTCTTCGCTTTGTTCTTTTATAGCTTGAAGATATCCATCTGTTTGTCCTTGCTCATAGCCAAGTTTTTCGCCATCACTAAACCCATCCACTCTACCTTTTTCATATCCTGTATTGAATCCGGCTTTTCATGAAGAAATTTCTACGCCTTCTGGAATAATTTCTGCAAAATCTTGTCCTGACATAAAATTAGATTCTTCATTTCTCAATGAAAATCTTGGAGATTGAGCTTTGTTTTTTCCACTTTTGCTTTGGAAGAAAGCTGATTTTTTATTGATGGGACTGAGCCCACCTCTAGATCCTGCTGATAAGGGCTCCTCGTAATCCATAGTTTCTAGCATCTTTTGTTTTTGTGCAATATCTTTATCAAGATTTTCCAGTAATTTCTTTTTTTCTTTGATTTCTTTCTCCAACTTTTCAATTTCTTCTTTTTTCAATTTTTCTTTATTTTTTGCTTGAAGGTTATTATCTGTTTTAGTTTTTATTTGAAGATTTATTGATTTATCTTTTCTCGATGTTGGACTAAGACTCATTTTTTGATTTTTTTCTTGTTTTATATCTATTTTGCTTGCATCTTCTACTTTTGTTTCATCAATTTTCTCTTTATTGATTTCATCAATTTCTGGGCTTGCAATTGGCGAAATAATAATTTCAGTAATCGTCTTGACTCCAGTAGCTGAAAATTTTTTGGGCGGTTTTGGCGCAGGGCTTTTCCTTGTAACTACTTTTTTAGTTTTTTTGTCTTTTTTAGTAGTTTCGATATTTGTTGATGGTGGTATAAAACTATTCCTTCTTATTTTTTTGTCTCCTTTTTTGAATTCACCTTCAATACTTGTGTTTGGTGATTCATTAGGAACGAATAGAAATGAAGGGGTTCTTGAAATTACAGTTTTAATAGGAACTTCTCCATCTGATTTTGTTGAGGTATTTAGTATTTCATTTCCAATACTGCTATCATTAAGAGCTTCATCTTCATTTTTTACTAATCCTACACCAGAAATAGTTTCACTATCAGCATTCCCAGAATTACCAGAAATCCTAGAATTTTCAGTATTTTTTTGAATATCATTTATAAGTGGGGCTTCATTATTCTTGTCTTCGAACATAGATATCCCAGACTTATCAATATCATCCATCATTTTGGTGCCATCTGACTCGATAGTTGCTTCAATAATTAGTGTCGTTTGGACATCTTTAGTATCATAGCTTAACTCAGTTTTTAATTCTTCTTCAATTTCATCTGTTTGCATTTCTCTGTCTGTGCATTCTACATGATCTTTCATATTCAAAAAGTCTTCAAAATTAGGAATTTCTTCCATAATGGTTGGCATTTGGCTTATGCTACTTTTTTCATTATTTTGGTCTGATTTATTTTCTTTTATATCTTCATTGTTTCCTTTTATATCTTCATTGTTTCCTTGCTCTTTATTTTCATCTTCTTTTCAATATACTTTTGAAAGTTCATCAGGATTGTGAGCCCTTGCTACTTTCCTTAGCTGCCAAGCTAAATGGGCATCATAATTACTCCGATTTCTATCATTATTCCCTTTAAAATATTTATGAATAAATTCATCAAGTTTCTTTTTAAAAAATAATGCATTGCCTTGTGCTCTTATTTTGCTATCTTTTTCCATATGAAGCAAGCTGTCTTTTTCTTTTAATTTAGCGTTAATATTGGAAATTTCCTTTTCAAGAAGTTGCCTTATTGATGATTTTTCTTCTTCGAATTTTTCTCTGAGCTCATTCATTTCTTCTTTTAATTTGTCGTTTTTTTTAATATATACTTCAGGGAATTTAATGAAAAGCTCTTTTAATAAGTCTCCTCTTTCAACACATTGCACCGATACTTGCCTGACAAGCTCTCGGCTACACATTTCATAGATTAATTCAGCTGATTCTAAATCTTCATAATCTGCTTCAACGTATTTATTTTTCATATGATTATATCACTTTCACAAATTCTCAATATCTTGTCTGCCAGTTGGATTTCCAAGATGCAGCCTTTCAAACGTATCTATTGAATTAGGCGTAGGAGATTCATTATAATTTTCAGTTAAAGAGCCTACAGACGCACTGGGGTTTAATTTTACAGTCCTTGTAGATATTTGGTTTGTTGCAAGAACTCTGCTAATGCATGATTCTTTTTTACAAAACATAGGATTTAAATTTCCGTTTGAGCCTACGATCATAGGCACTCCTCGAGTGTCGCTACTTTCATAAAGAGCTTTTAGCTGTAGAATATCTGTAGGAAACTCAACTGTGTTTAATAAATCTAAGTTTAAACATTGTTTGTCTTTTATATGAGAAATGTCTCGGGTTGGTTTTAATGAAGATAAGCGAGCTTGATCACGCTTCTTTTCAGTTTTTAATAATTCTCTAATTCGATCATGCTCAAGGCTCCCAAAGCGTTTATGATCTGCTAAATGCCCAAAATCAAAAATGTTCTGGGCTTGCTGCCCCATCAAGATATTTTCTAGTTTATAATTTTTTGCTGTTTTCACACTTTCCCTTGTTGTAATGATAGGAAACAAGACTTTCACAAGATCTTCGTTTTGGGACTTTGGCTTGATTTCGATGTGTAGTCCAATTGGACTTTTCTTTGATGGGCTTTTTTTCATGTTAAAATACAATATAATATAAATAAGTAAAATGATAAAACGTTAAAACGTTCTTATTATTCTATGGAAACTTTATAAATGTAGCTGCTTATATTTTTCTGTATGATTATAATGTTTTATTATTATGCTCCTGAATTCATGATGGAGAAATTTTTCAAGACTTAAATTATTAATTAAAAATAGAACATTAGAGTTATTAAGAAGATTAAACTATTGGATATGATGATTCCATTTGGATTCCACACGTTCCAGCCCCGGCTACAATTGAAATTCTCACATACCCTGCTTCTCCCCAGTCTGCACCCCATGAATTCTTGCATTTGTAATAAGGTGGCGAGTTATTCAGATTATACCCAACAGCAAGAACAGCATGATCAAGATTATGCCCACAGTCTTTACTAATAATACCTCCTTTATAGTTCTGTCAATTTGCTTCAATTGCATCAACTGCCACTGATACTGGCCCTTGATAAATTGCTGTCTCCAACGCTGTAGCATTATTCGCAACTACATTTCCATAGCCGATAATAGTTGCAACAACTTGCTTTTCTTTTGCTGTATTACATTTCCCTTCTTTTCCAGTAGTTGGATATATTTGCTCGCTGGTAAGTCCATTCTTTATCACAAAATTATAAGTGTTTGTCATGAAGCCTCCATTGCAGCCACTATTTCCAAATGAGCCTGAGCAATCAATAACTTCTTGTGAAGATAACTCAACAAGTTGATGGCCAGCAATGCACCAAGCGCTTTCAATGGCACCTACAGCTGAAAATGCGTATGGGCTTCCACAGTCACCTTGGGTTTGGACTGGAGTTACACAGCCTTTAGTAGTCCAATCTATTTGGCTTGGAATTTGAAAACTTAAGTCTGCATGTTTTTGATTTGAAATTGAGTAGTCAGGCACTATAATTTTTTTCTTGTAAATATTACGGAATTCTTCATGAGTCAAATCTGAAAATTGATTTATCCCCATAACCCAAGTTTCACCTTGAGAATTAAAAACATGAATGCTGCTTACATTGTCCCTGAAAACTCTTAGCCTATTGTAAAACTCCTCTTCAGTTTTATAGTCTTTGTTATATTTTGCGATAAAGGATCTAAATTCTTCAATTTCGAGATTGTATTGTAAATCAGCAGGAGTTGAAGAAATCTTGACTGAAGAAACGAAATAGCCTGCGAAGCATAAGGAGCAGGTAAGTGTAAGAGAGATAAAAAAAGCTTTCAGAAAATTTGTATTATGCCTTGTAGCTGCTTCTTTGAACATTATTATTAATAATTTATAGAAACTGCTAAAATTATTATTAATAGATAAAATAATTCTCTTATTCTCAAAGTTCAGCTGTAGACGATTGCTGCGTTTAAGACTTAAAATTAATAATTTGAGTATTTTAAGTGAAAGGATCTCATAATCTGCCTAAGGAAAATTAATAGGCTAAGCTATCAATGCTATTAAATATATTAAATATTTATATATGGAAACATCTTGCATACCACTAAACGCTGAATATAGATGCCATGGCTTGCATAATTCTGGAAACTCTTGCTTTTTAAATGTATCTGCTCAATTTCTTATGGCAATTGGCCCATTTTATCATCTATCTCAGAATGTTCAAGGGGATTATCCATTTCTTAGGAGCATCTTACAAGCTTATACGTCTCAAAGGCTTTTGGAGCCATCTTCTCCATTCTGATTAATTACAGAATTATTTTTAGGCTATACTCCTAGAGCAATTAGACAAAACTGTGCTGGCGAATTCTTAAGATTTTTCTTAGGAAATTTGGATGAAGAATTAAAGCATATTCGGCCTAGACAAGAGCATGATGATTCCTTCGTAGAAGCAGGAAAACGAAATAACTCTCAAAGCGTAAGCTTTCGGGCTCGAGGTATGAGCGTACTATATGATATACTCGGTTTATGCATAAAAAATGAATACAAAGCAAAAGGGCATACATCGATTTGTTTTCAAGAAGAGCTTGTGCTAGCTGTTCAGGTTGAAAGCAATTTAACAACAGCAATTTCTAAAGCACTTGCTATAAAAACAGTAGAAGATTATTGTATTGATGGAATCCCAACAACTTGTACAGTGAAGTCTCAAATTGCATCATTTTCTCCATTCTTACTGATTCATATCCAGCGATTTACTATCGTTAATGGCAAAGTCCAAAAAATTTCTCAGCATGTAGAATTTCCCAGAACTTTTACAATTCCTTTGAGATTTCTGTCTCCATCATTAAAACTCTCAGTTGAGTCTGGACATGTACAGCCACCTACATATGAACTTAAAGGGTTAATTGAGCATCATGGAGAATTCGCTAACTCAGGCCACTACACAACAGTTATCCACCATGGGAACAATTGAATTCTTATTGACGATAACCAAACTCGATATATCACACCAGATAGTGTGCGAGCTAAACAAGCTTATATTTTATTATATCAACAAAATAATAAAGAAAATATATAATTTTATGCTTTATTTGTTTCGATTGCAGATAAATTAACTACATTGCTCGATGCGAACCTCTGTCGTCTATAGAAAAGAATATACGCTTTTGATGTAATAATTTCATTCTCCACATCTCCAGTGACTTCAAATACTAAATTATCATCATAATAAAGCCACCTTTTTTCGTTATCTGCATTTAAGCAAAAACAAGTATAATGCCCTCCTTCCACACTGCCTGAATGATTTACGACCGCAAATAGGTCATACATGTAATTTTCTTTAGTTGTTGATATAGTAATTCCTGTTTTATTTTCTGTGTTTGCCATTATTGATGATAAATCGAGATATGTAAGGGGAAAAGTAACTAAGTTTGACAGTTTTTTAAAGCCATTACCGTCAAAGCTGAAACGCTTTAAATGGACTATTAAAATGTCAGGTACTCTTCATATTTCAATTTGGGACTGCTTTTTATCATGGCTGCATTTTTCGCATTTGGCTTCTAGAGTTTCAGTTTGTGTGAATTTTTCAAGGCATTGGTCTATACTAAAAACAGCTAAATCTTCTATTTCTTTTATAATAACATATTTATAGAGTCCTGAATTTCTCCAAAAAATGCATACAAAGACTGATTTTTGGTTTTTTTCAAGCCATTTTAATGTGTCGTTATTCTTGGGGCATTCGCAACCTTGGCATTTTTCTTTTGTGCAGAGAGCACATTTCATATCGCTGTTTTTTAATAAAAAAAATGATAAATTGGAAGGGGTGGTCTTAGCTGTATAATAAGTTTTCATGGTCACTTCTTTGCATAGTAAATCAAGCTGGTTATTTAGGTCTTTTCATGTATATCAGTTTCCTATAGATAAAACTCGGGGTATTCCAAAAAATTCATAAGAAAGTAAGCCTTTTCTGGAGTGAGTTATAAGCAAGTTAATAATTTTGTTATCATTTTTGGTATGTGTCCTCAGTGGGGCTAAAGATTCATCAAATTTAGATAGACAAACGGTGCTAGGAATTTCTGTATTCAAGTGGATTTCTACCTGTATACCTCTTATATCTGCAATTTGGCCTTCAATTCAGCCATGCTCAGCTGAATTCACATCAATTTGTTGGCCTTTTTTGAGTAATTTTCTTCATCCTTCTACATTTTCCTTCTTCAACGTCAATTTTCCTGCCATTTCAGCTTGCTCAATATCAGAAATCACTTCAAAAGCATAAAGATCAGACTCATCATTTAAAATGCAATCCATTATATTATTCGGGTAAAATAAATCATCAGCATAGCTATGATTTACATGTGCAAATAAAAAATTTTGTGGAGAAACTCCTGTCAATGAATTCAATTTTTCTAATAAATCCCCAACATCACAATTTTTCTTAAATTTCAAAATATACCTCACAATTGGATTAGGCGGCTTTAAAATGACAGTAATTCTTATAGAAAGCTCAGATTGCTCATTTGGTAGAGGAATGCTTAAATCCATAAACATTTCAAATAATGTAGTTATATCATTGCATTTTTCGCATTTTAATACATTGCGGGTTTGGCCTCCACATAAATCTGATATTACAGAGCCGCGGGATCCTTGTAATAATTCTCATTGTTCCTGGCTTGCTTTTTTTTCTTCTTGAGGGCTGGGGTTCCTTAAGGAAAGAATTTGGGATCGTTCAATGCTCTCGACCCTTCTATTTAAATCTTCATGGAGACTATCTAAAAGGATTCGTAAAAACTCGTGGCTGTCGTGCTGCTCGTAACCACGAAATTGTGAATGAATTTGCGAAAAAATATTTAAAAATGAATTCGGGCGATATGAAAGCTGTGAACCATTCCAAAGCTCCTGTAGGACATTTTGCAGCTCATAAGAAATTTTTCCTTTAGACCCATCAGGGTTATCATGATTAATGTGCTTTATATGGGCTTCTGAAGAGAAAAAATGATTTAATAAAGGAGTGTTGCTAATAGGCTGCAAAATTGAGTTCATAAAGCAAGTATTTCCTATATTGACTAAGCCTGTTGCACCTTTAAGGGTTTTATTGTCGATTTGGATTCTGTTAGGCTTCCTGAGTCTGTATTTTTCGCACAAAGGAATAGAAATTGATTTTTTCATCCAGCCTCCTCCTATAATAAATTCTTCGTCTTTTATTTCAGTCAAAGTCCCTGGCATTCAATAGCCATGGTCATAATACTCTACAGGATCTCCTTCTAAGAATGCATCTCCTCTTTCTTCTTTTTCAGCAAAAAAGCTGCTATTTCTTATATCTCCTAATTCTAGTATGCATTGGCTTATGCTGGGAAAACTAATATCTTCAATAACCCACTGAGGATCCAGCAATTCTCTTGAATCTCCATCAACAAGCAGTAAATTCATAATATCGTCTACATATTTTCCTTTAAAAATCTCCAAAACATCACTAATTTTTTTCTTTTTTGAAATTAAAATAAAAGTAGGTTTTTTATTTATTGACAATCCAGCTTTTTTAACTAAAATTTTAAACGCTTGTGGATAAAGCTCAATTTCTAGGTTTCCATTGTTCAAGATAATTTCGCGGCTAAATTCAGGACCTCCTCCATACCAGCTTAATAGTTCTTTTCATGCGGAGTTTGGAATTAGTTCAAAATGGTCACCAGCCCTGAGACCATCAAAGAGCTTCAGTTCGCAATTTGGATCTTGAAGCTCACGGTTATCTATTTCAATAGGCCGAGATCCTTGCACGACACTTCTTGATCGAATCATTCTTAAAGAGGCTGCTCTATCGATTTCTGAGTCTTTTTGTTCTTCTCCTGCAAAATTCACATATCTTTTCCAAGCATCAAATCAGTTTCCAGAAATCGCGTTTCATATATCACCCTCTTTTCTGCCTGATTTTTCAGAATCTGATAATAGGGTCCGAATGATTTCTCTCTCGCTTACTGGTGATGGAATTATTTCAAAAGGCTGCAATACTAAATGAAGCTCTAAATGCTCTAATGCCCAATTCTTAAACTCTTCAAAGCTAAGCTGCTTTTTTTGATTAATACAAATGTCTAATACTGATTCATTATTATTTGGAAATTGATCATTTTCTCTTATGAAATTTTCGCAATATTTTTGAAGCAATTTGATCTCTTCTGTGTCTAATTTTTCACTATTTTTCAAATCAAAGACCTTAAATAGGAATTTGCATTTTTCGTCTCTATGCCCTACAATATATTGAGAAACAGTTACGCATAAATTGTACCAAGAAATATACCCCAATGAATCACTATCAAATACTTTAAATGACGATACTACTATTTCTTCCGGGAATTCTTTAAGCAGAGGTAATAATTTTCTAAACCCTTTTAGATCAATTCCAGAATCGGTTTGAACTTCTTTAAATTTCAATTTCAGCAGATTAAGTTGCGCGGAACCAAGCCTATCAAGTTTAGCATTGTATTCAATGATATTCAGCTTCTTTGGGATTGTAACTGGATTATCTTTAGGTCTTGGCTTATTGCCTATGCATGAACCCATTATAAAGAAAATTCTTATTATTCCTACATCCACTAATAAATTTCTATGCATTTATTAATTATGTGCTTTTTATTAGAAATACTAACAAATTTAAGCTTAAAAGCTTACACAAATTGTTTTACAGCCACTTATTGCTGGCCCTGCTTTATCATCCCTCATTAAAACGCTTCTTCTGTCAGGAGGCGCTTCAAAGATTTCTGTACATTTTTTACAAATAAGCTTTTCGACAGTATCCCATCTGAGACACTTTTCTGCGTCACTTTTCTTTTTATTTAATGAATTTTCCAAAAATTCGATTTCTTCTAACACTCTTTTTAGTTTTTCTTGCATTTCATCAGCTTCTTTATCTAATTTTGAGTATTTATTTTCTATTTCTTTTTCAGACTCTTTCATAGTGTTAATTGCTTCGTCTAAATTTTTAATTGCTCTTAACCTTTCTTCATTACTTCTTTTTTCTTCGTTGATTACATCTTGGATTTCGTCTTCTTTTGATTTAAATTCTTCTTTTTTCTTGTCTAAACCTTTTGTCATTAAGATAATTTTATTATCAAGCTCTGCAATTTCATGTATAAATGACCTAGAATGCTTTTTTACTCCATCCAGCTCATCCTCCATCTCTTTAATCCTATCAGACGTAGAATTTCTATATTCATTGCATTTTGAGTTAATATCACAATTATCACAAATCCGTTTATTTTCTTTCTTTTTCTTCGAATGCACGTCACATACTAATTTTCCACAGCTCTCACAAGCAAACCCAGATGCTTTTTTCTTAAGAGGATTTCCACACATATAGCACTGATTAATTGCTTTAGGTGGTGAAGGGCTTGGTGAACTCATTTTAATGAATATTAAGCTAATTATCATTAACTTTATCATAATCTAAGTTACTGGATTTGAGTTTTCGTTTTATAAATACTATTTTTCTTATTGGAGGGAATAGAATTTCGTTATCTAATTTTGGGCTGTTCTCACTGAATGAAATATCATTCGCTGACTCGTTAGAATAATTCCCTTCTCGGATGAAAGTTTGGCACCCAACATCCATACTTTTAAATATTTTGGGTTCTGAAAAATTTGATTTAGGCACAAAAAGTAGTTTCCTAGCAAAACTAGCTGGTTTTGGAGTAGCATTTCTTTCAATTTTTTCTTGCGATCGATCAAAAGAGTTGAGAAATGATCGATTAATTCTCGAACGGATAGGAGAAGGATTTTTGCTAGTAAGTGGTAGAGTATTTAGATTATTATTCAGCTCGTTTTTCTTATATTTTCGTTTTAATAAAAAGCTCTTTGGAGTTGGAGTGCTGCAGAAAAAAGGTCACTTAGCTAAAAGTAGATTATCAATTTTTTTAAGTGTCAATAGGCATTCTTTTCTAGAATTATAATCTCCTGGATTATTGGATTCCTTTTTCATATTATCTTAAAAGTTACCTTATTGATCTATTTAATTTCATAGCGTTTCACTATTTAATTTTCTACTTTTATCTGCTATTTCCCTGCAATCTTAATCCGTTATATCTTTCTTTCTTAAATAAATCCTTGATCTCTAGGCATACTCATTCTAATTTAAATATTCAAATTTTCCATATACTTTAAATATATCTCAGAATCAATAAATTTCTTATGAATACATACTTTTTCTGATCTCTCACTAGCTTTTTTACTCTTTTTACCCTAATTCTTGTATCCTGTTCTCTAGAATATAAAATTAATGGTGATTCTGTTTCTTTTCTTATCTCTTGCTCACGCAGCAAATGTTTTGAAATGGACAACTCAGCCTACTTCTGTAATTATAACATAGACAAGCTTAGGCGGCACTTTATCATCAGTCACTGTTTCTGTTGTAGATTCAAGCACCCAAGCAGTTCAAACAAGCTCGACTGGCACTATTATTGTAGTTTTGGACTCTGGGACAGTGACAGGAACTACTAGACAGGCTTTAAGTTTAGGAGCTGCTACTTTTTCTGATTTATCGCCTTGAACAGCTGGAAGTCGCTACTTGGTCGCATTTTCATCTTCTTTAGACCCTGTCTTGTCGTCAACCTTTACGGTCGCTCAAGCTTATCCGTATTATATGGCAATTTCTGGGTCGTCAACTGCGACTACAGGCACATCTGGAGGGTCTTGAACGGTGACTTTATACGACTATCTTGGAAACTTATATACTTCTGCATACTCAGTAACTATGACACTTTATGGGAGTGACCCGACAGCAACATTAGGCGGAACAACAACAGTAGTAACCTCAAGCGGGGTTGCTACATTCAGCACACTAACAATCAGCAAATCCGGCACTTTTTACCTATACCCTACCATTTCTGGTACTTCTCTAGTCCCTAACGCTATTCCAGTGACAGTTTCTGGCCCATCAACACCTGCCTCTATGCATATTTCAAGCCTTGGTAACATTGGGATCGGGGATGAATTTTCAGTGACTGTCGGGTTTTATGATGCAAGTGGAAATCTCTTAACAAACTCTGCAAGTATAGCTCTGACTGTAAGCTCTGGAGTCTTAGGAGGAACTACCACACTAACTTCAAGCAGTGGACAGGCTACTTTTACTTCAATTTATATGGATTATACAACTACTCCAGGATCCATAACATTGACAGCTACCTGCAGCACATATTCTTCAATGACAGCCACTACTACATTTACAGCTGTAAGAACTGCCGCATTAGCCTTTTCTTTATCAAGTGAGCCCCAAGTCTATACCACTGTTGGAACTTACAGCTACACCCTCCAGCTTTCAGTAAAGCCACAGTCTGGCGTCACAGTCTCTATTTCTAGTGCTGATACTTCAAAAATTACAGTTTCCCCTCCCTCTATATCATTTTCATCTTCTGATTATAACAATCCCCAAACAATAACTTTAACAATCATTTCTAGTGCTTTTACTGCGTCGTCCCCAATGCAGACTGATGTAAATATTAACCATGACATGACTACCAGTAGTGATAACAATTATAAAAGCTATGGGCTATTCACAGGCTGTGACCAAGTTTCTGGAAGTGCTGGCTCTGGGACGCTGACTATGACAGTGATAAATACATATGCAGCAGGAATGGTTGAAATTAAAGGGACATTTTATGCGCAAGAAGGAAGCTCAGCTACTTATTATGTGTTTTTGTCATCAGCGCCATCAGCATCAAATACTGTTACAATTACTCCAACACAATCAGCTTTGGCTTTTATCCCTAGTACTCTATCATTTGATTCTTCTAATTATGGAACTCCCCAAGCAGTTACTTATACTGTATCTACAGGAACAGTTGGCAAACTTTCTTATGAGAAATTAAGCATTTCCCACTCCATCTCTACATCTGACGTCAAATTTCAATATGCTGTAGCTCCAAGTGCAGAAATTGTAATTGTCAGTGCTTCTTCAAGTATTTATCAGGTTATTCAATCATCTTGGCCAGTTATATACGAAGGCTCTACAACAACTACGGCTTCTTATACAATTTCTTTATCACAGCCACCTTCGTCATCTAATACAGTCACCATAACTCTTTCTACTTCAGCGCCGCTTTCAGTATCGCCTACGTCCCTCTCTTTTGATTCAACTACCTATGTAACTGCTCAAACTGTGACTATTACTTATACACGCGATAGTACTCAAAGAGCCATGACTTATTATGTGAAAATTTCTCATTCAGTTACGTCACCTGACAACCATTACAATAACATGGAAAATTTTTCAATCGCAAAAGATCTGAATATTTTTGTTATAAATAGCTGTTCTTATGGACAATATACAAATCCTACTAGTGGAGGCGGGTGTGGAAGCTGTCCTGAAGGATATGAATGCCCAGACCCTGTAACTAAAAATGCATGCAGCGCAGGGTATTATAGTCCTGCAGGCCAATTTACCTGCTTGCCTTGCCCTCCAGGATACTCTTGTGCAGGGTCTGCTGCAGCTGTGGCTTGCTCATCAGGATATTATTCATTAGGCTTCGCAAGTTCATGCACACAATGCTCTGCAGGTTATGCTTGTGTAAGCGCAAATGCTCCCCCAGCAGAGTGTCCTTTAGGAACATATTCTACCGCTGGTGCTACAAGCTGTATAACATTAACTGGAGCTTTAGTTGGCTGGCCAGATCAAACACCATCGACATGCTCTTCAGGGACAATTCCTTCAGTTATGAGAACTCACTGTGAAACTTGCCCTGCAGGCTGGTATTGTAATGATCCGACTTCAAGAACCATGACTATTTGTCCTGTTGGGAGTTATTCAGCACCTGGAAGCTCTTCTTGTACTAGTTGCGCAGCTGGGCATGCTTGCTCTAGAAGTGAAGATTTGGGGACTTGTCCTGATGGATATTACAGCCAAGCTGGGTGGGGATCATGTGTTGAGTGTCCTCCCGGCTCTTATTGCAGCTCAGGTACTAAAACAAGCTGTTCTGGGTCATCACAATATGGCCAGACAGCATGCCAGCAATGCCCTGCAGACTATTATTGTCCTGAAGGTCTTCCTCCAATCCCTTGCCCTCCTGGATATGCTTCTGCAGCAGGTGCTGGCACTTGCACCAAATGCAACCTTGGACAATATAGAGGAGTGGGCCAATGCTTAGACTGCCCTGCAGGCTATTTTTGTCCTTCTCCAGTAGCTCCTCCTTATCCTTGTTTTTTTGGAACTTATACATCTACTACAGGTCAAAGCACTTGCTCACCTTGCTCTAATAGTTATACTTGTGACCAAGGCTCTACTACTGCTACTCAATACACATGTCCAAATGGTTTTAGCTGCACCTCAGTTATTGTAGATGGAGCATCTCAATACGCAACTTGGCCTAAACCTTGCGCTTCAGGATATTATGGAGCAGGCTGCACAAACAGTTGTCCAGCTGGATATTATTGCCCTGGAGGCACTATTGATTACCAAAAGTTCCCATGCCCTCCTGGCCATTACTGTGCAGCAGGATCCTCTACTCCTACTGCATGTTCAACCAATCAATATAATCCTAATTGGGGGTCTAGTCTTTCTTCTGATTGTCAAGCAGTTACTGCTGGATATTATAGCAATGCAGGATCTCCTCGACGGTTGATATGCCC
Source organism: Blepharisma japonicum (assembly GCA_949751835.1). Lineage (NCBI taxonomy): Eukaryota > Ciliophora > Heterotrichea > Heterotrichida > Blepharismidae > Blepharisma > Blepharisma japonicum. The sequence goes on along the minus strand of CATKHK010000044.1, from coordinate 314,324 downwards.
TCCTGGAAGTTATTGTACAGGTTCAGCTAGTCCAGCCCAATGTGCAGCAGGGACTTACTTTTTTGGTCTTGGAGCATCTGCTTCAACAGACTGTGTCACTTGTCCTGCAGGCTACTATTGTCTTGCAGGCTCCATACTTCCTACTCCATGCCCTATTTATACCGTGTCAAGCTCTACAGGGGTAACTCAATCTTCTAGCTGTACGAAATGCCCAGCTGGCAGTTATTGCCCAGTAACCCGAAGAATTACTACAACTATTCAATTACCATGCTGGCCTGGCTATTATTGCACATCTGGCTCAGCCCCAACTCAAAACTCTGCAGGCAAAATCTGTGAATCTACAAACTTATCCTCCAGCTCTGGCAGCTCTGGCTGCTCCACAAGTTGTCCAGCAGGCTATTACTGCCCTGCAGGCACTGCTGATTCTAGGCAGCCTAAAATCCCTTGTCCTGCTGGTTCTTACTGTCCAAGTGGTGCAAGCTCAGCTACACAATGCCCCGCAGGATATTGGTCAAATAAAAACTATTTAACAGCTTCTTCTGATTGTTCATCCTGTCCTGCTGGCTACTATTGCACACTAGGAAGCACTTCTCCATCTTTATGTCCGGCAGGCTACTATTGTCCACCTATGACTACTGCTTCCAATTCTAACCCTTGTCCAGCTGGCACTTATTCTCCATACAGTGGTTTAAGATTCAGTGCAGAATGCATCACTTGTCCTAAAGGCTACTACTGTCCATCGACATCAACAACAAACAGGCAACAGCCTACTCAATCAGGCACTGGATATGCGGTAACTACTACAGGTGCTTCGTCTGCAACTGCATGCACAGCAGGGTACTATTGTCCATCTAACGTCAACTCAGTCATGCTGCCTTGTGGAAAAGGCTATTACTCCTCATCACAACAAACTTCATGCACTCAATGCACTGCAGGATATTACTGCCCTTTAAATAACACTTCAACGAATTCTATGAATTTAAACCCATGCCCTGCTGGCTTATACTGTCCAACTGGTACTGATCATTATCCTACAAACCTTTATGATAGATGCAAAGCTGGCTTCTATTGTGTTCAAGCTACTGCGAGTGAAACTGCATGTCCAATAGGCACTTTAAGATCTTTGCCAGGGGCTTCTCAGTCTTCAGACTGCACAAATGTCCCAGCTGGATACTATGTTTCCACAACAGGAGCTACAGCACCAACTGGGGTCTGTGCAACTGGCTATGTGTGTCCAGCAGGCAGCACTTCTGCTATTGCAACTCCATGCGCTTCTGGGACCTTCAGGATGATTACAGGAGGCACCACTTCTAGCGACTGTGGACAATGTCCTGCAGGGTTTTATTGTCCATCTGGTGCAACAACGCCTACTATATGTCCAGTTGGAAACTATTGTCCAGCAGGATCAAGTTCCGCTACTCCTTGTGCAGCAGGGACTTTTAACCCAGGAACCCAAATGATTAGATCCTCTGATTGTATAGCTTGTCCAGCAGGCTACTATTGTTCAGGCACTGGGCAAAGCACAATTACAGGCCAATGCACAGCTGGGTACTACTGTTCAGGAAGTAATTTAGACACTTATGGGAAAACTTCTTCTGCAACCACTACGCCATGTCCAGCAGGAGGGTACTGCCCTACAGGTACTGCTGTGCCAATCCCATGTGATCCTGGCTCTTATTTACCAGCCAGTTTCAGTGGTATAACTGCTGTGTCATCAGGTAGTTGTCAATCATGTGATCCAGGAAAATATTGTGCAGGCGCATCAAGTACTACTACTGGAAACTGTAAAGCAGGATTTTACTGTACTGGAGGGTCTGCTACAGATAGTCAAAATATTGCAAGAGCTGGGTATTATACATTAGCGGGTGCTTCGACAGATGTTGCGTGTTCTGCAGGACAGTATAATCCTGCTCAAGGCCAAAGCTCATGTCTTACTTGTCCAGATGGTTTTTATTGTCCAAATACTGCTATGACAAGTCCTATAATTTGTCCTATAGGCTATTACTGCCCAAGCGGCTCATCTACTTATACTGCATGTGCGGCAGGCACTTATAATCTTTGGACAGGCATGAAAGCTTCCAGTGATTGTGTGAATTGTCCAAGCGGATATGCATGTACTACAACAGCAATATCGACGACATCAGGCATGAGTCAATGCAGTGCAGGCTACTGGTGCTTAACAGGTGCAAGTTCAGTAACTCCAAGCTATCTTTCTGGACAATATGGTCCATGCCCTTCAGGCTATTATTGTCCAGCAGGAAGTGGAGCCCCAACTCCTTGTCCTCCAGGCACCTATGATCCAACAGCTGGCAGGCTTACCGATGTAAGTCAGTGCACAGCCTGCCCTGCAGGCTCTTATTGTATGGGATTAGGTTTAACTGCAGTCTCCGGATCTTGTTCAGCTGGTTACTACTGTCCTGCTAATACTAAAATTCCTAATCCAATCGCTACCATATGCAGTGCAGGTTATTATTGCCTTGCAGGAGTTGGCACACAAACTCAAGTCCCAGCCGGATATTATCAACCAAATCAAGGACAGTCTACCTATATTGATTGTCCAGCAGGTTTTTACTGTCCGCTAGGGACATCTAACTACATTAACAATGAATGCCCAAAAGGCTATTATTGTCTGAAAAATACACAGACAAGTACTGCAATACCATGCCCAGCTGGAACTTATAACCCTATTACAGGTGGCCAAGACAGCTCGTGGTGCTTACAATGTGACGCTGGAAAGTACTGCTCAGGAACTGGACAAATTCAAACAACTGGCAGCTGTCCTGCAGGCTATTATTGCCCAACAGGCACATCTACAGCTACTCCAACTACCTATTGTACATCAGGATATTATTGCCCTTTAGGAAGTTCAGAAGCAAAAAGATGCGATGCAGGATATTATTGCGCAACCAATAATTTAGCAAGTCCAACTGGCAAATGCAGCGCAGGGTACTACTGTATATCTCAAGCGACATCAGCTACACCTACAGGGACTACAGGAAATATTTGTCCTGCTGGATATTATTGTCCAAGTGGTACCTCCATCGTCAGCATTGCTCCGATACCTTGTCCTGCTGGTACTTATAATAATGCTCAGGGAAAATCTTTATCTTCAGACTGTCAGACATGCCCTCAAGGATATTATTGTCAAGGGTCAGCATTAACAAGCTACTCTGGTCAATGTGCAGCAGGATGGTACTGCCCAGCTGGCTCAAAAACAGCTAATGCAAATGGATGCACAGCAGGCCACCAATGCCCAACTGGAAGTTACCAAGAAACAGCGTGCACATCAGGAACATACCAGCCTCAAAAATTGCAATCTTCTTGCCTGGCCTGCCCTGCAGGCTACTATTGCAATGGGACTGGCCTTACTGTTGCTACAATCTGCCCAGCTGGATATTTTTGCCCTTCATCAACAGGAGCTTATACAGCAAATCCTTGTCCTGATGGAACATATAACCCTGCTTTAGGAATGACTAGCTCACTTGCTTGTTTAAATTGCCCACCTGGCAGTTTTTGTTCAGGAACCGGACAATCAGCTGTTACAGGCTCATGTGCAGCTGGCTGCTATTGCACTGGAGCAGCATCAACTTCTTGCCAAAATCCCTGCCCAGCAGGATATTATTGTCCTTTAGGATCAGCTATAAAAATAGCATGCCCGCCAGGGAAATACTGTGAAACCTCAAACCTATGGCAACCCACTGGCTCTTGCACAGCAGGCTATCTCTGTATCCTTGCAGCGACAACAGCAACGCCAACCGATGGTACTACAGGAAGACAATGTGTAGCAGGGACATACTGTAGTGCTGGAACAGATCATGAAATCCCTTGTAGCATTGGAACTTTTTCAGCTGCGATTGGGCAGACATCAAGCTCAACCTGTGCGGCATGCACTGCAGGATCTTATTGTAACGTTCTAGGAACTACTGTTGTGAGCGGAAGCTGCAATGCAGGATTTTATTGCTTAGCTGGATCAACTACTGATAGACCTAAAAGTGGGATTTGTCCTGTAGGAAAATATTGTCCAAGTGGATCAGCAAATTATATAAGCTGCCCTGCAGGTACGTATAATAATATTCAAGGTCAGTCTTCTTGCTTTTCTTGCCCTGCTGGCTTTATATGTGCTGGAGATACTAACAGCCCTGTACAGTGCTCTCCTGGGTATTATTGTACTGGTGGAAACTATGCCTCTGGCAATTACCCTCAATGTGCTGCTGGGAGTTATAATCCATTTTATGGACAGACAGCATGCTTGGCTTGTCCTATCGGATTTGACTGCACTGTTGGAGCTACTGCACCTACTGTTTGCCCAGCTGGGTATTACTGTCCTCAAGGTCTTGGAAAACAAAAATGCCCAGACGGAACTTATTCAGAAATCACAGGGCTGCAGTCATCCAGCAATTGTAAACCATGCCCTACAGGAAGTTACTGTACTGGAGGTGCTATAACTGGAGACTGTGATGCTGGGTCTTTCTGTCAAGGAGGAAACTCAGTGCCAAACCCTGATGGTACAGCACTTTACACAACTAACAGTGTATATGGTATCAAATGCCCTACAGGCTACTATTGTGAAGCTGGAACTACTTTACCCACCCCTTGTCCATATGGCAAATTCACCACCACTACAGGAGCTACTTCTGTATCAAACTGTCAAGTTTGCACACAGGGCTATTACTGTATCCCAGGAGACCCCACTCCTTATGCATGTCCTGCTGGAGCTTATTGTCCAACTGCAAGCAACTCCCCTACTTGGTGCCCTACATTGACTTATTCTTCAACAACGATGGCTACCACCAGTGCTACTTGTATATCTTGCCCTGCAGGCTATTTGTGTACAAGTACAGGCATAGGTGATTATAAAAGATTCCCATGCCCTCCTGGAAGCTATTGTACAGCTGGCTCTACCACTTCGACACAATGTCCTGCAGGGACTTGGGCTGCAAAATCAGCAACTGCAAGTGCAAGTGACTGTGATAAATGTCCGGCCGGATCTTACTGTTTAGTGGGAGCTACCACTATAAACCCTTGTGAAGACTGGACTTGGTGCGATTCTGGAAGCTCTAAAGAAGGCACTTGTCCAGGCGGTTATTACTGCCATCAGAATCAAACAGAGCTGGTTTCTTGTATGGCTGGATTTTATTGTCCAGAAACCCCAGACGTCATTACAACTCCTACACCTCCTTATAGATGTGATGTCGGAACTTATTGTCCACCAGGCTCTAATAGTCCTACAAACTGTCCAAATGGCTATATATACGTCCCATATTCCCAAAGAAAAGTCCTATGGCAGTCCTGCATTTCTTGTACAGCTGGATATTACTCCGCATCTGATAATACTTGTAAAGAATGCAACGCAGGCTATTATTGTGCAGATGGAGCTTCATCAGCGACCCCAGAGTCTTTAGACACTAATGGTGGCTATCCATGTCCTACAGGCTATTACTGCACAAAGGCAACTCCAGCTCCAATTGCATGCCCTGCTGGGACTTATAATAAATACACCGAAGGTAAAAGTATTGGAGATTGTTTATCATGTCCAGTTAATACTTACTCAGATGTAGAAGGCTCGTCAGGCTGCTATCCTTGTGGTCCTAATGCCAGGGCAACTGAAGGTCAAACAACTTGCAACTGTGTAGGTGTCAATAGATCCTATATGAAAAGAGATGGTACTTGCAGATGCACCCCAGGCTATGCATTTTATACAGATGGAATTAATTCATCAGACGATGACTCTGACCAAGACTGTGTCAGTCTTGTAAGACCTTTATGTCAGTCTGGCTATGTCCGAGACTTATCAGGAGACTGTGTCCAACGCTCAGACTGTTCATCACAATGCCAAGGTGGAAGCGGAAAAAGAAACCCTGACTCAGGTATCTGCTTTTGTGATAACACTTATAGTACAGCTGACGTCTGTGATACCAGCTGCCAAGGCAACCTAACCACAGTTGTCCTAAATAATGATGGGACTTTTACAGTCAATTCTACCAAATGGATCGGAAAAAGAAAAATCACACAGACTGATGTCGTCGATTTCCAAAGCACTGATGGATATACAGGAAGGGTTTATTGCCAAGACGGGTACTCTTGTAATGTAAAAACAATTGAAATTGATGAGACTACTAAAGCTTTTACTTCAAATCTGCAGCCGAAGCCGTTTTTGGAAGCAACTGGAAGAAGATTGGCAAGTGATGACAAAAAATTGATGAACCCTGTGGTGTGTTTAGAACTAGGGGAAAGTATGGTATTTACAATACCGACGGTAAATGATTATCCTTATTATATGAAAGACTCAGTTCTTAATACAAATCCTAGCTTTGATTATGGGCCTTTCTTAGAGCTTGAACAAGTAATTAAAGGAGGACAAAGTGTGAAATATTTTGCTTATACTTTTAGAGAAGCAGGAAGGTATGTATTTGCCACGAACTCTGATAAAAACAATGTGCTGATTATAAGTGTGATGAGCTCAGATCAGCAGTGCTCTTCTCCACAGATACGTGAAAGAAGTGCAGGAACAGTAACAAAGGCAGGAGTTTATCAAGACCATAATATAAATGAAGCAACTGATTGAAAAATTTTCTTATTCATGATGATGGTCTTTTTGCTTTTCATCATTTTCTTATCAACTGTACAGATCTTCCATAGAAGAGCGCAAAAAAGACTTATCAAGAAAAACCTAGAAGATTTTAAGAAAACCCTAGAATCTCAAGCTGCTGTAATTAAAGGAAACGATGAGTCTGTGGTTGATGACCAGCCAGCTGGCAAACAAGTGGTTGCAGGAGCACTAAATCCTCAGCTTTTCCAAGCAATTTATGAAAAACTGTTGGAGCTATCAGAATTAATGAGAAACCGCATTAAAACTCAAAAGGACAAAAGTGCAGAAGAACTGGCAAGCTTATTAGAATCTCTCAAAGACCTTAAAAATGTGATCTCAGGAACGCTGAATCCTAACGCTGTTTCTTCTGGCGCAAACCAAAATTACGAAGAAGAAATGGCTTATATTGCCTCTTTAAATAAACTTGATCCCAAGTCAGAGTCAGAAACCAAGAAGCTTCAAGAAAAAATAAAAAATGACCCTAAGCTAGAAGAAGACCAGAAACAAGCACTTTTAGAAGAACTTAACGAAAACTTGTCAAATCTAGAAGCGCAGCTAGCTGAAGACCGAGTCCATGCAGAAAACACCCTTAAAAATCGTATTGAAGAAAGAAGCAAACGAAGGCGTGAGCTCCTTCAAAAGAAAAACGCTTTAGAAGAAGAAGAGAGACAAGCTAAAGAAAGAATGCAAAGAGACTTAAAAGATGCAGAAAATCTTGCTCAGGAAGCTGAAAAAGAATATGAAAAAGAAAAAAGAAGAGCCAGAGAAAGAATTTTTGGAAATGTTGCGAAAAACATGAGGAAAGAAATTTTGGAAAATATAAGGAGAAATCCGGACAAAGAAGAAGAAATATTAAGCCAGTATGAAAGAGAAATGGAAGCAATGGAAAGAAACTTGACTGACGAGAAAGGTATGCAGCATAGAGATCTTATGAGGAGAATTGAAGAAAGAAGGAACAGAAAGCGAGGGGATGCCCAAAACCGAGCTGATGCTGCTAAAGCAGAATACCATGAAGCTTCAAACGAACTGGACAAAGTCAATAAATATATAGAACTGCTTAATTCTTTTGAACAAAATATTGATGTGGCAGCCACACCCACAATTAAACAAGTAGGCATAAGCGAAGCTGATGAAAGAGTGATTGATAGAAGATTTGAAGATATGCAAAAACAGTCAGATATTGCGCATGACTCTGCGAAATCACAGCTTGAAAAGCAGAAACAGAAACTGTTCACTGAGCTGTCAAAGGCATCAAATTCTTCAGAAAGAGATGATATATTGGAAAATCTAAGAAATATTGAAAACCAAATTGATGACGCAAACAAGCAAAGAGAACAAGACCAAAAAAGAATTTTAGCTGAACGTCTACAAGAAAGGCAGCGACTGAGAAGAGAAAAGAAACAAAGAGCTCAGGAAGCTGAAAAAGAAGTTGTCAATGAGCAAAAAGTTAATGCCGAGCAGTTTAGAAAGAATGAAGATAGAATGAAAAAGCTGGAAGATTTGGTAAAGAGCTTGCCAAAAGATGAGCAAATGGAAACTGTCAAGCAGCTCCTAGCAGACAAGCATGACAGAGAACTAATTGAGCTGCAAAATCTGCAACAGAAGAGAGCTGCTGATATCCATGCTGAAAAGCTAAGAAATTCTCTAGAAAATAAGGCAGCAGCTATTAAAGGCGCCCAAAAGCATCTTGCGGAGGTTCCCGATAACCAAAAGCAAGCATATGTAGCTTCATTGATTTTAGAAAATGACCAAGAGTCTCAAAAAGATTTTGAAAATACCTGGCATGATCATCAAAAGAAATGCAATGATGAACTGTTGAAGTTACTAGATAAACAAATGAACGAAGTAAAAGAGACCATAAGACGGCTTGGAGCTGACTCAGCTGTTAACCCAGAAATGCAGAAATTAAACGATGATTTCCTCAAAAGACAAGCTGAGATGGAAAGAGAGGCTAATGAAAGAATGGACGCTCTTGAAAGGCAGAGAAATGATCTAGAAAGACTTGCGAGAGAGAAAAAAGAAGAATTAGAAAGCCAAATGGCAGAAGCAAGACAGCAAGCTGAAATTGAAAGAGCAAGAAAAGAACTATTAGAGAAGCAAAAGAAAGAGCAGGAAGATGCAAGACGGAAAGGAAATTTGACTAAGCAGCAAATGGAAGAACTCATAGCCCAGCATCAAAAAGAACTTGAACAGCTAGAAGGATCCTTAGCTTCTGAAAAAGAAAGACAACAGGCAAGCTTAAAGAAGAAACTTGAAGAAAAGCGCGAAAGAAGGAGAAAACTATTGCAGGTTCCTGACGACATGAAGCATTTAGAAGTCAAAACAGCCCAGCTTCTAAAAGAATTCAGAGGAGTCAAACATCATGAGCCAGAAATTGATGAAGATATTTTAAGTGAGCTCTTAAGAAGAGTTATAAGAGTTGAGAATATCATCAGCAATGTCGATACAGCCCAATTTGAAGGCGTAATGAGAGGTCTTCAGCACCTTTCAGAGCGTTTAAAGAATTACGAATAATCTTATTAACTCTTTATCATTAATTTTTATCTAAATCGGCAACAACTGTTGCCATATCTCCCAGGCATTTTAATTTTCTTAAGCTGTGGCTTGCATTTCTTATAGCTTGGAATGCATGAAACTGCTGCATAAAGTCTTGCAAGTGAGCTGAACGTCACAGACTGTATTATAATTTGATTATTTCCTTCTCTATTCCCCGCAAAAAACAAAAATTTGTCCTCAGAGCGATGAATTTCCATTGTGCTGATATCTCTAATTGGTAAAGTTTTAGACAAATCTGCGTTTACAAGTAAAAAGAATTTATTGAGTGTAAGCAAGATGATAAAATCTTCATCTTCTTTTAAATGGAGATAAAACACTATTTTTTCACGCTTAAATTCTTTTGAATTTCGCAGTAATTCTTGTGCTTCAGCAATTTCGTGATTGTAAGAGACAAGGACATATTTTGCATTAAAATGACGAGGGAAACGGACTCGGCCTTTTGAGTCAACTTTGCCATTGGCTAAAAGAGTTCCTGCACTTGTAATCCCAGCTGCTATGCCAGTCCCTAGTCTAAGCGCTGCGAGCAGTGGAGCTGTGGCAACGCCTAGCAGCCCTGACCCAATACCTTTGAAAAATCCAGTAACTCCTGATTTTCTAGCCCCTTTCCATGGCTTTGTGAAAATTCCTGTGAATCCCTGAGCAATTTCTACAACTCCTCCTTTGACCCCTGAATATACATTTAGCGCTGCGTTATCTGACTGATATATAGCTTCTGCTTGCTCGTCTTGGTTTACTTCTTTTACTAACCCATATAGTCCTCCAGTAAGCTTTGTGACGCTTCCAAAGCCACCTGCTATTACATTTCCTATTAAAGACCGAACTCCTTTTTCTAAGCCAAGCGCGAAGGATTTTGGACCTTTTAGAGCACCTTTTACAGGCTCATTTAAAAATTCGAAAACACCAGTACCAAGTTTGTCAATAAGACCTATAGGGTTTCCTAATAGATCAACTGAGCCAAGGATTTTGTAGAACTGGAATAACCCTTGGCGTATATAATTGGAAATTATTTGCCATGTGAGGTTTGTCATTGTTTGGAAACTTTCTTTTATGATAAGCTCACGGAATCTTAGAGGGGACTCGCTGATATTGGGAAAAGCTGCACCATATCGTCCTAAAGTTCGAAGTAAGCCAAATCCTTCCATAGCGTCAACTTGAAAATCAATATTTCTCATCCCAGATTTAAAAGTTATATAAATTTTAATAGCACAAAGATGGAAAAATTCAAAAAATATTTTTTTTGATGACTGTGAAAGATTAAATGATAAAATAGGGCTCGTAACGTCAAGATACTTGCAGGTTTCCCTCAAGCTTGAAGTATTTGAAAACTTTTTATAGTCAAGCTGCGTCCCAAATGTATTTTTTAAGCTTGATAGTGTCCTCAATAAAATTTCTAGCGATTCTTGATTTATTTGGAACCTCATTTCTTGTATGGAAAGTTCAAGCCAAGAATATTTATCAATAGAAGAAATTTCAGTGCTGTCTATATTAGAAGAGCTAATTTTGTGGATTTTTGCTTGGATAAATGGGGTTTCTTCATCATCTTTTGTGGCTGTTGGGGAAAATAAAATAGGGAATAAGCGGTTGTGAGAGACCATGTTATCGATCTGTAGAGCTTTTAGCTTAAAATCAATTTTCATGTGGTCTCTGAGCTCTTTTTTAATGGTTTCTTGCTTGCTTGTAAATTTCAAGGTTATGAATTGGAAACTAAAATAAAAAAGTTCAGTTGGAGTTCGGTCTATTAAGGATAGGCCAACTCCAGCCATTGAAGCTAAAAACTTATACCCTTGCTTCTTTTTAAGTTTAGTTGTTTTTAGTCGTTCATATTTGTCACCTAAAGGAATGATCCTCATTTCACGAGTTACTCCTACTACATTTACAGATACACTGTTTCTTCCTAGTTTTTTAGCTTTTCCAATTTTTTCTATCTCATAAGTTTTCTTTTCTGCCCCTATGAGTTCAATTTTCCTATTGTCTAACAAATTATCAAAGGCCCAAGGAATTGATGATAGAGGTGGAACAGAAATAGCTGGATAATTGATTTGGTTTGCAGTAATCTCAAATTGAGTTAAATTCAAAATTCTGAATTCTGGGTCCTTTGGAGTAAGAAAAGAAATATGAATACAAGCTTCGTCTTCAGTGCTTATAATAATTCTTGCATAATGCATATAGCCATTCAAGTATTGTGGTCTATATCACTCAGTTTGTTCATCTCTTTTTTCTTCTTCTAAAGCTGAAAATTTCACTTGAAAATCTTCGATATCTTGGATACTAAAAGGTGAGGACCAGTTATTATTATCCCTTGAAATTTGGATTAAACTAGATGATTTCACATCAAACTGATATTGAAGGTTACTTCCATCAAAAATTTCTTTTATTATTTTTCCTGGCTCACGGTTTTTTAATACTTGCCTAATATAAATCGAGTATCCAAGCTCATTATGAATCACATATCTTGGCATTATATGGACTATTTTACTTTTCGTCAGAGGTGGAGGTGCTTCAAATGTATAAATCCCAAACAATAAATGGCTAGGCACTTCATGCGATTTTTTCTGGGCATCTGCATTATTTAGCTCAATACATCCTGATATCCCTGTAGTAGAAACATTGAAGCTCTCTGATCACAAGCTAGGTTCTCCATATTCTTTTCCGACAGTTCTAATCTTAATATTTTTTCTGCTGCTTAAAAACCCAATACTATGCTCATTTATTTTCATTGATCCTTTATTGCACTCAAAGCTCCAGTCACTTTTATTGACCAAATAATATTTACAGTAAATTTCAAGAATTTTACTTTCTGCCCTTTGACTGTCAGTTGATATTTTTTTAGCCTTTTTGCGTTGGGAGAGGTCAATTATTTGAGAATTCATGGTGTTGTATTTGCTTGTTTCTATTGTGAGCTTATTCCCAGGGAAGTTACCAGTGAGTTCTAGAAGACATTTAGAGCTTCCTTTAAGAGTTTTTCAGTCTGTATCTAAAATGTATTCGTTTTCAATTTGAAGCTCAAATCTATAGAGCTGTCTGTCATTTGTAGGGTCTATTGACAAGCTGGCTTCAGAAGCGCCTGGAGATAAGCTGCATAGAGGGGCTTCGCTTTTATTGTAAAATATTGATAAAGAGCAAGGAAGGAGGTTTTGATATATAAAAGGAGGCTTAAATGCCACAATCATTTGAGTGATAGAAGTGGAGGTCTTGTATTTATCGATTTCTGTCACAATCCAGCTGCTTTCTTCAATTTGTACAGTTCCTTCTTGATATAACTCAATTTTCTTTTCGAAGCCAGCAACATATGGAGAGATTTCTGGATTTTCGACCCATTTTAATGGTAATGGAAATGCTGAGTTTGGATAAACTGATACCAAATTTCCTAAAAATTCCATATTAACTACAGAATTTGTCATATTCACACAAAGTTTTGCTGTCTGTATTTTTATTATTTTTTCATTATTTTCTGCTGATATATCTAGTACACAAGCTACCTGCTTAGCCCCACTCTTCAGCTTGAACCCTCTTACCCCAATACTTTCAATAAAAATTCCTTTGCTTGGTTCATATTCTTCTACTTTAATCACAATTGCAGAAGGTGTTTTGATTTCCTCCATAAGTCCATGCTTATTCCCTTCTGGCTTTATGCTTGCCTGCAGTTTATCTATCACTTGTTGTGTAAACGTAAAAGTTTGATTTGGTTCTAAAGTCCATATTTCAGCATCAGAAATATCAAGCCACACATCAATAGTGACATCTAATTGATTATTTAAAACATACAAAAAATTTCCATGAGCTAAAACTTCATTATCATCAGGAATATAGTTGCTAACTACTTCTTCATTCCAAAAAGAGCTGTCTTGGCCTAATTTCGTTATAAGAGTTCCCATAATTTCTATATTACTGAGTGTCAAGTTTATATTGAAAATTCTAGGTGCTTCAAAATTAATAGTCATAAGGGATCCTGTAGGCTGATTTGCAGTCAAATCAAAGTTTCAGTCTTCTATTAAAGGCTCCCATGCAGCAAGGTATATATTATAACAGTCTGCAAGAAGAAACGTAGATAAGGCGGCTTCTGTTTTTGTATTGTCCATTATTGCTTTTGTAGTGAAATTACTGAAGTGAAGATGTATTAATGAATAAGCCTTAATCCCAGTGTCTTCTAGCAGGTTTACTTGCAATGCGTCACACTCAGCTGTAATCTCAGTTTTCGTATTAATATTAGTAATTTGTGGTGGCTCTTCAAAATACTCATTATCATATAAGCTAAATTGCATCCATATCGCAGATAGGGTCTTGAGAAATTGTAAGTCTCGAAAGCCAATATCAAAACAGAGACTTTCAAGGTTGATTTGTATTTTTGAATAAGTTTCTTGGTTTCCTTTATTCAAACAGTTATAGGTGATTGAGATACGGCTTGGTCGCAAAATATCTTGGGTTCTTTCTTCTGTACGAAGGACACGATTTTTATGGACCAAACCTATGAGGCCACCTATATGAGTGATTTCAATGGAAGCTTCATCATTTATTGAATGATACTCCCTTTCAATTTCTCTCATTCAACTATCAAATGAGCTTGTATATTCTTGAGTTGAGTCGTAATTCAAAAATACCCCAAATTTAAAGCACCCAATTCTTTTTCTACTATTAAATACATCCATTGGTAGCCATACTTCAATTCCAGACAGTTCTAGCGACATTTTTGTAATAAAAACAGTTTTACATTTCGAATGAGCTACAGGGGGAGCAGTTTCTAATTGAAAAGACTTAGTTGCAAATGAAGCTTTTGCTATAGGCTTAGTAAAGAAGTTTACAGCTTGTGAAAATAGGTCTGGAGAAGGCATAATTCTCATCTCAGAAAGAATTAGATCAACATGAAGAGTATCAAGTTTAGGTCTGAATTGGAAATCTATAACAAGCTGGTTTATTTCTTCTACTGCGTCCATAAATTCGTCTTCACCTTTGTCATCATCATAGAGAGCTGGGTTACAAATAACTTTTCTTAATTGAACTTTTTCTCGTAAATCTTCCATTTCGATTTTTTTTAATTTGAGCTTTCCCAGTACTTCTCCAAGGGAGCCTAAGCCTAAGTCCAGATAAATTTCATAAAATTTAATAACAGCTAATTGACTTTTCTGCTTCCTCAATCTTAATGAAATTTCATTAAAATTTACTATCATTTTCATGGCCACTATATCTTTTATTCTTTTCATCCTATCTTTCAGTGCTTCTGTTTCAATAACCAAGCTATCCCCTCTCAGTTTCTGCATAGGTACTTCAGCAGGCTTATTTTGGTCTAAAATCCTAAAAATTTCTTCCTGTAATTTCCAAGTAAAAAATAAAATAGACTCATCTAAATCAAAATTTAATTTCCCTATTTCAGTAGAAAATACAAAAGCTGGTACTAAATGTTGCTCCACTTTGCAATTCAAAGCAGTGAACTTATAGTCAACAGGAGATAAAAAGTCTTGGAGATTTCCTGATTTTCATTCGTCAGCTGAAGGACAATTTCAGACTATACAGATTTTTGTGTTTACTAAATTGAAAATATATTTGTCAAAGGAGAAGTTCGATAAGGTTTCAATAGAGGTTTTCCCATATAAATGTCCACCGTCTAGAACAAGAATTCCTTCATCGAGGCTATGAATATTCATTGGGATAAATATAACTGGAGCTTTCATATCAAGATTTAGCTCAATGCTAGCTTGTGAGCCTGTTTTTGCAAGGTCTTTTACATACTGCTCGCCAATTTTTATATACTCGCTTGTTTTTGTACTTGCAGCCTCTACATATTTAGATATGTCGATTTCCTGTGCAATGGCTGTAGAAAAGATATTAGAAACTTTTAATAATGATTCTAAATTGGTTGCGACATTAAAAGCTCCTGATTTTATTGATAATTTTGGAGAGGGCAGCTGATCGTATTCAAGATTAAGAAATTCAGTCACTAAAATATTAGGGAAAACAATGCTGTTTACCACTTTGTCTGTTAATTCTCCATTTCCGATATTAACTTTTGCGTATATGGTTTCTGGTCTCATGCCAAATTCTATTTTAAAATCTTTGACAGAATAAATTAATAGATCTTTTTCTGTATTTTTTATAGAAATAATGGTGTTTGATACTGAAAATTGGACTTTGAATCTGACATAAGTAGAAGGCAGATTGGTGAATACTTGAGTGTCTGATATTAAATTGTCGATTTGCTTAGCGAAATTTTCTTTTTCTTTTAAAATTTCGAGTAGTTTTTCATTTACAATTTTTAATTTTTCTTTTTTTTCTTCTTCCTCTTTTTTCTTTGCAGACTCCTTTTTCCCCCAAAAATACCCTGATATAGAAGAAAAAGCTCCTCCTTGATTTGCATTTTCGATCGCTGAAATTTCATTTCTAACTGCTTCTTCTTTTCTAAGTAATTCTAATTCTGTATTAACATTAGTCCTTTGAGTAATAATTGATTGCAATATTTTTCCATTTTCATGAAGTTCCATCTTTGTTTTTAAGCTCTTGATTTTTTCTAAATCTTTGCCTTTGCTTAGAATTCTTCATTTTTTATAAAGCTCTCTATATATTGAGGCTTCTTCAGAAGAAAATTCAGTTTCCACTTCGGAGTTAGAAACACCGCTTTGGAAGTTTGCGTATAAAGCCATGAATTCTAATATTTTTAGCATATGAGTTATTTGATTAGTTTCAATACCAATGCCTACTTCTACGTTTGTTAGACTTGCAAAAGCTTGTGGGAGTGATAAATCTTTGGAATTTTTATTCATAATAAGCTCTAGCCTATAGCTCGTTGGTTTAAGTAAAAATCTATGATTAAGCTGAGGTGTTTTCTCTTTATATGCTAAATTTAAAAATTCATCAAAACTGCCTGATGTTATTTCAAAATTTTCCCCATAATCCATAAAAACTCTAATATCATCCAATAACACAAGTTTATAAGTAATCGCCGCATCTGAAATATACTCAATTTGCCAATTCTTATTACAAGTAGCAGCTTGCACATTTTTAATTGCAATTCCAAACGCAAATGGCTCAGTACTTGACACATCATCTTCATACCTAATATAAATCGAATTTATACTGACTTGCAAATTATCTACTATTTTTGTCACAAGTTTCTCTACAAATCCTGGCTCTACATTAACTGCAGCTTCAGATGAATAAATTGTTTCAAAATTATCAAGGGATGCTTGTTTTAAACTAATTTTATTTTTCTTCTCTTCTTCTTCATTTCACGCAGAAGGAGGCTTAGGCCCAACTAACATATAAATTTCGCTTATTTCGATCTTGAGTGGGCTTGATCCAATACTTGTCCAAGGAATTCTGACTGATAAATTTCCGATTTGTCCGTGCTTTAAGTCAAATGGTAAACCTAAAACTTTAAGTATATCTGTTTTTAGCTTTAATTGTTGAAGCTTGATTTCTCCGCTGAAAACAGACAAATTTAGCTGCTCAGCATTAAGGTTTTCAACGTATTCGCCTAAGACTTTATTAAGTACGCCTGCAACAGCTGAGTTCATATCAATTATTATAGATTTCGTATGCCTTATAAAATGAGCTTCGCTAAACTAAAGATTTTATGAATTTTAATAGAATATAGCGTATTAATAATTATAATTTTATTTAATATCCTATAAACTTATCATAAAATAACGAAAATATCTACTTGTGATTCTTCGCTATTTTAAACAAACGCATATTGCTATTAGAAGCAAATTATTTCTGTTCAAATTATGATGCATCCTCTATTAAAAATTACTTTTATTTATTTCTAAAGCTTATAATTTTTGATAATTATTGACACTAATTAAATCCATTGTTTTTGATCCAAATCAAATCTACTAGATTGAATTAAATTACTGTAATTACTTCTTCCTCCAAAGTAATAGACGCTTTTGTTGAAACAGACATAGATGAGTTATGTCAATAGATTCTAGACGGCAGCTCTTCGACTCCACCATTTACATTAATTAGTACTGTAATTTCAGAAGCTAAATCAGCTCCACCAAAACAGAATAGCTTGCCATTTGAAAGTTGAGTTATGGAAGTAGCGGAATTAAGTGTTTTAGGAGTCTCAAGATTTTGACTTGTTGGGTTTCAGTTTCAGTGTTATAAATAATTAAATTAGTTGTTTGGCCATAATCTTCGAAATCATAAAGAAATGTCTTTTGTTGATATTCATTAAGATAATCTTGATAAGCTTGCATTAGTGGTGGATCATAAAGGCTAGAAATGGTCTGATATGCTGAGCAAATTGCTCTGAAATCCATTTCTAATTCTAGATTGTTGGTCCACTCAAAATCCCAGCTGTTTTACTTCTTAAAGTGTCTATAATGTTTAAAACACTAATATGTTTTTTTGAGATTACTGTTAAGATCATTAATAACTGTACTGTTCATTTGAGAATTAAGCAAGCTTTTTTTTAGTTTTATGTTTTCAGGCCCTTTTTAGACTCTTTGCTTTTCTTACTAGATTTTTATAGTGACTTCCACATTTACTTTGGCCGGTTTCGAAGTTGAAAAAATAAATATCACCTTCAGAATTTTTGCATGGCTTTATTGCCGAGGAAGAGAAGCTTTCAAACCTTCACGAGCTATGTATAGCAAATCTTCATCACCTGGAATAGTTTGATCAAGCCATATGCTGTATTCGATAATTTCTTTTTCTGTTGGTTCGTAGTTTTGATCGATCTCTTCTTCTATTATAACTCTATTCTTCATTTCACATAATTATTTTATTATAGAGGAATACACCATAATTATTTAAATACTAATTTAAAAAAATTTTAAAATTAATTAAAAGCTAACTACTTTAACCGCAAGGATCTGCAAATCCATAGCGTAACTTTCCTTTGTTTGACTTATCAATCATATCAATAATTCCATATAAAGGCACTCCTATCAAGCTAAGAAGCATCATAATTCCTAAAATAAGCACAACAATTGACACCCTTTTGTATTTTTTAACTGTTTTCAATATTAAAAATGTCCCTGTTGAGGAACCAATTACAGAGCACCCAAACATTCAAAATCCATAATTATAAATAATTGATCCAGCAATTGCATATTGTATCATTGAAATTGCAGAGGTCAATAAAACCAAAAACGAGGAAGTTGAAGTAGACACTTCAGGCCGGTAGCCTATATTCAACATAATAGGATTCATTACTAATCCTCCTCCTAGTCCTAATAAACTTGCCAAAATCCCAGCAAGTATTGTAACAGTCGAAACTATCGTAGAATTTTTTAAATTTCATTTAACATCATGATCATCAAAATCATAACCTAGCTCAATTTTTCTTTTTACTCCTCTGACAACATAAATTTCAGCTATAAAGCATAAAATTAATAGAAAAATCAAAAAAAAAGCGAAATAAATCCAATATCAGTCACTACACTGATCAAAACCTAGTATTGAGTCCAAACCTTTTCCTCCTTTCATAACTGACCCTAAAATAGCAAGACCAAAAATAGCAAGAATATATAAAAATTGCCGGTATAAAATAATCCTTTTTTCTGATTTATAAATTTTTTCTAGATCCTGATTTATCTTTATCTCTTGATCATCTTCTATAAAATATTCACTTGAATCTTTTTCGTTAACGTTAGAAATTTGTGATGGTTCATTGCCATCATTATTACTAGGTTTTCACTCTATTTCTATGCTTTCATGATTCTTTATAGGGCTAGAATCAATAACGTTTGGAGTCTGCAGCTCGTTGTTGTCTTTTTCGTCGACTTTTGAGCAGTTTTCGTTTTCTAGGTCATTTTTATCTTGATTTTGAATCGGAATTGGAACAATTTCAGAGATCCCATTTGATAATCCTTTATTTCGAAGAATTTTCCTTTGGTTAGCTTCTTGAATTCTAAGCTTATTATATTTTTTCAAAGAGTTATATAACATAAAAATCAGAACAGCCATAAGAAGAGCAAGAATAAGTCACGAAGGAAAAATTTTATTCAAAATAACTCCAACAGTAGCTCCGAAAAGCATAGGAGATATCACAAATAATGCAATATTATAGTCAATCAGAGGTCGATTTTTTACTGGATGCCTTGTAGGAACTTGAATTATTATAGTTGCTAGACTACCACCAAAAACTATGACCGTAGACAGTGGAATTGAATAAGTAGTGTCAAAGTTAAATAAGACTAGACAGATTAGGACATTTAAAGCTCCTCCACCAATTCCGGACGTATTTGATAGTGCACTAACGATAACTATTAAGAAAGACCCAACTCATTCTAAATCTTTGATTTGAAAAAGGTCTTTGTGCTTGCAAGTACCATTATGGCAGCTAGAATAAGTGGTGCAGTCATTGTCATTTTTGCAGGATTCTGAGCTCACCAATACAATTAACAGACACATAATCACAATCTTATTCATAGTTATATACGTTTTTCAATGTGTCAGAATTATGAAGAAAAATACTGAACCATTTGGATTTGAAAAGGATTATTTTTAAAAATATTAAAATATAAATAAATGGAAAACCGTTAGTATTAAGAAAATCGCATGAGTGATAAAATTAAATAATTTTTGGCTTGCTATTGAGGTTTAAATTAATATTTTCAATCCTATCAAATTTGTTTGTTTTAATTTTTTTTACTTATAGAATAATTAGTATATTGTCAATTTAGAATTCGTAAGTGTAATTCAAATTATTACTGGTGAGAATATTTTTTGATTTGCTAATAAAATTCTAATTAGATATACTATAATATTGAATCTATCATCATTTGGGTCGACAGAATGAAGATGGAGAGATTAAATATCTCAAGGGCAATTATATTAATAAATATTAATATAAAAATATTTAAATATCCCAAATAGCTTTCAACAAAAGTCTAAGTCATTTAAGAAATTTATATATTTAGATAGCCATTCTAAATTATTTTAGCATATTATTGAAAATCTTTTTTGGCTATCTCAGCAATATCCCTAAATAACTTTGTAGCGAATTTAAAAAAAATCAAAACTTTAACTTGAATTCATTCTCACTGAAAAAATTACATCATGAAAAATGAATTTTGAATAATTTGGAACTTCAATCCATTCTGAATCAGTTCGATTTTCTAAAGTACTTCTATTATGTAAATGCTTTCACACCCCATTTCTGGAGTGTCTGTTATGCATTCATCAGTCCCCATTTATGAACTCTACAGCAGCATGAATTTTAGACATCATTATATCATCTTCGAAAGTTAAATCAGTCACTTTTTTAGATCTCCCTATTAATTTTACAGGCATAGTGCTTTTTCAGATAATTTCTGATGAAATAGCATCATTTCTTTTTTTATATCTCAGCAAAAGCGTCTGATAATCAATTATAGAAAATTCAAATATATAATTTCCAGCTAAAAATATATCTTTGTCTTTAATTATTATTTCTTCGATTAAAATTGCTGCTGTCGGAGTTCTTGTTGAAGACTCCTTGATTAAAAATTTATTATTTTCTCACTTTGCAGAAAGTAAATTTGGACCTGATATGAATATATCAGGCGCTTCCAAATCTGATTTCGTAAATCCTATTGTTTTAAGTCAAGATCCTGTAAGAAAAAACGTATATTCTGAGCCTACATTTATTGAGCATTTTTCAGGCGTGCTCAATGCTTTCAAAACCAATTTTTTGTCTCGAAAAACACTTTCATAAAAAATAGATTCCTCGACGATTTGGTCAAGCTTTATTATTTCATCTTCAGCTCAGCTAAAATCAGGATTATCTAAATGTTCAGATTCTACAGCTGGTTGACTCTGTGAGATGGGGCTATCATTAGCAATGTATGGATAATTTTTTTTAAGAAAATCCTCCAAGCTTTTCGCCTCATTTAAAAATTCTTTTGAAAAATTGGTCACTCAGAGGTATCTTATTGCTGGCATTGCATTTTCAATAGTTTTTGGAGTCGTTTTTAATGCTTCTAAAATTTGTTCTATATCGCTTATCGTTGTTGTGTTCTCTAGATGAGTAGATCCGCGATATGTATTCTCATATATGTATTCTGTCTTACTAAGCTCAAATAAGTTTCCCATAAAAATTTATTTTTATTATTCCTTCGATCTTGATTTGAGAATGGTTGGCAATTTCATTAAATTTATAGCAGAAATAAGGGCATTATTAATGATGTCGGTTTATAAACTTATAACAGAAGCTTGGTAATATTTAAGTACGTTTATCAAATGAATTTCAATAAAGCTCTATTAGTACTAAATTTAATTTCTGATAAAAAGGTTTATGTTGGAAAATTTCATATAAGTGAACCAACATAATTCCTTTTTAAACCTAATGTTTTATCCAATCTGCAAATCATTTTAAATTGTAGATGATCTATATCAACTAAAAATGGAAAAGGGTTATAATCAAAGCTATAAGTGAGCATTATATTTCAACCCTTTAGAAATCATAAATTTATCCCAATTTATCACAAGTTACAGTAAATTTTGACATTTTCACTAATTCTATTTTGGTCCAAGTATTATTAATAACGCTATCAAATATTGATGAGACTTATCTAAATAGCTCCTAAAGAATCTTTAAAATAAAACTGACAATTTTAGCTTGATAACATAGTTTTCTTCAAATATATCTACCTACTTTTCCAAAATTCTCAGCAAAATAAAATTCGAATGCATAAGTTTAATCATAAGAATAGCAGTTTCAGTTTCAAAAAATTGACTGTCATATCAGTAAGCTTTCATAATGATACAATATTAATTCATATAGCTTAATTAAGTCTTTACAAAATTTAAATTCGTCCTTTTACTAAGTTTTCAAATAAAAATCAATAATGGTGTCATATTGATATAACCTTGAAATTACCAATAAAGCCATTAAATATAAATTAATTATGCTTTTAGCGAACTATCTGTATACTTATATTAATTTATCTTAAATTTTTGGAACATATAAAAATCGTATTAATAAATTGTATACAATTATTATTTTCCTTTTCTTATGCATCATTCATTTTTTCTGAATTTTTCAGAAGTTCTTATGCAATTTTTAATAATTCTATATTCCTTTATTTCCTTATTTCTTTTCCATAATATTTCTCCCATTTTAGTTTTTTATAAAGGCACTCATAAGCAGCAACTTAAAAATGTTTTAAAATAAATTAATAAAAATCGACAATAAGAATATAATTTATATTTATTAAACCAGAAATTTATTTTAGGGCCTGATTATTCTTAAATGTCAAAATTATCCACAAACTATATCTTCGTTAACTTCTATAACTTAAGATGGCAGAGCCTTCTATTACTTCTGAAGAAAAACCCATTGAAAATCCTTTACAAAGCATTCTTAATAGTGAAGTAGACTTAGAAGATCTCTCATCAACTCTCCTCGAAAAAGCTCAAAAAAAATTTGCAAAAGAAAAGACATTAAGTTCACTTGCCTATTTAAAACAAACTGAAGAATTGCTCGAAATGATGGCTACCAAAGGTAAACCAGCAAAAGTTGAATATGTAATTGTTACATTAAATAATATTAGTGCTTGCTATCAAAGATTGGGCGATATGGAAAAATGTGCAGCTTATCTTGAAGCATGTGCTTTTAATTGCTCTAAAGTTAATATACAAAAAAGTTTAGAAGATGTCGCTGATGATATAAAAAAGACAAAACTCCACGCAAAGCTTTTGATCCAGCTTTGCGTCACGCTTTCAAATATGAAGAAGCATAAAGAAGCTTTAGAAAAAGCCAAACTTGCAAATAACCTTACAAAGCATGCTTTACAAGCTACTTTTGATGGCTTTAAAGCAATGGTATCAAAATTTAAAAATAAAAAGTACATTCAGAGCTTAGACTTACAACTAATCACCGTTTTTCAAGCAATTGCAGCAAGTGCACAAGAAATTTTGAAAGCAATTTCAATTTATTTAAATTCTGGAGAAATCCCTAAGCCTGAATCTTTAGAAATGAGGTCAGTTCTTGGGGTTATTACATTTAGTAACTGAGTAAGCGAATTTGGGATCTCAGACATCATGGTGATTCAGCCTTTATCACTTGAAGAAATACTTGAAAAACCTTTACTCCAGGCTGAATTTACTAAAGACTATCTTCTCTATAAAATTGCCCTTCACTCAGTCAGTCTCTTTTGTGTAGCGACCGAAATGAAGCACTTAAAAAGTTCTCAGCAATTAACTGCAGACCAACGTCGGCAAGCGTAATTTTTATATAGAGAAGTAACCCATCAGACTGCAATATCTCTTTTAAAAGCGTTTTTTCCTAATGACTGTCCATTATTACAACATGTAATTCAGTCTTTTCAACGAAGATTGCTCAGTGAGCTTCAAGAAATTCCTGAAGAAGAAGATAAACACAACCAACAAAAATCCAGAAGAGCTCAGAGCGGGGATTTTAGGAAGCTTCCAACCCTCAGGGAAAAAAGGGTAAAAGTGGATTTAATAAGGAATAGTCCATATAATAACAAGTTTGAAAGGCTTCTGCCAAATAGGCCGAGAAGCTCTTTAGGGAACAGGAAGCATAGAGATAGCCAGAACCCTGCAAGCTATACAGTAAAAAAGAAAAATATTAGGAATAGTAGCTTAGACTTCAATAAACGAAGCAAAACGCCTCATGAAATGAATTTCCTTAGAAGCTGGGAGGACTCAATTATTGAGTCTGCAAATGCAGATCAAATGCTAAGTTAGTGTAATATATTTGGTATAATTTATCACTCATTTATTAAATACGAGTCTCCAATATCTGTACGATGACTAATAACACTATTTTCTAGTTTAACCGTAACAACCTTGACCCCATGGTTTTGTGTAATAATTCCCATTCCTTTTTCTTCTAAATAATCATGAGGAGTTTTCCCATTCTAATTATAAGCTTACCTTATTCTTAATATTTTCCAAGGATCCTGCATCTAATAGCATTTTATAGAGTTCACAATCTCTTCTAATCGCAGCAAGATGCAAAGGAGTTTCTCCATGATCATCTTGTGCATTAATATTAAACCCGAATTCAATGAGAGAATTTACAATCGCTTTTTTGCGTTTTCACACAGCCAAGTGTAAGTAAGTTCATGAATGCTGTTTTATAATTACTCCTTTAAGCTTTGTACAGATATCTTCTTTTTTATAAGAAAAATGATGGTTGCCTAGATTGATTGACTCTAAAACTTCTACCACCTAAATATAAAGTACTCTAGGGTCTGGCTTATTTTTGTTGCTGAATTGATTACCCATTTGCAAGCTTATCTACTGATAGAAAAAATTATAAAAAATACTTCATTAATTTCCCATGATATATCAAAAATTCCTGGCTTATATAATTTATAGAGAAGTCAGCCTTATTAACTTACATTATTATGTAAAATTATACCCTCATAATTTTTTGCTTTTTAAAAGTCCCAGTTGTCTTATTCGCAGGCGAGCCTCTAATTTTCCCATTGGACACTTCAGGTGATGGAGGTCTCATATTAGGTGCAGTATTAGGTCTTGATTTCTTCTTATTGCTGTCTTCATTTCCTTTCAAACTTGGCCGATTTCCTACATAGCTTAATGGTATTTTTTTCAACCCAATTTTTGCAGGACTTACCTTTCTTTTGTTTTTTTCATTTAGTCCGCCTCTTTTTTCAGTTATTTTGACCGCCCTGTCAATATTTTCATTGTTTTTCATTAAATCATTATGCAAAGCATCAGCAAGTTTTTGCAAATCGTCATGACTTGCCCCTACGATAGATTTGACCCTATCGTTACTTTTAATTGGGCTGATATTCATATTATCCCCTCTTGATCTTTGCATGGGCTGCTCTCTTCTGGCAATTCTGATTTCTTCACGGTATTCTGTTTGTGGGGCACCTTTTAAGCAGCTTCTTAATATAGCAAACCCATTTTCTATTGGGTTTTTACTGCTGGGATGAGGGATATCAGATAAATTTTCATTGGTGCCATTATCAATTCAACTGATTTTATCGTTTTTTTCTATATCTACAGGTTGTTCATAGTCAACAAATTCCCCGACTTGGGCGTTTAAATATGTGTTTCTCAGCACCAAATCTTCTGCGTTAGTCTCAAAAACTTCATTTGTATCATTCCATCCAGAGCTGATAGGTCCAAATCCAAGCTTAGTTAATCTTCCTTCAAGTGCCGCTAACTGGTGTACAAAATTTGGCCTTAATTCCATATCAGAACGCCTGGAATTGAGAAATTCCAAAGTTTTGAATAGAGTCCATCTATATTTTTTCATAAAATAAGCTGCTACAACGCATATGCATCTGCATTGTCCTCTAACTGAATGAATAAGGACGCTTTCTCCAAGATTTGCTGCTTCTTCAATAAACGAATAAATTTGGGAAAAAACCTCATCGCGGGTATCAAATAAAACTTGAGAATCAATATCCAGTCAATAGAACGAAAGATAGTTAACACCGATTGGTTCCCAATGATTAGGGACTTGGCGAGAAGCACAATTTATAATATGAGTAACTTTGTTAGCGACCACAAATTCAAGGTCTTGAGCTGCAAATTCATCTCCTATAAAGAGGCCGTCTTTTACTTTTATAGCTCCTACAAGTTCAAGTTCTGCCATTTAGAGTTTATGTTTGAAGTAGAAGTTATTTTTTCATTTTATTTCAAAAACAAGATTGAAATCTTGAATAATAGCCTTTTGGCTTAAGGATTTATAAAAATCCAGCCTAAATCAGCTCAGAAAATGTTTTATATAAACTAGGCAACTTTTTTTCAAATTAAGAATTAATGATAATTAGAAATTTTAATTATAATTAAATGGAGACTATAAAAGATGATCCAAAAATTCGGAAAATGCACTGATGTAGAAATTTCTTATAAAGAAGTCCTTAGAGGCTCTCTTTTCATTTTATTAATGTTAGCATGAAACATGGCTGACTTTAATTCTCAAAATCCTCGGAAGATCCAAGCTAAAGATCTCAATAAAGCCGAGCTGGTCAAAATCGCGCTCAAAGTCTCTCATAATAAAATATGTCAAAAGAAGATTTGAAGAAAGCTTTCTTAGCCAAACCTAGGCCTAAAATTAATGCATCACTGCAGTCTTATGAGCCTTCAGTATCTAACCCGACCTCATATGAATTTGTATTTAATATAAATGACCCTCACTCAGTTATACCTTCTGATGGCTATAAATGTGTTCAGCAGTATCAAGAATATTACATTGAAAATCTCTCATCTATCAAAGAAAATGCTAAAAAAGTCCTACTTAAGAGAAAGATTGACGAGATTTCTGGTGAAAAACGGCAGGAAAAAGAGACCAAGAAATGAATCAAGAAGATGGAGAAATTAGAAAGCATCAACAAAAATTGCGTCTGGGTATGGACAAATGAAGGTCATAAATACGTCACGGAAAGTTTCTTGGAAGAATCTGATGTAAAGCTATTTATTAGGCCTAGGTTTTTGACGGATTCTGAAAGATATAAAAAATCTGGGACCCCACCAAGTAAGTTTGTTACTTACAATTTTCGGTCATTGAAGGATAAAGTTCCAGACCCACCAAGTGAGACTATAAGATACCGATCTGACCAAGTGTGGAGCCTTCATGAGCTGAAAGTGTTTTTACATGAGTTTTTTCACCACCCAAAGAAATTTGACGAAATTAAGAAATTTCTCCCTGAAAAGACGACTAAAGATGTCATACAGCTATTTTACCTTATTAAGTATCAATTTAGACTTAAAAAAATGCTAAGAATTCAGTCGAGAAAACGAAGAGAAGATGTAGTTATTGACCACGTAAATCAAGTTATCAAAAAAGTAAAAAAAATGTTCCCAAAGCGTGAATGGATTTCCCAAGAAGATTTTTCTCATAAAATTTCTCAGCAAAAAGAAATGAATCCTGAAAAATATATTGAAAAATTCGGCAAGGACTCATCAAAATTAAATCCATCCCAACGTGAATTCCAAGACTATTCAAGGTATAAAGAGTATGCATTCGGCGGAGAAACAATGCAAGATGAAGGTCCAATAGCAGGGGAAGAAGCAGAAAGAAAAGGTGTTGCACAATGGTCTTATGAAGAAAAATTGAATTTTTTGACTTTTTATAGGCAATTTGGGAGGAATTGGGAAGAAATTGCAAAAATGATCGAAACAAAAACCGCAAGTCAATGTAGGAATTTCTTCCAAAACTATAAGAAAAAATTGAATTTAGACAGCGTAAGCTCTGAACAAGACGCAGAAGCGACCTTAGCTGCAGCTGGTATAGTCAACCGAGCAACAAAAAATTAGTTTAGAATTCTTCTTTTTAAATCACATTATTTACATGAATTAATAAAAAACTAAATGCGCACAGATTGGGAAAGAAGGACGCCAGCCTATTTTCACAGCGAAAAATATAAAGCTAATACAAATTCTCTGAGTTTTAGTCAAGAAATTCCATGAGAAGTCGGTGAAGTAATAAGAGGCAAATACAGAATCGGTAGAATCCTAGGTGAGGGAACATTCGGAGTTGTGATGGAAGTTATAGATGAAGAAGACAAATCTTCGAAAGCCGCCAAAGTCGTAAGACCTGACCCAATTTATATAAATGAAGCAAAAATTGAAGCTGAAACATTGAAAAAAATGTGTGAGCTTGACCTTAACAATTCATCACATATCGTAAAAATTCTGGATGCCTTCTTACATCAAAGGCGCTATTGTATTATATTTGAAAAATTGGGGAAAAGCTTGTACTCAGTTTTAGAAAGAAATCATTTCAAAGGGTTTAAAATTAGAGAAATCAGAGAGTTTAGCAGGCAATTGCTGGAAGCGTTGAATTTTTTGCATAGTAATGGATTAACGCATACAGATTTAAAGCCTGAAAATATTTTATTAGTAAATGACACATTGAGGTATTCGAGGAAACATGTAAGATCTATATAGAGAGTATATCAAGCTGTAAGCACTGATATTAAATTAATAGACTTTGGGGGAGCAACCTTTGAAGATGACTATCATCCAACTATAATTTCTACTTGCCACTATAGAGCTCCTGAAGTTCTTATGCAGTCTGAATGATCTATGAGCTCAGACATGTGATCTTTGGGCTGCATCTTATTTGAGCTTTACACAGGAGAAATGCTATTTCCAACTGAAAATGAGAGATTACATTTAGCGATGATGGAGAAGCTCTTTGGAAGAATTCCTATTAAGATGGTCAAAAATTGTGGAAAAAACTTTAAAAGATATTTTGATAGCAGAAACCAATTAATTTGGCCTGAATCAAACACTTCAAATGAAGACATCCGACTTGTGGAGGAGACGGTTTTAATTGAGGACATGATCCCTGAAAAACACTCAGAGTTCAAAGATTTTGTTTTATCTATGCTGAAATACAACTCAGAACTACGGCCAAGTCCTTCGCAAGCTCTGAGGCATTGCTTTATAATTGGATAAACATAAAACATTAAAATTAAACATTTATGGGTCAAAAAGCTTCAACTGACTCAGAAATTCAAAAAAAGTACATTTTGCCATCACCTGGTACGATGGGAGCTGGCAGCAAGGCATTTGGGTACGTGATTATCTATACTGACAGCAAAATCCACCAGTTGCAGATTACCCCATCTCTTACTGTGAAATCTGCAAAAGCTTTTATTGATCCTAAAAATAAAAAGAATTTAAAACTCGTTTTAGAAAACACAGAACTCGATAACAACCAAAAGATAAGAGATCTCAATATTGGCCCCAACACCGTTATTAAAGCAATTTATCATAAAAAGAAAAGCAATAAATATGACAGCACCTGTGTAAATAGTGACAACCCCTCGCCTTTTTTAAGCGTTGTAAGTAGTAATACAAATTTGTCCAGGTTTTATGAAATAGATATGAGAAAATATGAAGTTGGAGATGCTGGAGTGTTGGTAAATAGAGTTAAAGGGACAAATTTGGAGAAAGGAATCAATAAAATGAAGAAAAAATCAAAATATAAACATAGGGTTCAATT
The DNA here is from genome assembly GCA_949751835.1 of Blepharisma japonicum. Taxonomy (NCBI): domain Eukaryota; phylum Ciliophora; class Heterotrichea; order Heterotrichida; family Blepharismidae; genus Blepharisma; species Blepharisma japonicum. The sequence continues at coordinate 285,297 of CATKHK010000044.1, read as the reverse complement.
TTCGTAAAGCAATGGGGTAATTAAGGGTTAATTAATAAAAATGAAGTGTACATGGTCTAATAAAAATAGATGACGGGTATACTGGAGTGAGAAAAAGCTGTTGAAGGGAAAATCAGCAATTAGAGGATAAGAGAGATGAAGTTTAGAGATGAAATAAGCTTTTCACAAAGAATGGCATAAATTATTAACATTTAAATCATTCTATAAGCTCTATATTAGAATTACATTAATGAGTATAAATTTAATTCAAAATGAACATGTTCAATAAGAAGAGCGATATTTATCAAGCGCTTTATAGCGATATAAGGCAAAGAATGAATTCTTATGCAGTATGAAATTTAAAGAAAAATATAATAGCAAGATTTGTCCTTATTGCGCTCATGATGGCTGCTTGCATTGTACCATGGTATTATGAAAGCGGAGATATGCCATATGTTTTTTTGTTTATGCTGTGTGATATTGAATATAACGGGACAAAATGCAAGAATTATTGGAATTTATATGATAAAAACAACTGCGCGTCTTCTAATAGTAGTTATTGTGATGAAATAGAAAAAAATAGACTGGCTGGAGAAGTCTATTTAGCTGCTACACTTATAATGATCTTTTTGATCTTTTTAAGCATTTTTGGAGTTTATTCAACATACTCAAAACGCTTAAGGTGCTGCAAAACTGATTGAATTAATTTTATATTTCCTATTTTGCAGGGTGGGATTGTAAGCTTTTGGATATGGAAAAGTACTTATAAGATTTCTTATAATTCTGGCATTGAGCCAGGCACAACTATTGGAATTGCTGTTTTTATATTTCAAGTGTGTATTGTTTTTCATTATTTTTTATTCAAATCAGAGCTTTCAGAAGATAAACATTCTTTATCTGATGAAAGCTTGCCTAATGGAGATCAAGGGTATTCAATTAATTAATTTAATATTTTCACACAGTTTCATAACAGCCTAGCTATTGAATATATTTTTTAAGATGGACTCAAGTACATTGGATGAAAAAAATTCTTTACAACCTTTTGGAGAAAACAAAAATATCAATGCTTCAGATATTGATATTTCATGCACCAAACAAAGAGCTGACGAACTTTTAGAAAAAGAATCCCAAAAGCTTTTAGATCGGCATTTAAAATCTTTAGGGCTCTCTATTGAGCCTAATAAAACTCTAAAACCTATAGGGCTCATTGATTCACAATTTTCAAAAAAAGATTTGGTCTTGAGTGTTAATCGGCTTTATAGACCAAAAAAATACTTTAAAGTGCAAACTCAAAGAAATCATTATACGAGGAAAAAATCCAAAAAAGGAAAGATTCGATTGTTCAGTAATGCGCCTAGTATTGAAAATACCCCAATGTCAAAACCGAAAAGGGCTCAAACCTCAAGAAAATTGCTTAAAATCCCAACTGGAGATGATTTTTGTCCAGAAGATTTTCTTCAAACTGAACCAACTGCTAGGGCATCAATAAGCACTGACCAAAGCAATTTGCCTACTGAACCAACACTAAGAGCAGTCAACCGGACTAAAACAAAAAGTTCTATGAAAGAAATTGATGAAAAATCGAGCATAACAACCGAGCTTAAAAGTCCTACAATCATTTCTAACAGACCAAAATCACTAATGGCTAATTCTATAGATCTTAACACAAAAGATGCATCAGAACTTGGAGATCTATTTATGATAATGTCTAAAAGAAAGATTATTAGCCCAAGAGAAAACGCTCGTGAAAGATCATCACTTAAGTCGCTTAATGAAAAAATAATTGAAATGATGATGAAAAATCCAAGTGAGCTATACAGAATATTGTCACACACAAGTAAAAACCCAAAACATACAGAATTAGAACAATGAACAGAAGGGCATGAGTCTCTTTTTAGGTCATTATTGAGAAAGACTCACTCATTTAATTCAATCTCAAAAACAAAAATGTTTAAAGAAAAAGCTAATGGCTTGCCAAGCACAGGAACTGCTTTAAATATGGACTGAAGGTTTGATAAACACTCGCCTTGGGTAAATGATTTAGATTGCCAAGACGATAAATTATCCATAAGAAAAAGCATTTCTAACATAAGAACTCAAATTTTGCATGAGCCTACAACCCAGCAAAAAGAAGAAGACCTTATCTGTGATTTACAAAAAATCACAGGCTGTGATTCTACTGATTTGTATAAATTAAAAAAATTAAACACAAAAATTCAAAATTTAAAAGAGTTTGAGGATGCTATGAAAGGCTTCGAGCAAATTTATTTGTGGGAAAAATCACAAGAGCTGTTTGATACAGCTAAAAATATTCTTGCACAACATATTTTACAGGATAATGAAAATGAAGTGAAAAATCTTAATAGATCGAGATATTCTTATTTGTCAGCAAAAGTTGCGTTTCAAAGAGCAAATAAAGAATTGAGAGATAAAATGCTTCAAAGAGCTGAAATCCGTAGGCAGGAATTAAGAAAAAAGCAGAAAGATATTTTACGAAATGTGATTATTGCAAAAAATATAGTTAGAAGAATTTACGGACATATAATATTTCGTCCCAAAAGGGTTTTAATAAATACATCACATCCTATTAATACTCCTCTTTTTATTCCTGATATGATAAAGCTTGGATTTTTGCCAACATTTTTTGAAGCAAAACCAAATATCCTGAACCCTGAAAATACATTTGTTGTCAAAGATGCTCCATTCCATCTAGCCAAAAAAAGTGTGGATAATTTATCAAAATGAAATAAAATAAAAGAAGAAAATACAGATTCAACTAAAAATATTAAAATTCAGCTTGATAAATATAAAGCAGCTATCAAAATCCAAGCCAATGTTAGAGGATTTTTATTCAGAACAAGAATTAAGAAATTAAAAAAAGTTGTTAATTCAATTAAAAGCAAATTTAGGATGTATAAAGACAAGTATAAATTTATGCAAGAAATTATTGATTATCAGAAAATAAATGGCACCCAGGATATTATACACTTAGTAAGAAAATGACGCAGTACACTTGTATATCAGAAGGCATTGAGGGACTATTTAAAAGCGAACCCAGGGTTGGCTCAAGAGCATAAACCGCATGAAAGAGTAAGAGGTGGGGCGAGAAAAGCCACTGTTTTGTCAAAATATTTAATATCAAATTCAGAGCTTACAAGAAAATACTCACATAAAAAAACAAATAATTCAAAAACTCCAGAAAATCTCTCAAGAATGTCATCATATATATTTTAATAATTTATTGAATTGTAAATTTATATTTCTGATATAAAATCAAAGCCTATTTAAATTATCTATAACGATAATATTTTTATTTTAAAAATTATATTAATATGATAAAACTCCTAAAAATTGCACATAAAAATCCTTGTAAGTTCCATAATTTTCCAATACACAAAAATAAATGTCAATAAATAATCACGATATAGAAGAAGAGGAAGATTACAAGCCTCAACTTATAAGATCTGACTCAGGGTATAATCTTTTAAAAAGCTGTAATAATCCAGGCTGTGAAATAAACTCAAAATATGAAAAGCTTGCTGAATACTCAATTTTATCAATTGGCGATATCAGCAACGTCCCAGGAAGTTGGCTGTATTTCCGATATACTGAACAAAGCATAAATTTTATGCGATTTTTACACATAAGTGGGCTTGGAATTGAATTTTTTGGCCTAATAATTGGAGAAGCTTTAATCGAGGCGAGAGACACTCACCATAGTGTCACTCCTTTTTCGCCTCAGCATTTTTTTATCCTTGGTGCTTGGGCTTCTATATCTACCTTTGGAGTTTTCTTCTTATACATGCTCTTTACGACAACACTTACTTCCAGAGAAATAATTGCCCATCAGCTTGGTTATTTAATTTTTTTAGTTTACATTTTTCACGGTTTATATCTTACATTAAGAAATTTAACCGAAATTCTTTATGTGGATATTATCTGCGTTTTGCTGCTTTCGACACTTTCTATTTTGATTTTTATTTTGTATAGAAGAATCAAGTATCAAGATGATGGGAGATTTATAGTGAATAGGTTTGAATTTTTCGGAGTTCATGTAAGGATTAGTATCCTATTCAGCTGGGTAATGTTATCTGCAACTCATAGGATATTTGTATGTCTTTCGTTTGCAGAAACTTCTGATAATTTATTAGGATGGTCAAATGATAATTGGTCAATTTTGGCTATGTGCTTATTTTTTGCACTTGGGGTCATTGTGTTGACTAAGTATAAAGATGTATTTTTTGGGATGATGATTTCCTATTCTTTTATTGGAATTTACATCATGCAGACTCATGAGAGTATTTGCAAAGAAGAATTTAATGAGACATGCAGTGGAAAAGTGGGGGTTTGCGCTATTATTTTATCGTGTATTTTATTTTTTTTTATTTTAGTGACTATTGGTGTTCACTATGATTTGGTATGTTATAAAAAATCTGAAGAATAGTTTAATTAATTTAAAATTTTAATATTAATAAAATTATTCAGTGAAAGCATTTTTTGGTTTTTTGGGGATTATTTTGGAAATTGAAAACATTTGGTTGATTTTTTGTTTTTCTTTATATAAAAATGGCGCAAAAACTAAAGAATATAAAATTATCAATGAAAGGGAGTATACAATCCCTACTCATATAATAAGACTTAATTGGTCATCAACAAGCTTTTTAGTTTCTGAATCTGAAAAGCTAAGGAGCTGCTTATATCACCATTCGAATTTTCTTACATTTGCGTGCATTAGAACCATTATTGCAACAGTATTTTTATCTAATGAAAAGCCAATATAAAGTCCTTCAAACAGTAAAATATAAACAGAAGAAAAAATCCCTATTTGAAAATACCCACTTTGCGAAGTTGTGCTTTCGAATAATAATTGAACAGATTGCGATCCATACATTTCTACATAATCTCTTTTCCTTATACGCTTACTTGCATTCAAAATTTGGACCAAAGAATCTTTTAATTCATACTTTGGCATTTCTAAATCATAAATCCCAAGTTTATAGTACAGCGGATCATAGTATTCTATTATGACTTCCTTGGATCAAAAATATAATTTTAAAACAGCCATTTGTTCATTTTGCATAGCATTAATAATTTGAGGCCTTTTCTCCAAATACCAATTGCAATCTGTATATAACTTGTATTGTGCCACAAATGTGAAAATCACTGATATAGCAAAATATAAAATTATTCTTCACCAAAACCTTCTATAAGATTTAAAATTAAGGTTTTTTGGATTTTCGACTATTTTATCTTCTTCTTTGTAGTAGGTTTTATCATGAATTTGGGCTAAGCGATTTACATAGCTTTCACTTAGTTCTTGAAAAGATTCAATTGTAGATTCCCGAATGAAAATTCAAAAGTTGTGGATTTTGCTTTCAAGAGATTTTGCAAAAAAAAGTAAGCAGCCAACGCATACCAGTAAGACACCTATTTGGAAGTCGTATAAAGCATTGATTTGAGTTGATAAATTTTCAACATTATCATTAGTGCAATTAGTAATCGAGGAAACTACATTGTCAGTATACTCATAGAGATGCCCAAAACCATTTAAAACTAGAAAATTCAATTCTTGGATGTAGCTTCTATTATTAGCTAGATTAGTTAAAAATTCATTTCCCTATGTAAATGTTACTATTTCTAAAAAATCATCCATGATATCAATCATATTTCTATATTCCAAAGTATAATTTTTCTTTACATTTCATATAGGAACTACGCTACTTGTAAAAATCTCATTCATATTACAAGTGTCCCAACTGGTTAAATTTCCTAAAATTTCTGCTTTAATTACTTTTAAATTATTCAAATTTTGTTCGAAATTTGAAACATAAGTTTGAAGAGTAAGATACTGAGCTAAAGTATAAACATTATCAACTGATCTACTATATGTGGCAATATTAACGATTGTCAATTCTAAATTACCAATCAGTAGCAAAGCACTTAAATCATTTGCTCGATTTGTTTCTATGACAATAAACGAAACCAGTACAATTGTTGTGATTATTACTGCTGCTATCTAGATAAAAATTACTGATAACATAATTATATAATTGAAAAGTTTTATCTGTTTTATTGAGGTTTCGACAATTTGATTAGTAGCTTTAATTGAAGCGCTGTCTGATGGATGAGATGGGGATGTTAATGATTTTTCATATTTCTGAAAATAATTATTTTCTTTCGTTTCTTCGTCAGTCTCTACGATTGTTGTATCATTAAAGGTTGATAGTCTGTCTTGTTTCATTGACTTATAATCAAAGACGCTCATAGACAAGCCTAAAAATTCCATTGACCTCGTGTTTTCTAATAAAAATGCATTTGGAATTTTGCAAGTTTCGTTATCGTATAAATTTATTTGTCTTTCATTTATTCAGCTTTTTATTGCGATTTCATTTTTATCAACCAAAATATAGTTAATTTTCGTATCTATAAACATTTCTGTGCCTTTCATCACAAATCAATTTTTGTCATAAAAATTAATTTTTTCTGGGGAAAATATTTCCATATTCTCATAGCTAGGAAAAATGCTGTTTAAATTTACATTTTCCAAATCACTTTTCATACCAAATATTTCGTTAAAATTTTTAGAATATGCAGTTATTTGTCCATTATCTGAAACCAAGGCAAAATTATATAAAGATTGAACAGATTTTAAAGCAACCATGATGTAAATATTACAATTGACAGCAACAATAACAGCTCTAGCATTGCATTCAATTAATCATCCGGTTGTGCTTTTTAAACAAATAGATTGAGGCAAGTATATTTCTGTAATAGACTGATATTGAACGAATTCTTGAAGTCCATGAATTATTATTTTGTCATATGGCGGAGGAATATAACTTGAAAAACAATTTCCTAAAATTTGGTATAGTTCTGCATTGAGAAATTCACAAATTTTCGGAGTAGCATATTTTATTACTCCTAAAGAATTTTTGTTACAGGATATAAGCAACACTCCTCCAGATTCATCAAAATAATTCATTTTTTCAGTCGAGCTAACTGTTTTATTGAGGTTATTTACTAAATAATCCCATTTTCTTAAAAGAATTGCTGATTTTTCATTATCAGTGCCTAATAATTGGAGAAAAGTTGAATAAAAAACAAATGGCTCACTGCATTTAGAAAATTCATTTGTTATGGCTGTATATTTTTTATTTATTTCTTCAATTTTCTTATTGAGTTCATGTATACATGTATAAAGTATTTCAAGTTTTGGTACTTCAGTTGAGATTTGTCGAATAAATTCTAAAAATGTGTCACAGAATTTTTCATCATCATTTTTTGCACTTTCTAAATGTTTGGAGTATAAAGGATATGAAAATTCATCATCAGAAAAAAGTCTGTGAAGATTGCAGCGTTTTTGACAAATATATTCTTGGAAATCGCCTTCAAAACTGCTTAAAGATTTTGAAGCTTTAGATAATTTAATCCTTGCTAAAGAAATATTTTTTAACGAATAAAAGCAGTAATTGGCCTCTCATATAACCAGTAATTTATTTTTTCATAAAGAAGATTTCAAATAACACTCTGCGAAAATTTCTGTTATTTGCTCAGCATTTTGATATTTCTTGCTTATTAAAGTACCTCTAATCACTTTTTCCAATTGATAAATATTTTTAAAATAATTTATATTGAATATGGCCACTTTTGTTCTTTTTCTTATTCTTTTCCGTTTCCATAGGTGGATAATTGCGAATAAAGGAATAAGAACAATGATAAGCATCAATATTGTATAAGCATTATCAATAAGTGACCCTATAATAAATATAGTAGATACAATGATAATAATAAGATATTTTAAAGATACTATTGAATTTGAGATATCATTATAATATGGTGAAATCATAAAATAGTTATAAAATAAAATAAATGACATTCAAATCAGAGTTAGTCGAAAGTATCAATAATAATCTGCTCCAATCACAGCATAAATTATTGATATTAAAAACTCATAGATTAGGCTCATAATTTCTGGTTTTGAATGAGATTTTGCATATACATTTATATAAGAGTATTTATGTCTAATATCTGCTGAATATACTCTTGCCACTAATACAATGAAAAAACTAATAATCATAATACCCGGTGCTGCAATCCATAAATAAGAATTAAGCCTTAAATAGCTGCTTTGATTATTATCAAAATACTCAGCAATAGTATCATTATTTGTAATATTATATTTGAAATACATGCACAATAAAATCATAGCAGGTATAAAAAATGTTTCAGAAAAAAGATTTAAAATGATTTTGCAAAGTCCAAGTGGGATTGATAGTTTTGAGCTTGAAAATTTAAATTTCAGAAGAAATCCCAAAACCAAGACCCCAAATATAGTTATAATGTTAATAGCAAAAATTGAGTAAAAACAAGTTTCATAAGCATTTAGAGCTGAGCATAGGTTATCAAATCTCACATATCCGATTAATTTTAAAATCCCTGTAACCTCATTTCATTTAAAAACTTCTAAATTCGAAATTCACAACAAACTGCAAATTTGAAGACAATTCACTAAGTTTTCAATTGAAAATTTTAGTTTTTGAAGCCATACTTTTGAACTTCCCACATAGTTTTGTTTATTATAAGTATCAAAGAATTCATAAATTCATTTAGAAATTGATTTTTTACTTTTGATGCCTTTGAGTGATTTTCATGAATTTTTAACACTTTCTTCCATTGCCACAATCCCATCATCCATTATTTATTGCTATATTCACGAAAATATTTACTTTTAATTAAACTTACTTATGGATAAATAATATCAAAACAATTTAATAGCTAATTTTAGGAAACTCAAAAGTTTTGTTTAGAAAAATTTTAAATAGCTTAATCTAATGCAAAATCTATAGATATTTAAATTTTTTTCGATTTGAAATTAATCCTATCAAAATTACTTTATTATTTTTACCTTGTTTTATGCTTTATTAATAATACTCATTTGTGTATAGTGTGCTATTGATTCTTCTACTTTTGGTCCATTTAATGATTCTGGTATCATTTTGCATATCACCCACATAGCTACAGACCCTGCAGCTAGAAGATAGAACGAAAAAGCATAATTAAAAGGGAAAATTCAACCACTTTCAACTGTTGTGGCAAAAGTGAAACCAAATAGTAAAGGAGCAATTGACCTAGCTAATGAGCCTACAGTCATGAAAAGCCCATTCATTCTTCCTCTTTCTTTATTTACCACTGAATTATTTGACATACAGCTTACAGCTGTAAATGATATGAAATTTACAGTAATTCAAACGATATTAAATAAAGCTAAAATAAATCATTTGAATAATGTTGTGTTTCTAAATCAGCTTGCCGTTGGTATCACTAAAAGAATTGGCACAGCTAAAAATGTTGTCATATTAGAGGTCTTGACCAACCCATATCGACTAGTAAAAAAAGAAAATATGAATTTCTGAAAAAATACTAATGAAATCGCACTTGCCGCCAGCAGAAGCCCAATCTCATCGGGGTCCATTGAGAACCCTCCATTTACAATATCAGCATATAAGTATAATGAAACAAGTTCATGCATAGCTGTTGAGTTATTAGATAAAATTGTATATACTCCTAGTACTTTACTTACCAAAGGATCAGCAGCAATCTGCACAAAATTCCTTCCTTCTTGGCCAATCAGTGAATCTTTCATATCTGATTTGTCCAAAGTTTCTTCGAGAAAAGGATAAACCATTAAGAAAGCGCATAGACCCATTAAAGCAGCTACAAAATTCGGAAGCAAGAATGGGTAGTCTACGAAAATTCCTGAGTCTATAAGTCCAGACGATTTAGGGTCTTCTAATAGACCTCCAATGACATTTCCTGATACCATTCCAATTTGCCATAAAAGAGTTTGCCAAGCCATAGCATTTGGCTGCTCATCACCAGGGCAAATTTCTGATAGTAATGTTTTAATTACAATTGCAAGGGGTGTGAAGACTCCTAACAAGAACCTGCACATCATAGCCCAATAAATATTTCGAGAAAATCCAAAAAGCAATGAAAATACAGTGATAGATGCAATTCCGATAAGAATAACTGGTCTTCGGCCTCATTTGTCACATATTCAGCCTCAAAAAGGTGAGGTTATTGTTCTGCCTATCATGAGAGAAAATGTAATAATTCCTACCCAGGTGCCTGTTGTTGAGCGGCTATCAGTCATACCAAATGAAATGACCATCTTACTAGCGAATGGGATAATGACAGTAAATACAATTGCATTGGCTAAGGATGCCAGATATATGCCTACTAAAATTATTCTCTTCTTATTCATTAGATAATATGGAATTTTAACATGAAAGTTAAAGATGATGTATAAATAGGTGAAGAATTAAAGAGGGTTCAGTTGGCCCATTTAGATCGTGAATTTTAAAAGAAAGCATTTTCTATTGGCTAAAGTGTTATGCAATTTAGTTTAAGCTGCGTGATGAGATAATTTTTATAATTTAAAGCAATAATAATAAATGAGGATTTTTATAAGATTCAAAATCTTTTCTTAAACAAACTATAAGGTCACAAGTGCGCCAATTTCGTCCTTGTATTTTTCCCTTATACTAAATCTAAAATATTATTTTCCTTTACAAGATCTTTATCGCTAAAACTCTTTCCGATATTGCTTAGTACTTCTCTCAACATCAAATGGACTTTTTAAGTGCTCTGATGGTAATTCAAAATTATCATATTATGGATGCTTCCATTCCGCTCCTTTGGTGCTTTAAATAATTACCAATAATATTTTGATAGGTCATATTACACTAAAATTTGTCATAAATGCTATTTTAATATAAAATTAATTTAGATTTATTAAACAGTAATGAGTTTAATTAAGATTTATCATCTTTATTTAAAGATATACTGTGACTTTTACGCTTAGATAGATTTTGCTATTTGGGTGTATTGAACTTCTTGCTTTTCTTTTGATTCATTCAAAGAAATTGGCAGTCGATTACAGAGTATCCACATTAAAATTGCCACCATTGCCAATAAGTAAAATGAAAAAGAATAATTCAATGGAAAAATTAATCCACTTTTGACAGTATTTGCAAATGTAAAGCCAATTAATAACGGAGCAAGTGATTTCGCAAGGCTTGCTGAAGTCATAAATAAACCATTCATTCTTCCTCTCTCCCCAGATATAACTGAATTATTTGACATACAGCCTATGGCTGTAAAGGAAATTATATTTACAGTAATTCATAATATATTTATAGCAGAAAGAATTATTCACCTTTCAATGCGTGTTTTATTGAATAAGCTTGCTACAGGGGCTAATAAAAGTATAGGGATTGCTCAAAATGTTGTGATTTTTATTGTTTGTATTAAACCTAGTTTTTTTATTATAAAAGAAGAGATACTTTGTTGAAAAATTGCGATTAGAATTGTTGATAATCCTAAAAATAATCCAATTTGATTTGGTTCAAGCTTAAATCCTCCATTTTTGGTATCAGCCCAAAGATATAAGACCATTAACTCATTCATGGCTGTTGAATTATTGGCTCATATAGTATAGGCAATCATTATTTTGCAAACGACTGGATCAGTTATAATTTCCTTAGAGCTTCTTGTATATACTATATTTGATGTTCCATTTATTTCTGTTTTTTTGAGCGTTTCTTGCAAATTTGGATACACAAGTCAAAATGAAATAAATGCCATCAAGGCTGCTACACAGTTTGGTAATAAAAATGGGAAATTAGCAAAAATGCCGCTAGTTATAAGCCCAGAATTTTTAGGATCTTCTAATAAGCCTCCAATTACATTTCCTGCTACTAAGCCTATCTGCCACAACATTGACTGTAGTGCCATGGCAGATGGCTGCTCTTCGTCAGGGCATATTTCAGAAATCAGCGTCTTTATTACAATTGCTAATGGAGTAAACACTCCAAGTAAAAATCTTGATAAAAGTGCCCACCAAATGTTTGTAGAAAATCCAAAAAGTATTGAAAATATTGTTATAGACGCGATCCCAATAAGCATTACAGGTCTCCTGCCTCATTTATCACATAATGATCCTCAAAACGCTGATGTAATTGTCCTGCCAAACATTAAAGAAAAAGTTATAAGGCCGACTCAAGTCCCTGTGGATGACCTATCTTGTGCAATTCCAAATTTCATGATCATTTTGCTTGCGAAAGGGATCACTAAAGTAAAAACAATAGCGTTGGCAAAATATGCTGTGTAGATTCCTATGAGATTAATTTTTTTGCTTGCCATCCTTTAAATAACACAAATGGAAATATAGCTACTAAAACGGTAAGAATAAAATATGTCTATTATCAAAATAGTTTTTTATTCAATTCTGTGACAACATTTTAAGGGCATTTTATAATATTAAAATTTTATTATGTATCCAGGATTAAAGAAATTAACTTATTATAAAGCAAAATTTCATTAAAAAGAGACATGAATATCACCAGCTTAAAATTTAGATCTGTTTGTCACTTTTCAGTTTCTAAAAAATTTATGTATCCTTTAGTTAAACTTTCATATGTTTTAAAAATTTGATTTACCAGCAATTTAAATAAAAATCAATTTAAATAGTATTATTATTTAGACATCATAATTTTTTTCTCAAGACATCTATAAAGAGGATAATGATTATTATTAATTATTCCAAGCATTTACGCTTTACTAAAGGTTTTAAATTCAATATATTGAAAAACTTGCTTCTCCTTTGGCTTATTCAAAGAAACTGGCAGCCGACTGCAGATTGCCCACATTAAAACCTCTATAAGTGCTAGCAAATAAAATGAAAAAGAATAATTTAAAGGAAAAATCATGTCACTTTTCACAGTATTCGCAAAAGTAAACCCAATAAGTAAAGGAGCAATCGCCTTTGCAAGGCTTGCTGAGGTCATAAAAAGCCCATTCATCCTTCCTCTCTCCACTGAAATAACTGAATTATTTGACATACAACTTATAGCTGTAAAGGAAATAATATTTACAGTAATCCACGACATTTGTATTAGTCCTAGAACTACCCACTTTGCAATCTGAGTTTGATTGCAAAAACTTGCAAAAGGCGCAAATAAAAGTATCGGGATTGCTAAAAAAGTAGTCACTTTTGTAGTCCTTGCAAGCCCAAGTTTTTTGATAATAAAAGAAGCTACACTTTTTTGGAAAAGGACTATTATAATTGTAGAAGAGCCTAAAAATAATCCAATTTCATTAGGATCAAGCTCAAATCCTCCGTTTTTTCTATCAGTCCATAAATAAAGAACCATAAGCTCATTCATGGCGGTTGAGTTATTCGCCCATATTGTATAAGCGCTTAAGATTTTACAGACAACCGGGTCTGTAATTATCTGCTTTGAAGTTCGGTTCCCAATAGACGTGTCTGCAATTAATGACGATTTTTGAAGAGTTTCTTGCAAATTTGGGTATACAAGCCAAAATGAAATAAATGCCATTAAGGCTGCTACACAGTTTGGTAATAAAAATGGAAACTCAGCAAAAATGCCACTAGTTATAAGCCCAGAAGTTTTTGGGTCCTCTAATAAGCCTCCAATTACATTTCCTGCAACAATTCCTATCTGCCAAAGCATCGATTGCAATGCCATGGCTGATGGTTGTTCTTCGTCAGGACATATTTCAGAAATCAGTGTTTTTGTCACTATTGCCAATGGAGTAAACACTCCAAGTAAAAACCTTGATGAGAGCGCTCACCAAAAGTTTGGGGAAAACCCAAAAAGCAATGAAAATATCGTTATGGAAGCTATGCCTATAAGCATTACAGGTCTTCTGCCTCAGTGGTCGCACATTGAGCCTCAAAATGCAGACGTTATTGTTCGGCCAAACATTAAGGAAAAGGTGATAAGGCCCACCCAAGCCCCTGTTGAGGACCTGTCGTCTGCTATTTCGAACTTCATGACCATTTTGCTTGCAAAAGGGATCACTAAAGTAAAAACAATTGCATTCGCAAAATACGCTGTATAGATACCGATGAGATTAATTGTCTTCTTTTTTATCATCATCTTTTGAAATTATTATTTTATCTCAAAGATTGATTTCATGAAATGGTATATTCTGTCAAATTTCATTAATCTATTAAGACTTGAAAATAAGATGAATTAATCAGAGAAGATTTTTTTAAAATTTTTAATTAAGATATGATTATGAGGATTATATAAAGAAGAAATTAGTGTAGATGAATTAATAAAAAAAAGGTTGAAGTCTTTCAGAAATGGTTTTCCATAATTAACCAGCTTTATTATTTGAAAACGCTTATTTTTAAAATTTAAATTTAATTTGAAAAATTATTGAAATAAACTGAAAATAGCCAATTTTCTTAATTTAGGTGCATAATTAATCAAACCTTGCTCTTACTAAAATTTTTGAGTTTGTTTTTCTTTCTTTATAAGAAATAAGAGCATTTTTCAATTGATTGAGGCTTATTGTTTCTTTATAATCAATTCTAAATATCTGATCATATAATTTTTGGACTTTATCGAAAATATCCATCTTTTTCAAAATAGTCAGTTTGTTGAGCCAATTATTTAAATCAAGACCTCGGATGATTTTTTTCCTTGCAAGACTTGTTGGGTTTATCATGCAGAATTGTCCAGAAAGATTTCCATAGACATATAATTTTCCAGGCTCTTTAACTAAATCATATATTTCTCCAGCCATTTCCCCAGAAATTGCATCAAATCCAATTGTTGCTCCAAGTTCTTTTACAAGTAGTCTGGTTCTATTCTGCCATCCTTCAGACGTTGTAATTATAATATTGTCAGCCCCCATATTTCTTAATGCTTCTGCTTGATCATTTCGTCTAACCAGATTAATCACTGGAATTCCATAATAATGGTAATACCTTAATAATGCTTTTCCAATGCTACTTGCAGCAGCAGTTTGTATGGCAGCTCTATGATTCCCCTTTTTTATTTTTCTCATCATATATTCAACCGTAAAAGCTGTAAACACATTTGCAGCATTTTCAAAACTAAAATCATCATTAATCGGCAGCACTTTTTCAGCTTTTGTTAATGAATATTCAGAGAAGGAGCCTATTGTATTTTGCCCTGAAACAAGAAAAGCAACACGCTTATTTACTAAGGAATTTGCTAATGCTCCGCCTCCACTTCGCACAACAGTTCCACTTCCTTGTAAACCTAATGAATTGTGGGTGAGATGAAAATGAGAGCAGCCCATTGCTACAATTTCATCTGAAGGATTTATGCTTGCAAACTCCGTTCTTATTAAAACATAGCCTTCAGGAAGATCCGGGACATCAACTTCTTTGATTTGTATTGTGCCTAAATCTGTGTATTTTTCTATAGATGCAAGCTTTATTTTTTCGGCCATAGGTTTATATTATGTAATTCTGATTTGCCATTTTTCGTGGCTAAGAATTTAATATAAAAATGTTCAATTATATCAATCATAAATTCCTATGACTTATTCTTGAGTGCAAAAGGTAAGCTATACTTTTTCTTGCTATTTAAAATGACGTTTATAAAGATTTCCGCTTTAAAAAAAATTTATGAAAACAATTTATTAATTCTCAACAATTTAAAAAGTCCTTATTAATTAAACACAATTGTAAGTATTTAGAGACTAATTTACTAATTAACTCAAAAATATATCGCCTTACATCTTTATAATTTTTATGGTTGAGTTAAATATTTATTAAATTTTAACAAAGTAACTTTTTCTAAATAATGAAATATATAGTGCTATTGTTTTTTGCTGCAGCATTTGCTCAAGAAAATGTTGAAGGAGTTTCAGATTTAGACTACTTTATTATGGGATTTTATAACGGACTTCAAGCAAACCCATATAGCCCTTCTAATTGTATCAAAAGTATCCCTGCAATTACAGACGCCTATGATACCTTTTCGACTGCATATTCAACTGGAGAAACATTTAGCGTCCAGCTGCATGCATTCAAAGGGGTGTCAAATGCATTTACCTCAACAATTTCTATTTGCAATTTTAATGCTCTTATAACAGATATTGCTGGGACCTTTAAAATTTCAACATTAAAAGAACTTGGAATAGCTGTGCTGACAAATGTTTATTTGTATGGATATTTGATCAGACAAATCATAATCGCTTATTTGAATTCTATGTATTATGATCAAGGATATTATGCTGGGAAGCTGCTTTCAACATCTTACAGCTTTTATCTTTAATAAGCTCTAAACAATAATTCAACTAATTTGTGTTACTACAAGGCTTATTAAATTTTTATTTAGTCTTTATAATTAGTTGTCACGTAATTTTACTATAAAAAAGTGAGATTTAGTATAATCTGCTTTCATCAATTTAAACTAGTTAATTGAAAAATGCTTACAAGGACTTTAAGAAGATTTTCATCTTTTACAAATCATTTCAGGTCAGCTGCTTGGTCCGTCCCATCTCCTGAAAAGCAGAATACTCCTCCAGATGATGCATACTTCGCTAATGATAGAGCTATGGCAGTCGCAGATGGTATAAGTGGGTGGAAACAAATGGGTGTGGATCCTTCAAAATATGCTTGGGAATTAATGCAGAATGTCTCCAAATCCATTGTCTCTCTTCCAGATAAGCTAAAATTCGAACCACAAGCAGTCCTAAAGGACGCTGCCAAGAGTACGAAAGAAACTGGTAGCTCTACCTGCACATTAGCAATCTTTGACCCTGAACTTCCAAAATTATATACAGCCAACATTGGTGACTCAGGCTTTATGATATATCGTAAAAAAGGAGAAGAAGTGGAGCTCATCGCAAGATCCCAAGATGTAATCCACAGCTTTAATTCCCCATGTCAGCTTGGAACAGATGGAGATTCTCCTGATATCGCTTCTTATGAAGTAATAGAAGTTCAAGACAAAGATCTTATTGTTATGTATACAGATGGTCTCACACAAAATATGTTCGATGACCAAATTATAAGAATGATTAAACCTTTTATGTTATTACATGAAATTCCTGATCTAGAAATTATTGCAGAAATGGTAGCTGAAAGAGCATTGGAACATAGCACTGATACAAAATTTGAGTCACCTTATATGCTGAAAGCAAAAAGCGAAAAAATTGAGTGGGTAGGAGGAAAGCCAAACGATATAACGGTGTTGGTTGGCCAGATAAATCTCAAGGAAATAAAGCCAATCGAAGTATAATAATTAAAAATTTAGGAAATTCTATTTATTAAAGGCTATTTGAGATACTTGCTGCTAGCGCGACAAGCTCTTTTGGGCTTTCAAACTCGTTAGCTGCTTCAATAGCAGCTTCTATGTGATGAATTGCTAATTTTTTAGCCCAATAAATGCCATTTGCATCTGCTATCAGCTCTTTTGCAAGATTTTCTTGTTTTTCTTCAATTAACTTGTGAATATTAGGATGTGTGTTTGCTGCAAAAAGAACGGGAAAAGAGCTATATTTAAGTTTTCCGTTTAAATAGTCTTTAATATCGCTGGCTACACTGAGAGCCATTCCAAGGTGTTTTCCATAGTCATAGCTGATCTTCATATCACTATTAGCTAAATATGCTATCCCTTGGCATCCATTAGCCATAATGCTGGCTGTCTTATAAAAACACAGGGCACAATAATTCATCAGCACTTCAGAAATTCCTTCCCCTTTTAAAGACAAAATTGACCCTTTTGCAATATTTTGAATAATCAAACAAAGTAGCTGGATTAGTGGCAAACTGTTAATTCTGCAACATTCAATAGAGCTGGATAAATATTACGCGTTAGAGATCATATAATCGCCACCTAATATCATTCCATTATCGCCCAAAAACATATGAAGCCAGCTTGCTTCACTAGAATTATCTAAAATTTTGTTATGAATTGAGCTTCCAAAGTGAGCCATCTCTATTGATTGGGTAAATAGTAGTTGCTTCATTGAAATTCCTCCTATAGCTTGTGCCATAAGCAGCATGGCGGAAGCATGCATATGCTTTGTTCCATAAAAATCGAAAAATTTCGTAACAATATCAGTAGCTTTGATATCAATTTTAAGCTAAATAAACCTTACCATTTTGCTAATACTTGTGTCAATATTAGACAAGTGAGATTTTATTGATTCTCTGAATGACGGATTTGCTATTGTTTTTAATGCTAAAAGTTTGTCATTGCAGTAGCTTTCTAATTGTGAGTCGTTGATAGGGTTTTTTCTTAAGCATTTGTCAGCGAAAATATAAATCCCTGAATCCGGGTAAAGTCCTTGTGCAAAATGATG
This sequence comes from Blepharisma japonicum, assembly GCA_949751835.1. NCBI lineage: Eukaryota > Ciliophora > Heterotrichea > Heterotrichida > Blepharismidae > Blepharisma > Blepharisma japonicum. The sequence goes on along the minus strand of CATKHK010000044.1, from coordinate 267,159 downwards.
CATTACTTGTCTCTCAGCATATGCTGACGCTAATCCCAAAAACTTTTCAGGTGTTTTCCTCATGCAAGCAGTTGTAAAACTGGCCCCTACTTATGGATTACAGCAAATCGTTTTCCACCGAAGCATCTTTGTATTTTTTATTATGTTTAAAAATAGGCCACTATTTTTCTAAATAAGACATGAAGCTGCAAAGAAATATCCAAAAATCAGGATTTTTTATATTTTTTGAAAATTGCCTGATTTTAAAAGGCTGGACATTTTAATATAAATTTATTACGTCATTGCAACTTAACTTATTAGTCTTTAGCAGCAATAGCATTTAATCTTTCTTCAATTTCCTGTTGACTTAATAATCTAAGAGCATGGTGATCAGTTGTCACAATTCCTACTTCAATATCATTCGACTTATATTCCTGAGCCATTACATTCTGTAAGCATTCAATTGCCATTTCTATAGCTTGTTCTCTATTTAAATTCCCATTCACCTTTTTCCACTGTTTTTCCAAATAATTGGTAGCTTCTTGTTCTTTGACTCCTGCTGCACAAGCTTTAAACCCTTGGAACATCCCTGCAGGGTCGATTTTATAAAGCTGAGGGCCGAACTCGTCATCAATTCCTGCAAGCATCGTGATAACTCCATATGGTCTCATAAAGGCTTGCTGAGTGTAAACTTGAGCAAGGTCTCCTGTCCTGTTAGCTAAAATATTGACTGGACATTGAATTCCATTCTTAAATCTATATTCACTTGCCTCATTTCTCATTCTTGTTACTAAAGCTCGTGCGTCAGGAAGCAAACCTGTCATACAAGCTCCAATATTCTCAGCAACTGTAAACAAATGGGTTACGCTCTCTGGGACAATCATTCTGTCAGGCACTTTCTTTTCTATACATAGAACAACGCAGTCATTACCACGGACTGCAATACTTGTGAGGCCAGCTGATTTTGCAGCTTTAAAAGCATATTCAACTTGATAAAGCCTGCCGTCTGGTGAGAAAATTGTGATGTGCTTATCGAATCCTGCTCCTCTACTCATAATATGGTAATCGGAATTATAAAAGAGGTAATGTGTGAAAGGGTTTTAGAATTTTTAATTAAAATTGAAATTTCTATTTAATGATGCCATATGAAAATCAAAAATGATTTTGACTTCTTTGAAAGTCAAAGGAATAGCGCGTTTAATAGAGAATTAAATACAGGAAGAAATAGATGAAGGAGAGATCCATTTGAATATTTCTTTAGCAGTAGTAATTTTGGGGGAGATTCCTGTGGAAGCTTCTTTGAGATTCATCCATTTAAAGGAGGATTTTTATTCTGATATTGGAGAAAACCCTCAAATGAGCTTTAGTTCGAATGGTGGAGTAGCTCATAGAAGCATTTAAACCAGGCTTGAGAATAGAAATGGGAGATTATAAAGAAGACTGTGATAATAGTAACCGAGAAGTATATGAAGATATTTATGAGTAAAAATCAAAGGGGAAGAATGCCACACTAAAATGATAATTAAATCCTAAAAATTAAGGATTCCTTAAATTAAATTAATTATTGCACCTAAATAATGGAGAGTATTTATCAAATATCATATATTTTATACATAAAAAGCATTTCATAATACTTTATCCCGGATCTATTTCTTTAATTATGTAGCAATCAGCTTAAAATTAAATCAAATTTAATTTTTTAACAATTTGTTAATAATTTTTTAGCTTATTTTAGTTAATTAATTTTTGAATAATTTTTGAAGCAGTCAAATAATTACCATTAAAATAACTAGTAAAAATAATATTTCTGAAATTGCTAATTCTAAAACCTGAGTAAAGATAATCAAAATGGCAGTCCCATCTCACTCTATACTCAACTAAATCTTTAATCAAATAATTTTTTTACATAAATACATTGATTTCAGTGATAAATACAAGTAAAACGAATAATTTTATTAACATAATGGACCCAACCGATCAGCAAGCACATGATGAAGCAATGGCTTTGTCTCCCGAAATACTCCAAGAAAATAACGAAGACTTCAGAAATCAATCACCAGATTTAATAGAACATTTGCAAATTGAAGAAGAGAGCAGATCAAACACTTCAATTGAAAACATTGATATATCCTCAAGTGAAGAAGAAGCCGCTGCAACAATATTAAAGGCCCAAGATCAGGAAAAAATCCAAATCCTTGAGTCCCATGTTGATGTCTCGGAAAAAAACCGACAGAAATTTCAAATTCTAGAAAGCAAACTTTTTGAAAATATCCAAGAAATTCACCTAAAAGGGTATTCTTCAAGTGAAGAACTTGAAATCTTACAAGAGGAGTTAAAAAATACTGAAGATAATAGAGAAATAAATATTAATATAGCAAATCAGATTGAGTTTAACACGGAGAAATTGCTGATTGATGAGGTTGCAATAGCAGATATAGCTGTTGAAAATTTTAAATCAGAAAAGCAATTATTTGATGGTTTTGCGATAAATTTAGATGAGCTAAGAGATTTTAGTAATTTAAATGATAGAAGCGAAGCTAAAACATTAGTCCCCAGCATTGAGTTTGGGGTTTCACTAATTAAAGAAGAGCCTTCAAATAAGAATTTTGAAGACTTGGAAAAATCTGAGATATGCGATTTCATAGTGCCTGATAAGATTAGAAATCTAAATACATCAAATTTGGTAGAAGTTAGCAATTTAGATAATACTGCTGACATAGCCATTTATAAAAAAGAATTTATTTATCCAAATGCTCAAAAAGCAATTTTAGAGCCCTATTCAGTGTTTCTCAGTTTATCGTCAACAAAAATGCTTTCAAAACCTTTACATAGCATCTACTTTATTGAAGAAAAAATCAAAAAAATTGTTATCACAAAAAGTAGCTTAGAAGCAATTCACAAACCTTTATGTGAAATTTATTTAAACGAAATTGATTTAACAAATCAAATTTCAAATAAAATAATCCAGCAAGATATTACTATTGCAAAAAGCAGCCCCAAAGAAGAAAAAATAGAAGAAAAGTCGCCATCACCTTCAATTCCCCATCCTCTTCAAATAGAATCGTCAAATAACGCAATAAGTATCAACAAATCTCCTTGCTATAACAATAAAGAAACCCCTCATAAATTAAAGATAACTTCAAACGAACTGAAAATTGAAATCAACATAAATAAAGAAAAGCATCACCATGATTATAAAGTAAATGACGTTTCAGAGCAATCCACCAACAACTGCAAACTCATAGAAAAAACAATCAGCTTAATCTGCAATGATAAAAAATCCAAAGAAGAAATGAAGAAAAACCAAAAAGAATACTCAAGATATAGCCATTTACCAATCCAAGGCGAAATTAAAAAGAACAGAATTAACTTCCAGCCTGATGCACGTAGCACATCTTCCTGTGCAAATTGCTGCTTGCTTTAATAATTTTATTATGATTAATAATCTGCTATAAATATTCCTATTGGAATTTAATTCATATTAAAATAAGTCATTTTTATAGTAAAATGCGATTATAATTACTCAAGCTCTGAGTTAACATAAATCAACCGAGCCTTTGCGAAACCATTAAACGTGGAAGCAGCTGCAAAAGTGTAAGCGCCCATGTTATCAAATGAAAGCCAATCTCCAATGTTCAGCTCTGGTAGCTCCATCTTCGAAGTCAAACAGTCCATTGAGTCACAAGTCGGTCCCCAGATGCTGCACTCGAAGGTTCTTTCCTCATTTTCTACAGTGGAATCTTTTCTATAAATTTGAGGATTTGGAAGCACTGCATGATCAAACATGATGTTATTGAATGACCCATAAACTCCGTCATTCACATAATACATGCACATTTTTTCAGCATTTGGCTTTTTTATTTCTTTTTTGGATGTCACGTTTACACTTAGTGAAAAAGCGCTGGCCACGTAATATCTTCCAGGTTCTGCAATTACTTTAACATGCCTTGGGAATAGTTCGTCAAGAGTTGGCCTAATTAGGCTGGCAATTTCTTCGAATTTCACCAAACCAGGCTGCTCATACCCAGGAAAGCCTCCTCCAATGTCAAGTAGCGTAGGTGAATACCCTGCTGCTTCAATATCATTAAAAGCTCTTCTTGCAAGCAGAAGTGCATCGCTATAAGCTGTTGCATCTGTGCAGCCTGAGCCCACATGGAAGCTGATACCTGCAATATTAACTCCAATTTTTTTTGCCTCTTGTACAAGCTCCGGTACAAGGTCAATTGGAATCCCGAATTTTTTCCCAAGTCTGCACACAGCTTTGGAGTCATCAGCATAAATGCGGATAACTACATCAGCGTGTGGATTAATTTCGTGGATTTTGCGTAACTCGTCAGCGTTATCAGCTGTCATCATGTTTACATAATGATCGCGAGCATATCTGATATTTGACACAGCCTTGCAAGGGTTTGCGAAAATAATATTTTCTGGTTCTACGCCTAAGCCAAGCATTGTTTTTATTTCTTCGGTAGATGCACAGTCAAAGCCGGTGCCAAGCGAAGCAAGGGTCTTGAGTACAAATGGGTCACTATTGCATTTTACTGCGTAAAATGGCTTAACTCTAGGCAAAAGTGTCATTCATTGGTGATGCTTTCTTACAACATCCCCAAGATCAGCAACGTAGAAAGGTTCCTCGACTTTTTGCTGATAAATTTGCTGACGGATAACTGAATCAAGAAGGGCTTTTGGATCGACCTCAAATTCAAAAGATGGTTGAATTGATGGGTCTTTAGAAATTCCTTCGTCGTATGGCCCCACTGGTGGATTATAAGGAAATCCTGGATTAGGGTTTATTGGAATCCCGAGCTTACGACTACTGAGAAAACTTTTTGAAGTATAAAAGTTGGTAGCGAATTTCATCATTGAACAAGCATTTTGAAGTTTAGATGCACTTTTAAGCATACCCTTTCTGAGGTGTATTTATTAATGCCAGTCAAGGAAAATTTCGAACCTAAATCTTATAAAATGGCGATGAAGCCTTCACTGGAAATTTTTCTATAGCCTTTATTTTCCCGGGAAGGACTTTGGGATGGAATTGGTGGGAAATGAAAGGAAAAATAAATCTTTGTGGTGGGTTTTAGTTTTCTTTCTGTGAAACTTAAAATATTGGTGCTTAGGAGGGTTTATAAAATTTTATGGATTAGGAATTAATTTCTCTTAGCGAATTTGAGACAGAACTATTGCTTAGCAAGATTATTTACATATAGGTCAAGACTCAACTATTTCATTTAAAATCACCAAAAAAAATCATAAATAACTATATGTTTTTATAGCTGATTTTTACATGCTTTTATCAATAGTTTTACTATTATGGAATTAAGAAATTTTATCTTCGAGCTAATGGCTGTTAAAAATGACCGATCAGTATCTCTATTTGAAATAAGTTTCATGTTTTCTTTTTATTATAAAAAATGATAGACAAGCTTCATGCTCTTACAATCGATAGGTATGGTGATATAAATTCAATGACTGTAAAAGATTTAAAAGTCCCTAAAGAAATCCCCGAGAATTTTGTATTGATTAGAAATGAATTTGCAAGCTTGCATCCAGCAGACGAGTACATTTATATGGGCAATTTTCCAGACTTAAGACTTTCACATAATACTTTAGGTTTAAATGGAAGTGGAACTGTAATAAAATCAGGGGGCGGAGTTTTAGCTAACTCCTTACTAAATAAGCGTGTCACTTTTATGACCTATGGCCCTAATAATACAGGATCTTTTGCAAATATGACGATTGTTGATGCAAATTGTGTGGTTCCGATACCTGACTGTATGAATTTTGAGCAGGCTGCCGGTGCAATTTACGCTTTAACTATTGAATATATGATGAACAAAATTAGAAAGGGAAATCATAGAGCAGTCATACAAAATGCGGCTTCTGGATATATAGGGAAAGCTATGATTAAATATTGCACTCGCAATGGAATTCCTATAATAAATATAGTAAGAAGAAGTAGCCAAGCAGACTTACTGAGAGAAATGGGCTGTGAATATGTATTTGACTCATCAGAAGAAGGCTGGGAAACCAAAGTAAACCTATTAGCGAAAACTCTTAAAGCCACAATTGCATTTGACGGAGTTGCAGGAGAAATGACTGGGATTCTTTATAACTGCTTGTCTGAGCCTGGCGTTTTATATGTTTATGGATTTTTATCAAATCAGCCATGCTTAATAAACCCTATGAGCTTAATAAAGGAAAAAAAGATAAAAGGGTTAACCCTATTTGGATGACTAAATAAACTGTCAATTCTTAAAAAGACCAAGCTAATTGAAAAAGTAGCAAGACTGTATGACCAAATATTTTTTGTAAATTATTGTGCAACAGTTGATATTAATTCTTTTAAAGACACATTACTCTCTTATAGAGATCGTAAAACAAATTCAAAAATTTTACTGAGAACAAGAGGCATGTAATTAACAAAATTTTTAGTTTTCATAGTCTTATTATAATTCTTAAATAATTATTATAATAATATGTTTTCTTAAGGCCAATTATGAATAATACACAAGAATAAGTAAACTATCTTTATATATCTCTTTACTTTCTATGAATTAATATGGAAGAAAGTTCGAAAGAGGAAAATAAAGATAATACCCCTAAGGAATCTATACAGTTATTTCTCAATAGCTTTGAAACAATCTCAGAATCCCTTATTAAAAATTCCAATCTGCAAGAATTATTGAAACACTTATCAAAATTGTTAGTATATCACAATAATCCCCGTTACACCTCACAAGTCCTAAGCTTAGGCTCAAATCTTGTTGATAAAATCTCAAAAAAAGCATTATCAAATATATCAGACCCATATCAAACCTTATCAATGCTGCAATCACTCAAATTAATCTTAAATGTCTATCCTGCAATTTTATTGCCTGAAAAATGTGCATTGTTAAACAATCTTGCATGTACTTTTAGAAGATTAGGAAAATTTCATGCGGCGAAGAAATATTTAGACAAAGCTTTGGAATTAATAAAAACGAATCGAGATGTCCAAATCGATAAATCATCAACTTACTTAAACTGCTGCGCAGTTTTCTCTAATTTAAATAAGCATAAAGAAGCTTTAGATTATGCCATGCAGGCTGTTCAGTACTCACAAGATGATATGTTAAATTTACCAAAAGATATTGCTTCTACCGATTATATCAATAAAATATCGATTTTAGCGATTTCTTACTATAATATCGCCATTGAAAATGAGTATTTGAAGAAATATGATGATTCTTATGAATGATATGGAAAAGCTATAAAATTTTTGAATAACCACCAGGAAACACAAAACCTGGTAGCAATTTATGAAGACTGTGTCAAAAATTACGAGGAAATTAAAGAAAAATTAAAAAAGCGGCCACTATTTAGTAGAAATTCACGAAGCCGGCCAATTTCGGCGAAACCAAATGAAATAAATAAATCAAACCTTAGAGATATTCAAGCTTCTCCACAAGTGGACGTAAAAACAAGCAATAATTTTTTTGATGCAAGATTTCCTTTAGAGAAAAAGCCATATACATTTGAGGAAATAAAAAGCCGATTAAGTATCAAAAATTTTCCAAAATTAAACCCAAGGAAATCTCTTGATGAAAACGAGTCTGAAACTGATCGAAAATTAAAACCTATTTTAACCCATGAAGACAGTCAACAAAGGTTTCTATCGAAATCCAAAAGTCCTCAAAAAATGAGCATGAAACTTCAAAAAAGTCCGTATAGGTCTTCAGTGATAAGATCAAATAAAATCCTTGAGGTTCGATCTGCTCCTCAAGGAAACCATATAAGCATAAGAAAAGGCAGCACCCCTGCTCCTGGTAACTCTCAACATCATAAAATTCTTGAAGAAGAAAGCAATGAAACTCCAGAAAATCAAAGCCAGCTCAACCCACATTCTTATTATATAGGAATAGACCATGATACCCCCTTCAGTCTTACAGAATTTTATGCAAATTCAGATACTCCTACTAAAGCTCTTCATATAAATCCTGAAAAGGATAAATTGGTAAAAGATGCAGTCACAGCAATTCAAAATATTTTTAGAGGCAGAAAATACAAAAAACCTTCAGAAACTCAAAAAGGAAACTCAGAAATCATTTTTAAAGCTGGAAGGAGAATAGGTGGACAATATTTTTTGGTAATGATTCTTAAATCTGAAAATGAGTATAAGCTTACACTGAACAAATTAGGAGAAATTGACAAGGTTTATGAAATTCCAATTAATTCTGCCCAGGCTGAAAATCCTGAACAGCTTATAAAACAAGTCCAATTCAAAGAAAACGGCCAACCTTATATAGCCTCTACAAAAATTGATATCGTAAAATCCTCACAAACAAATGAGCTTGCAATTCAATCGTTTTCGAGCTCTATTATAATGCCTGCACCAATCCCAAAAATTTCAATTCAGACTGAAATAAAAGATGATTCTAATTTTAAAAGCCAGCTAGTTAGCAAACTTAATACAATTGGCTCCTCTCCTAGCAGAGAATTAAAGCAGGCTAAAAAGATTACAGATCAGCTGAAATTAAATGATTCATTTGATTTGCTGAATAGAACTCCATTAGACTCATCTCGCTATGTTTTCAAGCTAGTTTTAGCTAAAACAATTGAAATTGATGGCCAAAACTGCTTGGTCACTATTTATGTTTCACAAAAATACTTAAAAATGGATATACAAAGAGATGAAAATTCAGAAGAAAAAATCATTAAAATCGAAGAAGCAGCTGAGTTATTAAAGGTTAAAAAAGAAAGACTAGAGTCAAATACACATAAACTCTGTGATCTTATTCAGAAAAACAAAGGCCTAGATTTCATCAAAACTAATGTAACCTTAAGAGATGATCTAAGTAACGAATCATTGGACACTGACAAAGACTCAATTGAAGAAGACCAAAGCTTTGCAGGTGGGAAAGCGATATGAAGAAATATTGATGGGGCACTATTTATGCTTGAGGCTTCCGAGATTGAAGAAATTATCAATATAAAAGCTACTAGTACAGATGATAAATCATTAGTCCACCATAAAAGCTACACAAAGAAAGAAATCGAAAAATATTATGGCTCAGTTTTGTCGCTCGAAGGAATCCTGCAAGAAGTAAGCATAAAGAGTGGAGAGATAGTCTTAAAACATGAGAAAAAGTTTTAAATAGCTTACAATATTTTTATATCCAATATTAAATCACCTTTATATAAATTTCGCCTATATGGACGCTATAAGATCCCAAAATTCACACTGTGCTGATTGTGCTTTAGAAGAAGTTGATTCTGTCAATATGCAGTTTGGTGTATTTCTCTGTCAGTATTGTGCAGAAGTTCATATACATTTCAATCTCCCAATAAGAAAGCTTAGTGACAATTTCAATGATGAAGAGATTTCGTTTCTTTCGAAATCAGGAAACCAAAAAGCAAATCTTTCATTGCTTATAGGTCTCCCTCCTTGGGTTGTCACCCCAAAGAAATACAATTTTGAGTAACTTTTATTTAGTTCAATCAGGCATTGATGGGTTGAAGCTAAGTATATAAAAGCAATTTGGGCAAGGGAAAGCCAGAAAAACGTCCCTAAGCATGATTTAAACAAGTATTGGTTTTATATTGACGAAGTTACCAGAGAGCAGCCAAAAATAAAAGGCCCAGTTATGAGGCAAGATATCAAAAAGCTGTTCGACGAAGGCACTTATTTATTTGGGAACAGCTATATCTGGCACCCTGTGTATGGCCACAAATGGACTTTATTAGAAAAAGCTTTAGATATAATCACTCCATCCTCAGCAGTAAGTGATGCCTCAATCCACGAAGCCTGTCAAAAGCGGCTTCAGCTCTTAAATTACCCTTACCCTCACGCCAAAGGCCACCTTGAAATGATACACAAGGGCCGATCAGTCAAAAAATGGGTCGTTTTACTAGAAAGAAAAATAATGGTTTTTCAGTCCAATATAAGTCAATACCCTGAATTTGAGCTAAATATAGAAGACGTCGAAATTTCTTTAACAGAGTCAAATGGTTTAGCCCTATTTTTGCAGACCAGGACAAATGACCTTACTTTTCAATCCCTTAAAATGGAAGAAGTTATAGAGTGGTACCATGCGCTTCATTGTGCGAGTTATTTGCTAATGGTTTTAAGCGACGATTTAATGATGCCAAACTATGATCTTTCAGAGCTTCATATTTGTAATATCCAGAATTCTAATGAATATATGGGAGAAAAAATCCACGAAGCAGTTTTAAAGAAAGAAGGGTCCATTTGGAAAAGCGTAAGATCAAGATGATTTGTATTGAGAACCCAAGGACTGTATTATTATATCAATAGAACTGATAAGTCACCAAGAGGCATGATCAAGCTGTATCCAGAGACCAAAATTGAAGTAGGAAATGACCCGAAGCCGTCAAATCACTTCTTATTGATAGGAGAAAAAGTGCTTCATCTTTGGGCTGAAAATGTCCATCAAAAAGAAGAGTGGGTCGTGAAGCTGAACCAAGCAATTGCTAACTTGAAAAATCCAGATATACAGAGAAATTATCTTACGTTAAATTAATCTAGTTTTTTTATGATTTTTAGTTAATTATGATTCCAATAATTTGGGAAATTATTCGAATCCAAGAAGCTCTTTGACGTATTTTTCAAGCTCTACCAGTGAAACTTCGCCATTTCCATCGATGTCAAGGTCTTTGAATTTTTCATGAACAACTTCATCATTTGGAGCATCCAGCCCGGCTTCTGCATAAACATGCGCTAAAACTACTTTTAGCTCGTTTTCATCAACAAAGCCAGAACCATCAATGTCGACATTCTCAAAGAGTCTTTTAGTGACTTCTGCAAGACTGTTTCCAGTTACTAAGAGCTCATAAATTGTTCCCATTTAATTATTTATTACAAATTGCATTAATTCGTTTTTGAAGAGACTTTTTTTCCAATAGAAAATTTAGGCCCAATTGGAATAGTAAGTGGTCTTGAACTCTGCAAAATTAAGCATTCTCTATCCTTAGTTTTTGGACTTTTTTGGTCATTTTTGTAGAGATTAAACTTCATTTGGATTTCTTTTATAACTTCGTTATATTTAATTAACTTTTCACTAATAATTTGGCTCTTCCTGCCTGATATGCTTCCATTAATCCTAATAATTTTACAATTATTTTCCCTCACTTTTTCACCGTCACTTAGTTTTCTTCTTTTTTCACAAAATAGCAAGCATTCTTGTAATGTAAGCTTCCTTTTAAAACTGCAATTTTCTGAATTCATGGATTTAATTATTTTAACGAATTCCAATAAATACAAGAATTTATTAAATGGCACTTTTTGAAAGAATTGGCTCAGTTACAGAAGCTTATGACTTAGAGCTTATAGTTCATTTTGCAAAGATAGACTTGCCCTGCCAAATGAAATTAGCTGTAATTATGAAGCGTGGTCCTGATAAGCGTCAGAATTCTAATAAAGTTTTATGAGACCAAAATTTAGGCTTAGCCAACTTTGATACTGAGTTTAAATTTCAAGTGACGATGTTTAAGAAAGGCACATTGTATTTGTCAAAGCATTTTAGGTTCAACCTGATGATGATTTCTGATAATAAAGTAAGGAAAAATGGTAGAGGAAAAATAGATCTTGCGGAAATATTAAATTCAAAGGAACCATTTGAAAGAAGTGACGTAAAACTGAAAAAATGTACCGATAAAAATGCATTCTTGTGTATAAGTGCGAAAATGACACAAATTCATGGAGAATTAGTGTCAGCAGTTATTGATGAAGACGAAAGATTCGCAATTGAAACAAGTGTGATTAGCCCTAGACCTTCAAACGAGCCAAAAATAAGTGAATCTGAAAAAACGTCGCCTGAGCACGCTTATAAGAAAAGTCAAAAAGACAAAGAAAAATCAAAAGAAAAATTTATGCAAAGACTAAAAAGGCTAAATACTATCACAAGCAAAAGACAAGCCATGAACCCTGAAACTCCAACCCAATCTGCACTTTTACCACAAGATTTTAGTGACTCACCTATAGAAAAGCAATATCAAAAGCCATCAGCTTTTGAAGAAAAAAAATCCCCTGTAAATGCTACAGAAAAAAAAATTGAGCCGGTTCCTGTTGATGATTGGCGAAGAGAAAGCATGGACATGGCTTTTGAGATTGCAAACGCTGTACTTAAATTTAATGAAGAATCTTCAGAAAATCAAAACAAAGAGACTGAACAGCCTGAAAATTCAAGAGAACCTGAAAATGAAAGTTATAAAATTGTTAATCTTGAGCCAATTATTGACGTAAAACCTAAAGAAAGAACAGACAGCGAAAGTAGCGCTGAAGAGTCTCCATTTCATGCTCCTGATAAAAAACTAGTGGCCAGTTTTACACTTCCTGCTACAGATTATAGAAAAGTGCAGGCTAATTCTACTAGCAAATCAAATGAAATTGCTAAAAAAGAAGCAAAATCTGGTCTGAGGGAAAACAAAAGATCAGCATGCAGTGGCTGCATCACATTTTAAGAAAAATTAATATAAATAGAAATTTGCAATAGTAATTATATAGGAATATTTAATTATTTGTACTTGTAAATGGCTTTTTTCTTTTCAGCTAATAAATGAGGCCTTAAAATGGATATTAACACACTAAAAATGTCTGAGATCTATAACAGAGTGGCACAGCTTCTCTCACTTACATATTCAGGCATGCCTGACCAAATAAAGCCAGCTGAGGACGAGCTTAAAATCATAAGCCAAGATACACAAGGATTTCTGCAATGCTTACTAGCCATAATCCAAGCTCCAGAATCTCATCAATTGCTAAGATCTGCTTCAGCTACAAGATTTCGCCATTCAATAAGGGAATCTATTACAGCTGGAAAATTATCAGTTGAAACACGCTCTTGGCTGGTCGAAGCTATTTTCCAGGCCTTAATATCTCCATATACAGATCGTAGCTCAAGAGGAATCTTAAACTTTGCATTAAACCCTATACTCGGTGAAGATGGACTAGGAGTATTCACAAATAGACTTGCATCTTTAGCAATAGCCGGACTGAGTGGAGAAGGAACCCAAATACAAGGCAGCTTGCTGGTGATAAAATCAATTTTCAGTAGCATGACGCCACAATTCCAATCCGCAGACTATTCAAAGATACTGATACCCCATCTTGTAGAAGTCGGCAAAAAAGGACTTTACATGATTTCTTCAGGTCTACAAAGCACTAATGAGCCACTTATTATAGAAGGGATAAATATTTTAGAAGACTGGGCATCAAGCTTAAGACAAATTCTGGAGCATTTTGAAGTCACGTCGACAAAAAACATAAAAGACATATCCGAACAAGGCGAAATTGCTTTATTGTTTTCCAATATAATTAATTTCGCAATCCCTGATTATCAGGTGCAAAATTCCATTATAAATATCACAGAAACTCCTATCACCAAGCCTATGAACAATATAAAAGTGAATATTTTAAAAAGCCTCAACATAATTATCCAATATTTAATTGATTTCAAGAAAAAAAATATAGAAGAACAAGGAAGTTTCCCCACCCTTATAACAGTAATAGGGACTGATCTTCCTGATTCTCCATTTTTAGCCTGCGCGCTAAGCATAACTGAGCCGCTTATTATATCAATGCTTTCAATATCCACACATACAGAAATTGAAACTTTCTTAGCAAGGGATTTTATTACAGAATTAATGATAGAAACATTAAGTTTCTTCCACAAAGTCGGCTATGAAAGACGATTTTATACGATTTTTTCACAATACCACCGACAATTAATAGTAAATGTCTGTTTCCAGTTTATCAGAATTTATGAAAAAGATAAAGAGCTATTTGTGACAGACCCAGAAGAGTTTGCGGCAAGCACACAAGATATGTGTGAGCGACAAGAGTCAGAAACCACTAAAACGACGTCAGCCCAGCTGCTTGAAACGCTGTGTGACGCTATTGATGGAGCCCTTGCGTTTACAGCTAATTTTGTGCAACAAATAACAGATATGATTTTATCTGGAAAAGGAAGAGAAGGGATTATGGATTATAATATAATCAGAGATTTCACTGATTTTCCGTTTATGAGCTTAGATGAGGAAACCAAAATAGAAACTTCCTTTATGGTCCTCAGCATCCTATCATTCTCTATATTACGTAGAAAAGATATAATGAACTCTCTAGAAGACTTATTGGTAAATCATATGGAAAGATTATTTTCTACCACGTCAGGGATCATCCAGAGTAGGATTTGTTTATTTTTTTATTTTTATTCAGACAGTATTTTTATTGAAAGATCCCATCATTTTCAAACTTGTATGAATTTCTTAATCAGCTGTATTTCTCCAAATTCCCACAAAGCAGTTAATATTCAAGCTTGCGAGACTTTTTCATTTATGATGCAAGATGAAGAAATTTTATTCAGGTTTGAACCATTTATAGATGATATTATTGATAAAATAATATTGGGGATTGAAAATCAGACTGAAAAAAACTTTTTTGAAGCACTTGTAGAAATGACACAGAATTTTAGTGATGCTTTGGCTAGAAAAATAATCCCATTAATAGGTGGTGTTGTAAAAAAAATCCAAATTGAGACCCAAAATTTGGTTATGGGGAAGAAAAAAGACACAATTGTTTTGCTTAAGCTCTGAAACGTGATAAGAACACTAATTATTTCTCCATCAATAGAAAAAGCTCAGCTAGAAGAATTTGAAAAACACTTGACACCTATTCTAAGCTATTTACAGATTCCTAACCAAATTTCCTTTGTGGATGATATTATTAATGTAGAAGTCTGCATAATGAAAAAAACAAAAATTGTGACTGATATTGAATGGGAAATTTTCAATAAGCTGCCTGAAATTCAAGCAAGCCAAGACAACTCTTTACAGTGCCTATTTAAGCTACTAAATTTATATTTAATGTATGGAAAAGACCATCTTCAAGAATTTCCTCAAAAATTGGCAGTAATTTTAGATATGGCTGGAAAAGCCATGTTTGCTACTTATAAAGGAAAAACCAGAGAAAGCATAAACTCTGAAGGGGCGATTTTATACCAGCTAACTCTTTATAACTATGCTGGATATATTGACCATCAGCTTAACCAAGTATTTTCCAATGCAATTGTAAGGTATCTTCAAGGCACATCCCAAGGTTTTTTCAAAGTAAGACTTCTTGGTATTATTTTGGCAGGCTTTACCTATAATACAAATTTAGCCTGCTCTATCCTATCCCAGCAGTCAACAGATACTGGAATCACTTATCTTCGCTTTATCCTGCTCCAAATCATCAATAATTCCACTCTTTTTGTGCATTCTTATGATAAGCGTGTAGCAGTCATCGGCCTTTGCTCCATAATTTCTTTATCTGAGCTCCCAAATGACGTAAATGAATCAATAAGCCAAATTTTTGAAGCCTTAATTGTAATCCTCAGCCAAAAAATGGAGGACAAAGGCTCAAAAGAAAAAACCAAAGCAATGGACGCCCTAATAGACCAGCTTTTTAAGTCTGACGAAGAAGACGATTTTGATAACGAAATTATCGTCAAAGGGACCAAACTTTTATATGGAGAAAGCGGAGCTGAAGCTTTATCAAAAACAGAAGAAAATGAGGCAAATTTATTATTAAGCCAAATTAATACACCTATACAACTTATAGACGAATACGAATATTTCAGAGGAACTTTGGCGACCATTAAGTCAAAAAACCAAGAAAACGTAAAAAGACTGTTCTCAGGGCTGAGCCCACAAAGAAGAGAACAGCTGCTTGAAATCATGCAGTCCCAAAGGGTACAAGTGAACGACCTGCCAGGAGAAAACACCATTGTGAGAAAAATAGTTAAAGCTAAGCATAGGTAGTAACTATATATTTTCTTTATTTTTAACAATTCGTGGCACTTCCCACACTCGATAGCTTTCGGGGAGTGCTTCACAGCAGTATTGGTATAAATTTCCAAAAATTCCTTTGCTAAAAGGACTTTGACTGCCTTCTGGCCAGTTTTTTAAATAAGAAATTTTGCTTCATGACATGATTTCCCAGGTAGTTACATTGTGAAGGGCAAGATAGCTGTGAAAGCCTAATAAACAAGAAACCATTAGTGTGAAAAACAATAGTACAATCATAAGCAAAAGTCTAAGTCAATTCTCCATAAGCCAATATATAACAGAAGAGCTTGATTCAAAACTGAAAATATTCTAAATAATTTATACCCAAATATTAGCCCACCACAGCTGTATGCATTGGACAACTAGATATCAGTAAAAATAAAACCTGTTTTTCTCTCCTACACAAACACCTAGCCATGGGCAGTGGTGGTCATGCAAAGCTACACATCTTCTGCATTCTTTGCAATGTTTTGCGCGGATAGGCTGCTCTAGATTGCAGACAGTGCAAAATCTTGTTTCTACAATGATAATATCCTCTGATGGCTCAATTTTTATGATACTTTCATTGTCTCTGTCTCGTTGTGTTTCTATTTCTTCTTCATGTATTTCTTGAGGGAAAGAATGGATCTCTTGATCTCCGTTATTGTGAGGCTCTTTTGGTCGATCACTGTCTTGGATTGTAGACAAGCATTTTTCAGGCTTGGCTAATAAATCATGGGGACTTTCTTCATTGAGAGCAATAAAGGATAGTCCAGATGAGGGATTTCCGCATTTTTTTTGGCATTCTTTCACTTCTATTGAAAAATCTTGAGAAGCCTGCTCGATGGTTTTGGCATTATTTTTGTCTAAGTTTGAGTTAGTTAATGGGTATTGGATAAAGCCAGGATTTTTCAAACTTGTTAGGGTGTAAAGGAAAATTTTCAGAATAGTGATAATCCAGAATGAAATAGTATCTATCGATTCTAAATTCGAGAAATATTCACTGCTAAAAAAAAGTGCAAACAGCATTGTCATATCAAAACACAGCATCATGATCGGTGTTTTTATTCCTTAATAAGTCTTACTTCTAAGTTCCATAATTCTTTTACAAAAATTAAATTAATTGTAAGTTTTTCATTAGAAATCAAGCCTATTAGTCGTTAAATTGTTTTTAGTCATGGTTACTCTTCTACACCTAATTTATCTTCAAATAGATATTTAGTATGCTTTCCCATGGCTACAAGCCGATGTCTGATCCAAATTTCAGCAGAGGTAAACGCCAATGTCTTGCCAATCTTATTGCACTCAGCAATAACGGTTAGCTCTTCTCCAACCATAGCAGCAGAAATATAAGTAACTGATATATCAACACTTACTGATCTACGTCCATCACGGTCAGCTGCAAAAATAGCCCATGTAGTAAATTGATCAATAACTGTTGCAATAGCACCGCCGTGCATTGGTCCAAAAGTATTCCCGAATTCTTGCAAAACAGGTAGCTTGACTACAAGTTTTGTGCAATCTGGGCCTTTTTCTGCACTTTCAACTCTTGCATGCTGGATCATTAGCTTGTCGAAGAATAAAGGCGGGGTAGTCTTGCTTTGGAGAAATGCGACAAGCTTTTGCACTTTTGCTAGGGCCATTTATTGATTTATAATAGAAAAATGCATCTTTCAACCAAACTCAACCATTTATTTATCTTTTAAATTAAGAGTTTATATATCAATTTGTTTCTATTCAAAGACTTCAATAAATGACCCAATTTCTGACATGCGGACTACATCTACATGGCTAGGTATCTGCCTTGTCAACAAATTGTACCCTCCAATTAGCAATATTTCTTCATTATCTTTAACAATCATATTTCCACAGAATCTTGGAGTTTTTTTCTCATGGATTCTTCCCCATTTATTATCTTCAAAGGAATACACAAAGAATTGGTTATAAATTTTGCTGCTACCGTCAAAGCCTCCATAGACAACCATTCTATCATTTCATACCCCTGCAGAGTGTCCACAAAATTTCATTTCAACACCTTCATCCATAAATTTCCCTAAACTTTGCCATTCCCAAGTATCTAATGAAAGCTTAAATAGTTCGGCTGAAGGTTCTCCATTATCTCGAATTCCTCCAAATACATACATATTTCTTTTATGTAGAACTGCGGTATGCATAAACACTTTTGGGTGATTTCCTGTAGTTCTCTGTAAGGAAAACTCTCTGTTTTCTAATTAGGATATACCAAGGTTCAAAATAAGTAAATCGTCAACAATATCTTGAGGAATCAGCCCTCCATAAACTAAAGCAAATTTTAGATCTTCATTATAGACACAGCTGGCTGAGTGTCGTGATGGAAATAGGCCTTCTTCGATATAAACTTCTCATTGTAAATCATCTACGTTAATTCTAAGCCAGCTCCCATATATTTTGCTTTCTGTTGTTTTGGATTCTTCCTGACCTCCATAAGTATAAATCCAGCCATTTGTAATAAAACCGCAATGACTTGCGCGCTGAGGAAAAAGATCAAGATTCGAAGCCATCAAGCGAGTCCATGTATCTGTATAGCGATGAATTATAGACGAATGAGAGCCATCTGGTTTTACTCCTCCTATTTCTTAATTACCTATCACATATATATGATCTCCTTCAATTAAGGATAAGGAGCTTGCATAATGAGGAACTTGCTCCATTTTATAATAATTAAAAATTATTTCAAATTCGCAATAGCGTTTCTAGCTTCTAAACCTTTACAAGATTTCCCAAATGCACCGTGTCGGCCGTAGTGGGACCCATGCTCAGCAATGCTAAGTTGCTGGCCGCATAGGAAACAAAAATGGGTATTTCCTCGGCAGTCTTTTCATCTGCAGGTCACAAAGTTGCAGCCTCCTAACTTCATTAATCCTTCTCCACATTTTGGGCAGTTTGTTACGCCTTGGATTGCGATGATTAAATTGCATTTAGTATTTGGATGGTAGGTATAGCATCTGAAGCAGAATTGTTTCATACAGAAAGGGCATCGGCTTTCAATTTCTTCTTTGTTTATTGTGAAGCCTTCCTGGCAGAAAGGGCAAATTATTAGTTTTTCTCCTTCGTATTCAAAAGAGAGCATTTTTATTCGGTTTTGTTCATATAGCTCGCTTACTTGTGGCTCAATATTTAAAATAATATCTTGTTCATTAAGTGGCTTTTTGCAATCTGGGCAGTTAATAGACGATTGATCATTCCCTCTAATTTTTTCAGTTATGTACATGTTTAGACATTGTCTGCAAAACACGTCGCCACATTTCAAAGTGTATCCATTTGCTGGTATTTGGGGAGTAAAACAGATTGGACATTGAAAGCTTACAAGGGGTTGCTTAGATTTGATTATGCTCTCAATTGTTTGAGTTCAGCAAGGCTCGGGAGCTTGTATAGCTTTTTTGGAGAGGATATACTTCACTAGTTTTTTAGGTATTAATGTTCTGCAATATAAGCAGGGGATTTGGGAAATCTCAAGTGATTCAACGCTGATACATCTGATAAAGTAAGTGAAAAGACAGGACTCGCAGCCACCATGTGAATTGCATCCAAGAGGATAAGTTTTGCAAGGTTTTTTGCAAAAATAGCAGTCAAATTTTCGGCTTGGTTTGCATCCCATTTAATAATTATAAAATCCTATAGTATATTTAAATATGATATCTATATAAAATCAATTTATCTACTAATTTTATTGAATAATATGCTAAAAATAAGATTTACTATTATTTTCCACAAAATTTTACTTATTATTGGGAGAATTATTTATCAAATTACAGAATTTTTAAAATATAAATTCATCTTTTCATAAATCTCTTATTTATTTTCTTTTAAAACTTCTGACATTCTTCCTTTTCAAGTTTCTCAAAACTGTTTACATTGACCATTTTAATAACTATCATGAAGCGCGGAACAACAAGAAAACTCAGCAAGTTTGGAGCAGCCCCTCGCAACCGTCTAAAAGAAGAATCTCGGCAAGAAGAAAGCTCTGCCCCAGAAGATGATCTCATCAGTGAAGCCGCTCAAGGCTTAAAAGGCTTTGACGACGTTCCTCGTTTAAGTGAAAAAGATCTTGACCAAGATATAGAGCGCATCCTGACCCCTTCAAACCCTCAAGCTTCCCAAAACATAGCCTATTTTTCCTATAAAGATCGTCAATTCAAAAGAGACGATTTAGTTGACCAAATGATCATCCACTTCGCGCAGGATGGTTTTTTCCTATTAAAAGAAAGTAATGAAGCCCACGACCAAGAAGAATTTATCGATTCCAAAAATCTTGAAGCAGAAACCCAAATAAAAGCTTCCTCTGTGGATATAGGGACAGTCCAATTAACTCCTGAAGCGTTACTGAAATCATTGAGAAACCAGTTCAATTATGCTGAAAGAACTGCTCAATCTTTTTCTATCCCTATAAAGGAAAGGGGCATTTCGACTGAGCCGCCTCCAACCAGAAGTTTTTCTGGAACGGTTACTCAGTGGGATATATATGACAACTTTATGGCTGAGCTTGATAAGAAAAGACAGACTGAGCATGCAGAAAAAGAAAAGGAAAAAGAAAAAGAGACTAAAAAGACTTCAAAAAAAAGAGAAAGAAGGGAAGACCCAATGTATTCAAATGAGATGAGCTATGCCCTGAAAATTATGGAAAGAATGGTGAACCAAAATGATTTACAAAATACTTATCATATTTATAAATATTTTGATGGAAATGCAGATAATCATAGAACAAGCGAAGGATCTTTAAGCGACTTGTGGATTTTTGGGTCAGAAAAGACAAAGAAAAAAGAAGTCACGTCGCTTGTGTGGAATCCGAGATATCATGATATGTTTGCGGTTGGATATGGGTCGTATAGTTTTATGAAGAAATCTACAGGGCTCATTTGCTGTTATTCTTTGAAAAATACAAGGTATCCTGAGTATTTTTTCACAACTCAGCATGGAGTGATGTGCCTTGACTGGCATCCACAGCACCCTGCTTTGCTGGCAGTTGGGCTTTATGATGGAACTGTGCTGGTATTTGATGTAAGAGCTAAACATAAAAAACCAATATACCAAAGTACGGTAAGGACAAATAAACATACAGATCCAGTGTGGCAAGTAAAATGGCAGGACGATGATATGATGAAAAATTTGAGCTTTTTTTCAATATCGAGTGACGGGAGAGTTACAAACTGGGTTTTGATGAAAAGCAAGCTTGAAGCAGAAGAGGTCATTAAATTGAAGCTTGTCAGTGGACAAAGAGAAGGTGAGGAAGATATGGAAACGACTTTAAGTGGGCTTGCTGGAGGCACATGCTTTGATTTTAATCCGTTTTTCGAACACTTATTTATTGTTGGTACTGAAGAAGGAAAGATCCATAAATGCAATAAAGCTTATTCAGGGCAATATTTAGATACTTATGACGGCCATTTTATGGCAGTTTATAGTGTGAAATGGAACAAATTCCACCCCAAAATCTTTTTAAGCGCCAGTGCTGATTGAACTGTAAAAATGTGGGACCATACCATTAAAGCTCCCCTTCTCACATTTGACTTAGGCATTGCAGTTGGTGACGTTGCCTGGGCTCCTTACTCCTCGACTCTTTTCGCCGCCATAACTGCAGATTCAAAATGCCACATTTACGACCTCGCTCAAGAAAGACTATCAGAAATATGTGACAAAAGAGTGAAAAATGGAAAATGCAACCACATTGCCTTTAACCCAAGCCAATTTATTATCCTTGTTGGCACAGATCGTGGTACTGTCTATTCCTTTAAACTTTCACCAAATTTAAGGAAAACTGAACAACTAAGTCAAGAAGATATAGCAGCTGGAGTGACTCAAAGTGCAAAAGAAGTAAAGAAATTAGAGGAAATAATGGAAGCAATAGATAGGACCGTTTATTAATCTAATTTTTCTCACTGAAATTAATATGCTGTGTAATTAAAGAAATTTTAATAATCCCAATTAAGTACATATCTCACGAAATTTTCCCAAAAAGAGGCATATCTTCTAGGTGTTTTCTTAATAAACTGAGATGTGTGGATCACTTCTTCTAAAGGATTTGGATATGGGATCCTATCTTGCTGTGTAATTATGTCACTTCTGACTGGTTTAACTCCAATCATTGTGTTGTCCACTACTACTTGTCCGTTATGAACAAGGGCTTTTATAGCGTCATCACTGTTTTTAAACCGAATAGTCATTCAATTGCCTTTGCCAGGCCTGATTTCTTCAATATCTCCAATGATTTTGAATTTCCTGATAATTTGGTCTTTTAAATCCAAAGGAAAGCCGAAAACAATTATAGAATTATCTGGGTCTTCGTATGAAGGAGGAGGGGATTTCGTTTGGGTGTGCGGCTGGAACATTGAAGATCGTGACGGAGGTGGCTGAAGCCTTGCTCGTGAAGGTGGAGGAGTGGTGGAGCGTGTGAAAGTTCGTAGGACTGCAGGAGTTTCAAACACGGAGGGAGAGAGGAATTCTTCTCGGCTTTTATTCATTGTTAGAATAAAATGTATATATTTAAGGAATTAAAAATTAATATTTAAAAGTTTCTCTCAACTTATAAGCGCGGTTTCTCAAAGCTTCAAAACTATCTTCTTCAGTGTAGTTTGAGCGCTTGGAAGAAGCTAAAGAGCTTGCAAAATCTTCAGACTCAAAATTATCAATTATATTTATCAAGTTTTTGTCATAGTTAGATTTTGGTTTTTCAGGCGAAATTTCTTTAATTGTCATTTTATTCGCTATTTTTGGCTTAGGTTTTTCAATATTTTCTTTTATTTGTGCTTTTTTAATATAAGTTGAAGTTTTTGGTTTCTCAGGTGAAATTTCATAACTCATCTTTTTATTCTCATAATTTTTATCAATAAAAGAATTTGAGGCCGAATTTTTGCATGATTCCATCTTCTCTAAGTCGTCGACAAGTTGGAATAAAGTATCGTCGTAGAACCCTTCTTCTAGAATTGGCATTTCTTCTCAGCTCTGTTTAACTGCTTTAGAATTTTGCAGATCTTTTATTTGAAAACTTTGGCTTGGAGTAGATAACTGCTGGAATTGCTTTGAAAATATTGGTTTTTCTTCTTGCTTAACCTGGGGTGTTTCTTCTTCAAAATCTTGATTTATTAATTTTTTTGCTCTTTGTGAGTTAGCTTCTGCTCTCTCAAGAATACTTTGTAGTCGACTATCATATTGTATGGAATCAAATAATAAAGGGTTATGAGTGCTTTGTTCAATAGATTCCGGACCTCTAAAGGCTACATGCTTCGTCTGTGGGGGCGATTTCATTATAGACGCTTTCATAGGGCCCATTCTTGAGTTTTTCAAAGATTTCAAGCTTTCTGTCAGTGCTGATAAATCTTGCTTTAAATAATTCATATTATTTACTACATGCGATTGCTTTAGCGCAGGTTCAAACATAATGCTTTTAGCTGCTTCAGGCTCGTATTCAGACTCATAAGAGCTTTGAGTAAACTGGCTTGCTTTTCCATAATTTTCCCTCCCTCTATTTTCAAATGCAGGCTTATTTATAACTACAATAGGATTTTCCTCATGCAAACTATCAGCCTGAATGTCGACACTTTTCATAGATTCCACCTCTTCAAAATCTGCTTGGATTTCTTTATCACAAACTGTTTGTGTACAAATGCTTGTACATCTGGAATGGTTTGAGCCTTCTTCAATAGGTGAAGTTGCTGTTTCTCTTATAGGAGTTTGGGTTTCAGTTGTTTGGGTAAACAGCATTCTGGGAACGAGACGGTCTGGGGTAAAAGTTTCTGTCTGATTATTTGCAGAACCAAAATCTGGAATAGGAGTCCCTGCATATGATGGAGTAAAATTCAAAGGACTGCAAATTATTTCTTGAGGGTGGGTTGGGATTTCTGCAGATGGAAATGATGGGTTTCAGCTCTGCATGGAGTGATGAGGATTGACCCCTTGGGCTTCAGGAAGATCTGCACTTTGATATGCAGGATTCCAGCTTTGTAAAGACTGCTGGAGATTAACTGGAATAGGTGTAGCAATAGGCTGAGGAGTGCTTAACATTTGGCAGGAATTAATCAATTCTCTAGCTTTTGCAAGCTGTTTACCTACCTCTTCAGCTTCTTCTTGGATTTTTTGGTTGGCTTTTCTAACTTTTTTAATTTCTTTTTCTTTGTCTTTGATTTCTTTCATAGCTTTTTTCTCAAGTTCTTCTCGTTTACTTTTTTCTAAGGCTAGACGCTTAACGAGCTCTCCAACTTTGGCTTTGTCTTCAGAGCAAAGGTCTTTTAAAGTCGCTTGGGTGTTTTCAAAAGTTAAACTCTTCCCCGGGGAAATTCTTGGTTGCTCTTTTGGAGGCTTTTTTTCTTTGGATGATGAAGGTTTTGTAAATTGGTAGGTAGGCTTAGAGTTGGTTCAGCCAGATGTGTACTCGCTATAAGGAAAATCACCCATTTTAAATAATTTTTATTAAGAGGATATTCAAGGGATTTATTGTGTTTTGTATTCGCTAAAGATTAGTAGCATGAATGATGTGAAATTCAATTTTGCAAAAAAATAGCAGCTATATTAAAAATAAATTACTGTAAATAATTTAAGGTTGGCAAAGTTAATAATTCATTTTTTCACAAATTTTAATATTTAAATTTTTATATTAAGCTTACTCAATTTTTAAATACATAGTTTCATGATTTTTCTCTTTATTTTTAACATTTTTAATAATCTTTTCTAGAAAGCGTTATAGTAAAAATTGGTTTTTAAAGATTTTTAAATCAAAGATGGATATATAGCCATAAATATATATACTTGATAAGATTTGGAATATTTTAAGCTATTTAAAAATTATGAATTCCAATTTCTTCTGACTTCTAATAATAAATAAAGTTTGATAAATTTGATCGAGTATAATAAAATCGAAAGATTTAAAATTGATATTGCTTATGTATCATATATGAAAAGCATTAATTAAGCAAATAATTAACTTATATCTATTCTAAATAATTAATCAAAATAATAAAAAAAACGAAAATATGGTATTAAATTATGCAACCAATAGCAAAACTCTATTATTCTTATGAATCCAATTTTATCGCTAAAACTAAAAATTTAAATAAAGATTAAAATATCATTAGATAATTTCTTCTTTTTATATTCAATTTCTCCCTTTAATAACAATTCTAATAAATTATTTTAACTGTTTATGAAATTTTCATTTAAAGCTAAATTTCTGCTGTCTAATAAAAATTCCACATAAAATATAATCCTCCATTATCCAAAATTAATATAAATATACTTTGTTGGATAATATATGGGCTGCTCGATATCAAAAAAATTGCGAACAAAAATAACAGCGACTACAACTGTGATAGAACAGCGCCGAATCGGCGATGAGAGTGATATAGTTGTGAACGCTGGCACGTTTGTACAGGAAAATAATCTTGACTTTCAAAACGTCTACCGAATGGGAAATTACATAGGCCATGGCGCGTACGGAGAAGTCAGAATTTGTTATCATAAAGAATCTTCACAAAAGCGAGCTGTAAAAATATTCAGAAAAGATGTGATTGCTAATGAAACTTCTCGTGCCCACATAGAACAAGAAATTAATATTTTAAAATCACTAGATCACCCAAACATAGTCAAAGTACACGAATATTTTGTAGATCCAAAGAGAATCTATATAGTGATGGAGTATTGCTGTGGGGGCGAATTATTTGCAGAAATTATTAAAAGAAAATTTTTTTCTGAGGACAAAGCTGCACAAATAATGGAGCAGCTGTTATCAGCTGTAAGATACTTGCATGAACACAACATAATGCATCGGGATTTAAAGCCAGAAAATATTTTATTAGAGGATAAACATGATATTTTAAATATAAAACTCATTGATTTTGGGACTGCAACAGCTAAAGCGCCTTTGAAATACTCTCGATATTTAGAAGGGACTGCATATTATATGGCACCAGAAATAGTCCTTGGAGATTATAACGAAAAATGTGATTTATGAAGCTGTGGGGTTATTATGTATATTTTACTATCTGGATGCCCTCCATTTGATGGAAAAGATGACAACGAAATTTTATTAAATGTAGCAAAAGGATCATATGATATTACAGATGATCCATGGCCAAGGATTTCTGCTGAAGCTAAAGATCTATTATCAAAATTATTATGCTCTCCAGACGAACGACTTTCAAGTTCTCAAGCCCTCGAGCACCCTTGGATCACCACAAAAGCTGCCCAAGCTCCTCCTGATCCAGAGGCATTAAACCTAGTAGTCGACAGACTAAAACAATTCAATAGCGCCAACAAGTTAAAAGATGCTGTCCATACCTTCATAATTTCTCAATTTTTATCATTCAAAGATGTCAGATCTTTAAAACAAGTCTTCAAAAGACTTGATAGAAATAATGATGGAAGATTAAGTAAAGAAGAGCTATATGACGAATATGTAACATCAATGGGCCATTCAGAAGCTGAAGCTTTAGTAGAGAAAATAATGAAAGAAGTGGACACAGATAATAATGGGTATATTGATTATTCAGAGTTCCTTAAAGCGACGCTAGATATTAAGAAAGTTTTTTCGCTTGAAAATTTGAAGTCAGCGTTTAAGATGTTTGATCATGATGGAAGTGGGTCAATTTCGGCAGGAGAGCTCAAAAGGGTATTAGAAGGAGGAAAGTTGAGCAATGATGAAGTCTGGGACGCAATTGTAAAAGAAGCGGATTTAAATGGGGATGGAGAAATTGATTTGGAAGAGTTTCAACATTCTGTTTTGTCTAAATTATAAATTGTATGTTTAAAATTTTCTTTGTAATTGCTTTTTATCATTAAATCAGAGAATTATAATTGATAATTAAATGAAAAAATGACTGCTTTGCAGATAGTCTTAAAAAAGGGATTGAAAAATATTTTTAAGTCAATTTATATAAGCAAAACAAATTAAGGCTTGACTCTAGCAATATTTTGCTCAAATCCAATTCTCGGTTTCAATCTAAATAATTCCTACAATTTAATATTTGATTTCTTCCCGAAAACTTGTCGATAGTTATGCTGCGGAGCTGGAGTCACTGCTTGAATATACGTAAGGTCTCCATTTCTTGCTTTTAAGCTGCTTTTAGAATTGTGTCTTCCTTTCACAGAATAAAACATTTTTCCATCGTCATGCTCAAAAAACGTTGGGGTTAAATTTTGGCCTCTTTCTATATCGAATTGTTTTAAGCTTGGAATTTGTCTACTTTCGTTGAGATGCTTGACTGGGTTTAATACTGGTATTTTAATATCACTTCTTTTTTTCCTAATTTCCAGATGTGATAGATTCGGATACGTCTCTTCTTCTCTCCTCAGTCTTAAATTTGGTAAAAAATTTGGAGGAGGAAGCTGATTTCTTTCAATTTCTTCTTTATTTTGACTATTCACAGATTCATCTGCCTTTAAATTTATGCTTTTTATTACGGTTCGTTTTGGAGTTATATCTCTAACTGTTCTTGGTAACACTCCGGGTTCAGGTGAGCAATATTCACTATTCGAAATCCTAATTGAGCTGCTTGTTTCATAGTCATCATTAAACAATTCCATTAGTTCTTGTTCAAATGATGCCCTGAAAGTATTAGAAAAATAATCATGTTTAAGCAGCTCTTCACAGCTTTTTCGGGATTTTGGGTCATACATGAAACAACCTTTTAAAAACGATATGACATTGCTTGGAAAATCCTTAAATTTTGATTCTAGAGATATCACTTTTTTTGGTAAAGGTAACTATATAATCAATACCTTGACGCCTTCATATACTGGGTTTGAATTAAATACATTTGACTGCTTATCCGACAAGTTTCCACCAATCGTGGAAAGAATGTGCCTTAAAGTGTCAAAGTCAGAATCCCCAGGAAATATAGGGAGACCTGTGAGGAGCTCTGCACAAATACACCCAATTGATCAGATATCTACTTCTTTCCCATACTCGTTATCCCCTACAAGCAGTTCTGGAGCTCTATATCAGCGGGTTGATACGTAATCTGTATATTTCCCATTAAGAGTGGCCAACGTTCTCGCGAATCCAAAATCACATAATTTTAAAACTCCATTTTGAGTTAATAGCAAATTTTCAGGTTTTATGTCTCGATGAACAATGTTGTGGGCGTGGCAATATTTTATAGCTGAAATCAGCTGGTACATGATTTTCTTTACTTGTTTTTGATTTAGACCATTTTGATGTGCGTCAAGTTCTGATAAAATTGTGTGCTCGACGTACTCGAAAACTAAGTATAGATGCTTGTTTCTACGGAAGACCTCATAGAGAGTAACTATATTATGATGGCTTAGAGATTTTAAAATACGAATTTCACGCATAGCTATTTTTCTTATAGCTTGATTTTCGTCACTTTCTTTAAATTTTTTTATCGCATAATAAGCACCAGTTTCCTTGTGTCTAACCTTGAAAACAGTTCCATAAGTTCTAAATAGAGATTACCCTTCTCCTATGATCTCCAAAGTCTCATACTTGTCCATCTTAAGAATTAAATTTGTATTGGAGAAGGATAGGCCTAAACTGTTTATTGAAATTTTTCTATAAATTGAATTTTAAACAAAAATAAACTATAAATTTTTAATAATACACAGAGTACAAGTTATTCTTTGTATTCCTATTTTAGAAATTAAAGATTTTTCTTTTAAATTATAAATCAACTAATAATAGGTGAATTTATATATGATTTAATATCATTTTTAATATGTGAATCAATAATCCGAACTCAACAATTTTTTACTAAATAATCAAAATAAAAAATTCTTTAAAGAAGCTCAATACAAATAAAAGTATCATATTTAATAATAAGGAAAAATATTGCATTTTGACATAATTTTATAATTAAATTAAGAGTTACCTTTTTAAATCATTGCATAATGATTCTTTTTTTGCACTATGAAAGGTCGTTAATAGAATTGCTTAAATAGTTTATTTTTGCCATTTATAGTGGCTTATAATAAATATGAGGGACAAGTGAAGGAAGAAAAGGATGAGACGTCTCAAAAGAAAGCGTCGAAAGATGAGACAAAAGGCTAAATAAACCGATAATTAATTCATCGACTTCTCCATAACGTTCAGGGCTTTAAAGAATTTTAACTTTTGAACGAAATATTTTTTTCTTTTTTCAGTAATTGTATATCTTTTCAGGAAAAATTACAAATGCAATTAATATTTATTTAAAATGTCTAATAAAGAATTATTCATATACACCTATAACTTATTATTAAGTTTTATAATTTCTTCTTCTATCTTGCTTTTATGCTTTATCATCTTTTTCCTTTTGCAAGAACTTGGAACCTTAACAAAGGAAACTGGTGTACAGCAAATATCATCAAAAGCCCTTACTGGGGAATTTGATCTTTCGATGAGATTAGGTGTTAGCAAAATTTTGTTTTCTTCAATTATTTCTTCTTCATATAATATAACATTTTCTTGACTTGCATATTTAGGGATGTCATCAACTCTAGCTTCTTCTTCTATAATCAATATTTTGGTGTCTGGGATTTTACTTATCTTTTTAAAAGCATCAGCTAGTTCAATGTTTGATTTTATATTTTGGCTTTGGACTTCATCAGGTGGCCTATTTTGATTGGATAAAAGTTTTTTGTGTCGTTTTAGATTGATTATTGGGCTGAGAGAGCATTTTCCGTCTATTATTGAATTGAAGATTTGAGAGGGCTTTCCACTTTTTATTATACGTTCGCTTGTATTTCGACGTTTTGGGCGACTTAGCTCTATTTTCTTGTCTTCTAAAGTTTCTAAAGCTCCTTTAAATCTTTTTCGGCTTTCTGAGTATTTCTCATGAGATTTTCTTTTTAAACTATCACTCATTTTACTTTCAACCTATTGCATTCAAAATATATATAGAATTCTTGATGAGATTTTAAATAATAAAACAAGATCTAAAAATATTTTATTCGAATTAGTTTTGTTAATTTCTTAGATCTTATTCATTCCTATTATTAAAAACATTATAGTAAGCTGGCATAAATGAGCACAGAACAATACATCACAGAACTCATAGCAGCCAAAATTAAATTAGCAGAATGCGAAGATAAATCAATTTCCAAATCCCGCCAACTAAAACTCCTCTCAGAAAAACTAAATGAAAATTCAAATCAATTAGACAAAGCCCGAAATGAAAACCAATCCCTCCTAGATTCAGTTTCCCAATTAATAGATGAGAAAAACAGCTTACGACTTCAAATAGAAAAGCAAAGCGGCCTCACAAAACAATTTTCTGCTGAACAAACAGACACTGAAGAAGACGAATATCGATCCCCAGACCAGTTTTTTGAAATTCCAAACGATGAAGATACAGTCGAGGTATGAAACAGGGTCATAGACAACTGGGACGAGCTGGAAAAAAGCAAAAAGTTGAAGCTTTTGAGCAGGAAAGGAATTCCTGCAAAACTTCGCGGGGAAATCTGGAGTAAATGTATTGGGAATAGTTTGCATATTACCCCACAGCTGTTTAATATACTTTTAGCAAGAGCAAGGGCAAGTAAACAAGCTGATAAAGAAGAAAATGGCTCTGTTTTGATTCCTATGGACTTAAAAAGAACACTAAGTGGTTTACAAGTTTTTCAAAAAGAGCAGCCATTGCATCAATCACTTCACGATTTATTAGAAGGGTTTGCAGCTTATAGGCCTGATTTTGGATATGTCCAAGGGATGGCATATCTAGGGGCAATATTAATTTTGCATTTAGGGACCTATCGAGCTTTTGAGTGTTTTGCAAACATGCTTTTTAAATCTGAGCTTATTCGAACCTTTTATTCATTTGATTTAAACGGAATGCAAAGCTATTATAAAGTCTTCGAATATTACATGGAAAGAAAAGTTCCAGGAGTGCTTTCAAGATTTGAAGAAATAGGGATTTCGCCTGATGTATACCTCCTTGAGTGGATCTATACAATGTATTCAAGATGTTTTTCTTTAGAAATCGTAAGGTAAGAGTTAGGAAGCCGAATATGAGACCGCTATTTCTTTGAAGGAGACGCATATATTTTTAAAGTTGGGCTTGGAATCCTGATAGGTCTTGACAAGGAGTTACAAAACGGCGACATTGACAGCGTAGTAGGAATAATCAATAATATTTCAAGCCACTTTGACACTCCTCAAAAAATATTTAGGCATGTAGACCATCTCAACATCACTATTTACAAAATTAACAAGCTGAGGATCAAGCTTAAGGCAAGAAATTCTCCTTTGAATTAAATAATTAGCAAATAATTTAAATGGAGGAAGAACAAAAATTAAGCTCACTAGAAATGCTAAAGGAGCTCCAACAAGAACACCAAGCAAACAATGAAAACCCAGAAATAGAAGAAATGCAGAAAAAGCTGAAAATTTCTCGAAAAAAGCAAGAAAATGCGAAATATAAAAGCGTATTGAACCAAGAACTGATGCAAGAACTCAGGCAAAAGTTCCAAAATTCTTTAAATAAATTGAATAGTATCGACACTCGTGATGTCGCTACAAAAGAAGTTCGACTACTCATTGAAAGAAACAACTCAATGGAAGCGTTAAGGATTTATATCGGCTGTTTAGGCGAGCATAGAAAAGCAAAAAGCCCGCTAGCTAGAGAGCAAGAAGTACTTTTAGTTGGATATATAAGTCAAATATATGAAGAAAAGCTTATTGAAGACAAAAATAGTCCATTGAGGTTGCTAGTAAGGCTTGCGGAAATAGTTCAAATGTATTTTAAAGATTTAAACAGAAAAGTTCACGAAGCAGCAGCTGTTTCAATGTGCATGATTTATAAGCATTCTCTACCAAAAACCTCCCAACAAATCGTGTTTACCTTTATGTTTGAACCTTTAAATAGCATTTTGTCATCTGGAATTGACGTTCAAGCTCAACAAGCCGCCGCTTTAACAATTTTCAAATGATCAGAGCTTCTTGCCCAGGAAAAAGATAAAGAAACTTTAAATGTCCTACTACAAAGATCCATGACTCTTTTTCTTAAGCTAAGGGCTGATTTTGCTGATTTAGTAAGTGCAATAGGACTTATGGTAGAAACTATTGGATTTCAAGCAATATCTGAAAGTATAATTCCTTTGCTGTCCAAGTTAATCCAATACTTAAAGTGTACAAACAACTATGCTCATCTTCTGAAAATCGAAGCCTGCAGATTATTATCTTTTATTTCTTCATATTTTAGAGAAAACGGTGGTTTTGAGGCAGGACAAATTGTATATGAGATTATTAATGCACTTAAAGAAGTTCGGACAGATAAATTGCCCTTAGTGCAGTCTGCAGCTAGAGAAGCTTTAAAAGGATGAGAAATGCTTAGCTCTTCTCCCATCTCCATTGAAGATCCAAAGATTTCAAGAGAACTAAAAAAATCTGATATAAGAGATAGTAAAGACTCAGTTGAACTTCCACAAATAAAATCGACATCACAGCCTCCAGTCAAATCAATTTTCCCTAACCATTTCAAAGCCATTAGAGATCTAGTAAAAATCCAAAAAGAAAAATCCCAAAAAGCAAATCTTCCAAAAGTAGAAAAATCAGTTCAAAGATGAGGAATTTCGAAGCCTGGATATCTGAAAAGAGGATCTGGGCAATATTCATACGCAGAGTCTGAAGGAGCTGTTGACATAAATCGAGCACTTGATAAAAGAACTAGTGTAAAAGAATATTTACAACAAAAACGGCTTAATTCAGCTCCTCCCAGAGAAAGTGTAGAGATTTTATATAAAAAAGATTCTCAGCTTAACGTGTATAAAAGGCAAGAAGAAGGCAAAGAAAAAAATTCTTTTATAAGAGAAATAGTGGGCGGGAATGATAAAATTTCTGAAGCTTCTTGACAAGGTGAAGAGGAAAATAAATTTATGGGTTTTGAGATAGCTGAGACTGAAAAACCTACAGAGTCAGGAAATCTTGGGATTTATCCAAAAGACAGCGGTGACTTTATTGTGAGGAAAAAAGTACCGCCAAAAGTTACAACTACTGCAGCTCCACCTGAAGAAGATGAGGCTCCAAAAGAGGAGCAAGAAGTTTATTTTCTTCATGAAAGGCAAGAGTCGCAGTTTTTAAACCCAAGCGATTATCCGAAGTTAAAAGCTATGAAAGAAAGCGGATATAAGCCGACTCCAAGCTCATTAGTATCAGACTCAGTCGAGCTTAAGGTCGAAAACAAGCCTAAAAATCCTCTAGAAATCTCTTCACAAAACCAAATTGAGCAGCTTCAAGAACTTGAACTAATTTCAGCAATCAGAAATAACCCAGCGCTAAAAGAAGAGTTTTACCAAAAAGCGCTATCTATAAAAGCTGATGGGAAAATGAATAATTTATTTAGAATACCAGAAGAAAGTGTCAAAGACAGTGAGAGAAAAGTTCAGGAAAATCCAAAAGAAATTGTTGCAAAAATCCCAAATGCTGCTCAGATTGCAAACCCAAGTGAAAAAATTGATGAAAAAGCAGGATCTCCAGGGCTTGTTGAGCATGGTAGGGCAAAAACATCAATATATATAGAAGATCCGAGAAATAAATTTGTGGAAGAAGAACATCAATATGGCCACGAAGGGCTTCCTCCAGCTTCTATTGAAATTCCAAATGAAATTGGAATTAACAAAGCAGCTACAATCAGGATAAAGGAAATTGGTTCACCAAAAGCAAATATAGCTGCACGACAAGAAATTTACCATGATGATGAAGTAGTTCAGAACATACCCAAAAATAAGCCAGATATGCCTGAAAATGAGGATGAATTCGCCAATAAAGCTATTTCTCAAAAAAAAACAGCTGAAAACATCGGAAATCCTGATATTTCTATTAAAAAGATCCCTAAAAAAACCCTTGATATCCAAATTCAAAACCATTCTTTTAATTTTATTCCACCAAAAAAGGACCTAAAAACCCAGGAATTAAATCAAAAAGATCACAGTGAATTAAATTCAAAACTGAAAGAAGAAATCAACCAAAGCTTAACTGAATTTAAAGCTCAAATTATAGAAGAAGTTATACAGCAGAAGCCTAAAATAGAGGACCAAATTGAATTTATTGAAGAAGAGCCAGAATTAAGAAAATCTTATATTCATCCCCCTATAAAATCACAGAAAAATAATAGTCTGAAGAAATTTAATGAGGTATTTAAAGAAAATGTGTATGAGCTTCAAGACCAAATGGAACAAGCTTTTGATTTGATGGCCGGCCAGTTAAATTCAATAGAAGAAAGAATTTTTTCAGCTCAGGAAACTCTTTATCTATTAACTGCTTATAATGAATTATCTTTAAAAGAGGTTGAAAAGTCATATCAAAAGTCCCCAATGTGAACCCAAACCTTAGTTAGCGCAGAAATCCAAACTTCCTTTGTAAAACCAGACCAAGAAGAACTTGAAATCAAACCAAAATTATCACATAAAGCTTCTCTTACTTCTAATAATCCTGATATGGATAAATCCATACAAGTAGAGCCAGCGGAGCTTGAAAACAAAATCCCAAGCAGTCCAAAAAACACAGAAAATCCCAATCCTCAGCCAGACCCTACCGATCTCTTAACACTCACATGGAGTAGTACCATTAAAAATTTAGACCCTACTAATATCGATTCTGCCTACAAATCGATACTAGAAACAGGCGACGATATATATTTATTACGTCTTATGCACAAGACAGGCCCCTGTTTTCATCTCCTCTCCCCTGCCACATCTAGCGCTGTTTTATCTCGTCTTGGTATGATCTTAAACTCAAATTTCATAGAAAGTCTCAGTTTAACCTGGCTCCTCGAAAGTATTGAGTTAGGCTGCATAACAGTTATTTCTTCAGATGAAAAAACACAACTAATTGATGCATTAGAAAAGATAAGCTGCTCAAATGACGAAGAAGGTCAACTGGCAAGTGAGCTTTCAGGCTATATTCAACGTCATATATAACATAATTTTTGTTATTAATTTATAAAATGAGGTCTCAAGACTGGTCTCGAGTTATCGACAAAAAAGAAATCGTGGTTATCAACTATGCAGATAGAGAGATGGTAGAACCGAAAATCTATCATACAGCTTCAACTATTCATAAAGCTCCACCGAGGCTATCTCCGAAAAAAAGTTCATTATTTCCTCATTTAGATCATACTCCGATATCAGGAATTGAAGGGAAAATGCTGCTTTATAATGAAGTTTTTATAAAATCTACAAGTCTTCCTGCTTTAGCTGGTAAAAAAAAACCAAAAAAACCTAAAAAAATTAGAAAGGTAAAAATAACCAAAACTCCTGGTTTTTTTCATCAACTTTTATCAATACCAGTGGATTACCCAAACCCTGGAGAAACATTGCAAGATTTAATAATGAAATCAGAGCTGGGAATCCCTCCTGGAGACTTGCAGAGGGAAGCGAAAATGTCTTTGGCACTAGGAGATAAATTTGAGTCTGGGAACAAAATTTTAAAGGCAACCAAGTTTTACAGGAGACTTTATTTTGCAAGCGAAATGAATGGGGATAATGAAGGGAAAGCTCTAGCATTGAATAGGCTGGGACTTGTATATTATAACAAAGGGAGGTTTAAGAAAGCGAAAGATATGAATGAAAATCATCAACAGCTGTGCCCAGATGAATTTATCCCATATTATAACTTGGGAATTATATATAGAAGCCTAAAAAAGCACATGCTGAGCATAAAAAAACTAGAGCAAGCAGTTGAAATGTCAGTTGAAATTAATGATATTGAAGGGGAATGTATTGCCTTAGCACAACTAGGATTTAGTTATAAAGCCTACGAAGACCTCGACAAAGCTAAGCACAATTTAAATCAAGCACTCGAAAAAGCTATAGAAATCGGCACAAAAGATATTGAGCTCGAGCTGAAAATGGCTTTAGCCTATATTTTTTACCACACAGAGCACTCTGAAGACTCTGAAAAATATTTCCACTCCGCAATGCTTATGAGTAAAGGATCATTAAGCGATATCTGCAGGATCAATGTTGGGATCCTCCGAGCACAAAAAGCTGATATTTTCAATATCAAGAAACCACTGATAATTAATAAAAATTAAGAATCTAACGATTTAGCTTATTGTTTTGGCTCTTCCACTTTGATATTCGGGAGCTCAGCAAGATCAAGGGCTTTGAGGAGTTCAAGAGTAGAGGCATCGACCCTGATTTCTCTGGTGCTAACAATAGAGCGCTCTGGAATATAATCAAGTTTCTTTTCTCTTTCTTCTTCTTGTATCTTTAATGAGATTCCTCTAACTGGGCCTTTTTGGATTCTTTTCATGAGATGTGTGGCGTAGCCTGCAATTTTGTTTCTCAAACGCTTGGTTTGAATTACTGCGACTTCATCACAAATTCTCTTGTTAATGTGAAAATCTGCAGTCATTCTTGCGTAGAATTTTTCAACTATAGCTCTGGCTGCCTTTTTCACAGTTTTTGTTCTTACTCGACCCATCTTGATCCACTAATTATCACCATTTTCTCAGACACTTGTAAAGAGATAGCGAAATGGAAGATAGGGTAGAAAGGTCTCAGTCGGTAACATCGTCTTTTATTGGACGGTTAGGGTTTAGGAGTAACAATAATTTGATTTCAAGAAAAGAACTGCCAGTAAGCATTTTGAAATTGCTGACAAATAAAAATTTTGAAAAACAAAAGGAAGGGAATAATGAATTACAAATTTTTTTGAAGCATCAGATTGAGAATGGAAATGTGAATGCTATACAAAATATTATTGAATTATTTAAACAAGAATTTGTAAATAACTCACAGGACCATTATAGAAATGTAGGGTTATTCGCGTATTCTGCAATTGCAACATCATCAATGTCCAGCCAAGAAATTGAGCTGGTTTTTCCTGATTTAATTGAACAAGCGCTAAACTGTTTTGGAGATCAAGTTCCTAAAGTCAGATATCATGCAGTTGAAGTTTTATATAATATTGCAAAAACCTGCAAAGAACAAGTGATACAGCACCTTTCTGTCATCATGAAATGTTTAACTTATTTATACTCAGACCGCAACAATGAAGTAAAATCTGCAGCTGAAAAGCTTGACTGCTTATTAAAACTATATTTAGTTGATACTGGAGCTGATCAAGATATTTTTGATTCTGTTGAATTTTTAGAAACTATTCAAGAAGTAATTAACCAAACCACCCACCCAGATGTCCAAAAATTCATTATTTCTTGGCTAATAATTTTGAACTCAATCCCAAGCTTTAATTTACTTGACTATTTAAATTATTTTTTTGAAGGGCTGTTTTTAATGCTCGAAAGCTCCAAAATTGAAGTTCAGCATGCTGCTTATTGGCTGCTAAGGGAATTATTAGAAAATATCAAAGAAAGAATAGAAAGTGAAAAAATGAATTTTGTGTATGTTATAGAAACCTTAATAAAACTGATAAACAGGCATAATACGTGTGTAAAATCTGAGGTGACAACTTGGATAAATGAGCTTGTAAGTACTGCAAATTTTATGATATCATCTCAATTTCCGAATATTTTAAAAGTCGTGCTTCTTACACTATCGGATAATGAGAAATATATTGTAGAGCTCTCAGAGGCAACAAATAAAAAACTATTAGAACTGTCCCTTGGGTTTGAAAACATGCATTGGGATAAATTTGATTTTTCTTCCTTAGTATCTATTTTGGTGCCTTTTCTTAAAAATTCTCCAAAGAAAACGACCATGGCTGTGCTTGATTGGATTTTGACCTTAGAACACCTAAACCCAAAGTCCCTTGAAAACTTTTTGTTTGTTATCTTGAGCACATTAACTAATAGACTTGTAGACCCAGATTACTCAATTGTCAGCCAAATTATTTGTGTTTTTGGCAAAATTGCTGGCTATCCTGGATATTTCGAAAAAGTGATTGAATCTGTTTTAAACTTATTTAAAGATGCCCCTCTATTATTAGAAAATTCAGGATTTTTTATAATTAAGCACTTATGCTTGCATTTAGGAACTGAAAAAGTTTATCAATGCTTCGCTCAAACTCTTAGAATAGATAAGGAGCGCGAATTCAGTAAAAAATTGATTGAAACTCTGACTGATTTATTACTAATCGAGCCATCCTTTGAAACCCAGAGAGACAGACTGCGATATTGTTTATGCAATCAAGATGAAGAGTGTATAGAATTTATTGAGTCTTTATTTAAAGCTTGAAGCATTAATCCTGGGTCAACTTTAATATTATTATATTTAATTCAAGGCTATGAGCTTGCATATGATTTATTTGGAATTTTATCAAAATGCAGAGTGACGCTTTCATTACTTACTCAGTTAGCAAAACTGGTAAAAGTGCTGGATTCGCCACTTTTTGTGCATCTTAGGATTCAGATGCTGGAATATCAAAAATACCCATTTTTATTGAAATCTTTGTATGCACTTTTAATGTTTTTGCCTCAATCTGACGCACATGAAACTTTGAGGAAAAGACTAAAGCAGGTTTCCGCTCTGCATAATTGTATTATTGTGTTTGAAACAGAAAATGCTACGAAAACTCATTTATTAAAGCATAATGAGCTTAAAAAATACTTTTCACAGCTAAACCCAACACCTTTATCTATTTCACAGCAAAGTTAAAAAAATAAAATAAATAATCTTAAATTAATCTATATAAAATAATTAGTAGGAACTTATGATCTAGCAATTTAATGCAAATTAAAGTAGTTTTATTCACATTTCAGATACTCATTTCCATAATTAAATGAACGCAAGCTTTATTAAACCGTCAAGATATGGTTTACCATCTCCATTCCTGGAACGACTAAACCCAGAAACATCTCAAAGATTAACAGAATTTTCATATAAAAAAGTAGCTGCCAAAGTCAGAGACGCAATAAGGAAAAATTCTCCTGCCAATTGTTCGCAAAATTTATTAGCAGAAAATCCAGACCTAGATCGTGCTTTAGAATTATCTCGGCAAAAAGAAAGAAACTTCGATAAATCAATTAAGTTTGAGCTAAGCAAATTGCATATAAATAAAGAGCCAAAATCAACTGAAAATAGTGAAACTGTGAAGCCGTCATTGAAAATCAAAATAATAATTCAAGAAAAAACTTCTGAGCCAATCCCTGCAGAAAAAAAGCCTATAGAAATGCCAAAGCTTAAAACAAAGCTAATTAAAGAAAAAATAAAAAGGAAAAAGACTTGCTCACCAAGAGCTAACACTTCATTTAGAAATGATTTACTTTCATCTTATTTAGCAACCGCAAGACATACATCAATGGATATGACTGAGTCTTTACCACCTTTAATTAAATCCACTCCAATCCACATGGACCCTTATTTTAAATTTCCTAAAAAAACTAGTTCAAATGAATCATCTCCTCGTTTAGTTGCAAAGCATGGAAGACTGAATTCTTTAGATGCAATTATGAATAATTGTATTGAATTTAAACCTACGCTTAAGCCTGATTATGAGGAAATTCTTAGAACTCAAAAAGAAAGAGATGATGATTCTAAAGGTTTTTTAAATTATGTGAACGATCTTGGTGACATATTAAGAATGGCTCATGATGAGCGATCATTTAATAACATGATGTCAAC
Organism: Blepharisma japonicum; assembly: GCA_949751835.1. Classification (NCBI taxonomy): domain Eukaryota; phylum Ciliophora; class Heterotrichea; order Heterotrichida; family Blepharismidae; genus Blepharisma; species Blepharisma japonicum. The sequence goes on along the minus strand of CATKHK010000044.1, from coordinate 227,895 downwards.
TAGGAATTACAATAAAAAACTCGATAAAAATTTGCAAAATGACTCAAATGAAATTCAAGAGGACATGTCAATGGTTATGCAGAAAATAATTGATTTGGGTGGACATAAAGTTTGGAGGCTAAACCATACTTCATTTATGGCAAGAGCTGATAAAGAAATTAATTCTTTTTCAAGAGTTAAGCCTGAATAATTAATTAATATTGCATATGAATTTGGCTCAGTTGCCATATTTTAAATTAATTAGAGTTATTTGAGATGACTAAGCAAAATATTAATCGAAATAACTATCTATGGCTCTGGTTAAATTATACATTATTTAGAGCTGTTATTATACTCAAAAATGATTCATCATTGTGTTTTCGGCTGCCTTCAAAACCATTCAAGCTGTCTTGTTCAATATCCGACAGATCAATATCATCTCACATTGACTTGCTAAACCTTGCTTTCTCTCCGAATTTTGTGGTTTTAGATTTCGGAGGCACTTGGTATGGGCAAATAACCATATCTGACTGTTTTAGACTTTTCACTCTCACAAGTGCTCTGGAAGACGATCTTCTTCCTACTATTTGTCCAGTAGAGCAGTGGCTTATGTTAGTTTTTGATTCAACTGTTAAAATCTTTGCCGGAATCTTTTTCTCCTTTTGCCTAATAGTTTCTGAAATTTTTGGTTCAAACTTTAAAGGTCTTCGGTTAAGTAAAGCTTGTCTGTCAGAATCAGACCTTTTCAATAGCCCTCTAAAATTATCATTAGATCTTTTTTGCACAAGCTGTGCCATTTAATAAATTATGATCTATTTAAATATATAACCTCTTTAATAATACGAATTATTTCAAAATATTACCGTCTGCTTTGCTGACTATAGACTTCTTTTGCTTGCAGAATTAAATCTTTTGGAGACGCCTTAGCTCTTTTGTAGGTTTTTTCGTACATGATGCCGAAGTCTTCCATTGTCATATGGTAATTTGTGAATAATCCAAACCAAAATAGCAGTACTCCTGCATAGAAGAAAAATATAACTTCAAGTGCCTTATTATTATTTCCTTTTATAAACGAATTCAGCTTCCTTGTTCTTAATATTTTAATTGGGATTTTAGATAATCGCATCAGGACTTCAAGAAATGGGAATAAGGTATCAGGCCTTCGTGAAGCTTGAAGCATTTCTTTGAATTTATTTGAATAAAACGTGCTCATAAATAATACAGAGATTAATCCATAGCAAGCTCCATTTCATGACAAATCTGTATTTATATTTTTAATCCCAATTCTTTCCCATGCACTATCATTTGAAGGCCATTCCGTTTCAGTAGTTATACAAAAATACACACTTAATAAGCAGCTTTGATGGAACATCTCATCTTTATCATACGGCAGCTTTGAAAACTTGTACAATTTAAAGCAAGTCGCTTCTAATTCCTCACTCAGCTCATCCTGTTCTTTTCCGAAGCATTTAAATAATGATAAAAAACAATCCTGTTTTTTATAAAGAGTTTTGGTTGGCATAACATCACTAGGAATAGTCAAATTTTTAAAAATTCGCAAAGTATCTTCAAATTCTAATACTCTAGGCCCTCTAAGTGAGCCATCTCTATTTAAATTTGCATTTGTATCGCTCATCTGGACCTGTGGGCCTCGGTTTATGATTTTTTGCTCTTCAAACTTGATTTCTTCATGGTCGATTTTTTGTGGAGAGTCATTTTTGTTCGCCTGTCAGTTATTATCTACTACTGCGCTTGCTTGTAATTTATCATTTATTATTTTTGGCTGAGGCATTCTCATTTGTGCTTCTAAAGTGTCTCTTCCATTTGATAATCCTGCTGAAGAGTCAGGATTCGTCCTTATTACTTCAATTTTTGAAGGCTGCTTTAACTGCTGAGCAACTGTGATGGCTGAGGAAACTTTAGGAATTTCTACAGCTGGGCTTGGATCTGCCTTTTTCATTTGAGGTTTTGGAATATCAGGCTGAGAGGCTTCAAGATTGACTTCAATTTTTTTTGCAGGCAGCTTTGCTGAAGCATCATATTTAATATCAACTGATTCTTCATCAAAGTTAGGCGTTGAAAATTCGAATTTTTTTTCTGGGACTTTTTTTACAACTTCTTCAGTCTGGATGATGTTTGTGGAAGGCTTAAATTGTGTTACAGGCTTTATTATTTTTTCTTGGTCTTTTATGTCAACTTTAATGGAGTGTTCAAGTGATTTTCGCGAAGCTGAAGAATCAGAGTCTGAAGAGGAATCATAGCTTAAATTGTATTTATCAGAAGCTTTGGGCTTTGGAGGCAAATTTGAGGCTGTTTTTATCTCTAAGCCACCACTTGCCTTGAAATCTGAAGACATTCCAGGGGCATTAATTTTAGGGTCAAATTGAGACTTGCCTTGAACCTCTGGGCCACTTGCTTTGAATTCTTGGTTTGAAAATCCTTTTATAGAAGGAATATTTGCTTTTGTTTCAATTTTTGGCTTAATTGGTGGCTCATTTATTTCTGGGATTTTTATTTCACCTTTTTCTATTTTCAAGCCGGTTTCTTTTGCTGCAGGCCCAGGAGCTGGTTTTTGATCGAATTTCATCTCAAAATTTCCAGTCTTAGGAATATTCAAAGGTGGGACATTTGGCTTCTTTTTGGATTCATCAAATTCAAAGTTAAACCCTGCCTCATTTTCCTTTACAGATGGCTTGCTGTCAATTGAAGAAAATGAGTCTTGCTTGCTGTCAGGACTCTCAACTATTTTCCCTCCCATGTCTATATTTATTCCTGCGCCTCCTCGAAATCCAAAGTTTCCTTGTTTTCCTGCTTTTTCATTCCCAAATTGAGGTTTATTTATATCAGCATTTCCGAATTTTGCTTGTGAAGAGCCGATTTCAGGCTGTTTTTCATACCCTGGCCCTTTAAGATTTATATCTAAGTTTCCTTGTCCCGATTTCATTTGTGAGACTTTAATACTAGGTTCATTTATTTTTATGTCAGATTTGGCTATGCCTTTGCTTTCTACATTAGGAATTTCAAATCCTTTTTTAGCTGGCTCTTTCATTCCTAAGCCTGCCTCAGGGAGATTAGTTTTTGGCGCTAAATCGATATTTCCTGTTTCTTTTCTAAGTGAAGGGATTTTATGTTCTACATTTTTATCATCGATTTCTATGTTTTGGCTAGATATTTTGCCTTGGAAACCAAATGATTCTTTAGGACCTTCAATCTTGATTTCTTTGCTTTCTATAACTTTGGCTTGAGGAAGCTGAGGCTCACTAATAATTCCTTGAAATCCAGCCTTTGGCTTTTCCATTTGAAAACCTAAATCTTGCTTTTGTGCAGGCTTTGGGTCTGGAATATTAGCACCAAATTTAGCCTGAGGGATTTTTGTTTCTGGTGCTTTAGGATCTTGCTTCCCTTTATTAAACTGAAGATTTCTATTAAATTTTGGTATAGAAATTTCAATATCGTCTTCTAAATCAACAGGATTTAATGCATTTTTCGCTGCTATATCTATATCTTTTTTAGCAGGAGCTTTTTCTTCACTTTTTCCGCCTTGGATTTTCATATCTGTATTTATTTCGAGTTTCCCTTTTGGTAAGCCAACACTTGGGATTTCTTCATTTAATTTTTGAGTAGGTAATTTAAGGTTTTTATCGAAGCTTTTAGGGTCAGATTTTTCAATATTTAGCTTAGGATCAATTTTGGCTTGGTAAGTAGGCGGGTTTGTAGAGTATTTAAGCTCATTTCCTGGCTGGCTTGGAGAGATTGTTTGGACTGATGAGTACTGAGCTCCTATTTTTATTTCTTCTTGTGGGATTTTAGGATTTGGAAGATTTCCTTTTAACTTGAGATTTTCTTCAGGTTGTAGTTTTCCTTTGAGGTCAACACTCTCTTTTGATTTTTGAACGTCTAGCTTAGGCTCAGGTGCAGGTTGAGCCAGTTTTGCATCTTCTTCTCCGCTTAGTCCGATTTTTAGACCGGACTTGAACTTTGGTTTATCTATTTCAATATTATCAGTCAATTTAGGCTCAAATTTCAATTTTGACTGCTTATTGTCAATATTCCCTTTGATTTCAGTATCTTGCAATAAATTTCCTTTAGGCTTGTTTCCTTTTAACCCTGCATCTAACCCCTGCATATTTCCTTGAAATCCGAAATTTAAATTCCCTTTTTCTGCTTTTTTATCTCCAAGATTTGGTTGAGGCAATTTTATGCCCTCAGAATTTATTTGCAGACCTGTTCCTTTTTTGTCAATATTTTCATCTGCTACCAATTTTGGTTTATTTAAATCCAAGTTTTTGGCTTCAATTTTTGCATCTACACCAAAATTTGGTATGCTAGGACTTTCAAAATTGCCGCCTGCAGAAGATTTTCCAGGTAAATTTATGCCAAAGTCTGGTTCTTTTGCAGATTTTTGAATTTTAATATCGGCAGAACCTTCATTGTAAGGCTTTGGACCTTTTAGCTCAATATTTTTATCTTTAGAAGCTGCATTTAATTCAGGTGCTTGCAAATTGCCTTGGATTTTTGCCATTGGCTGAGGTCTCCCAATATCAACATCCATATCCACCTCATCTACATCTTGCACAAGAATCTGCCCCTTTTGCATACCAAGTCCAGCTTTGAATTTATCTTCATTTTCTTTAATATTTGGCTCCCCTTTCATTTTAAATTCTCCTAATTTTGGTCCTTTATCATCTCCTTTAAAGCCAAATTGCATTTTCGGGTCCTGGAACTTAAGTTTTGCGTCAGGTTCTCCAATTTCAATAATTTTGCCTTTTTCAGAGCTTTCATTAGTTCTTTCTCCTAATCCGAAGCTTCGGCTAATTTTTGGTGCTTCTCCTTTAATTTCAATATTTTTGCCTTTGTCAGGGTTTTCACTAGCTCTTCCCCCAAATCCAAGACCTCCGCTAATCTTTGGTACTTCTCCTTTAATTTCAATATTTTTGCCTTTGTCTGAACTTTCACTACCTTTTCCTCCAAATCCAAGACCTCCACTGATATTTGGAATTTCTCCTTTAATTTCAATATTTTTGCCTTTGTCAGAGCTTTCATTAGCTCTTCCTCCAAATCCAAGACCTCCACTCATCTTTGGCACTTCAATATTTTTGCCTTTATCTGAACTTTCACTACCTTTTCCTCCAAATCCAAGACCTCCACTAATATTTGGAACTTCTCCTTTAATTTCAATATTTTTGCCTTTGTCAGAGCTTTCATTAGCTCTTCCTCCAAATCCAAGACCTCCACTCATCTTTGGCACTTCAATATTTTTGCCTTTGTCTGAGCTTTCACTAAGTCTTCCTCCTAATCCAAGGCCTCCGCTAATTTTTGGGGCTTCTCCTTTAATTTCAATATTTTTTCCCTTTCCCCCAAATCCAAAGCCTCCACCAATTTTAGGTCCTTCTGCTTTAATTTCAACATTTTTTCCTTTTTCCTGGCTTTCACTAGCCTTTCCTCCAAATCCAAAGCCTCCACCGATTTTTGGTCCTTCTCCTTTAATTTCAATTTTCTGGACATTAAGATCTTGTTTGATTTCTCCATTGCCTTGGGGTTGGAACGTTGGAGTATTTTTCCATTTAGATTCTTCTATTTTTTGCTGCCCGACATTTTTAGGGTTTTCTTGGAGAATTATTACATCAAGATCGTCAACTTGTTCAAAACCCCTAGGCTTCGGTGGACTTATTCTCTGAGGATTTACACTTGCTCCAGCCATCCCTTGTCCAGAAAACCCGATTTTTCTTGGAGGATTTGCTGATTCTTTACCTAAACTTAATACATATTGATTTTCTTCCTTATTCATCAGCTTGCTTTCTTCAGATTGTTCTGATTCATTCGTATCCAGATGAATATTTGGTACTTTTCCTCTAATTTCCACTCCTTTTCCTTTTGTGAAGCTTGAGTTTTCTTCATCAGAAATTGAGGAAAAGCTATTTTCTGAGAATTTTATTTGTTTTTTCTCATTGAAACCTGAAGAAATATTCGCGATTGGGTTATTTTGTTTTTGGGCTAGATTTGGCTTTGGGACATTAAAATCGAATTTTAGTTTCGAGTCAGGCACACTCGGTGGGTTTTGGCCTGATGCTTGCTGATTATTCACTACGACCGAGCCTTCACTTGCGGTGTCTCCATACGACGAAGATGAGTGTGAATCTTCTTGAGAGTTAAAATTTCAAAAATTTTCTGGCTCAGCACCTTTTTCTAACCTTGCGCTGATTTTTAGGCCTGGAATCGCTGATGATCCTTCAGAATTATTAATGGGTTGCTTTGGATTAGAGACTTCGACAGAGTCGCTTGAAGAGGACGATGATGAACTGCTTGAGCTTTCCTTTTTATATTTAGAGGAAGCTAATTTGATAGCTGGAACGCCTTGATTTACAGATAATGAAGGAGTTTTTATTTGAACATCCATTTTATTAATCTATTTTAGAGTTGATGTAGAAAAAATATTTTGTGTTGGAAATTAGAGGAATTTCTAGTGAAACAGTTTTATATCTTTCTTAACTTTTATAACTGACTAATAATTATGTATTAAGAGGGATGCTGCTATAAAAAAGGAGTGATAGAAGGATAAGATTACAGCATTGCAGCTTTAGAAATTGAAAATATCAAAAATCCTATTTTAGTTCGTTTTAAAAGGCTTTAATAAATAATTATAGCATAAATCATTTCATAAATCCTTGAAGAGTCTTATATATTTGTAAGTTATTGGATTTTTATAATTTATTTTTTCAGAATATTAATATTTTAATTCTTCTCTTTATTAAAATTCTTAACAAATTTAATGATAAATAAAAAGTTATAATTTTATTTATCAAAACTACCATTTATTAATCTAAATTTATTCAATTATGGCAATAATCAAAATATATAATTGATTATATATCTATACATCATCCTTTGTATGTTTAACACCCTTTGCTTCTGCTATATCATGAGCTGCATCATTAAGCGACACAAGTACTGGCTTATATGTCGGGTTTTGCATAATATCATATGACGGAATCCCATGCTCCTTTATTTCCTTATAATTTGCTTTATATGTCCCTTGGTCATCCCTAGTCTGTTCATCCCCAACCTGAGATGTTGTCTTTCTAAATTTCAGTACTTCATTAAGAATGATTACAGATATAAAAATAACAAAAACAAGCGAAATCAGCGTCATATTCAAAATCCCTGAGTCCCTTGAAATCCTTTGTCTCAATGACTCATGCTCTGGCATTATCTGTCTTGAATCATTCACATAAAGAGACTTTGGGAAAATCTCATCAGCTCCATACATATAAAGTGAAAATCCACAGTGTAAAAGTACTGCGTAAGGCATATAAATTTGAAATCTATCATTAAGGTGATTTGAATACAAAGGAGGGGTACGGTAATAACGAAGAATAAGAAACTTGTCTGTCCAATATGCAAAAAATAACGTAAAAAAACAAATAATATTTAACAGCGGCATACCTCCTGAATACAGAAAACAAGTAAAAATTGTGTTCATTATCTGTGCAACTCTGACTGATAATTGAAATTCGGGGCCTGCGAATAGAGCGTTTAGCTCGTGCTGCATTTTGTAGTACTTGTAAAGAAAGCGTCTTTTTATAACATTTATAGGATACATCACGAATAGTGTTATAAAATGTGGGGATGCAATGCCAATAAACATAGTCACAACTATTGTGGCTCCTACCTTTGTGTACCAATCTCTTGAAAAATCATCATAATCTCCATTGAATAAATAATCTTTAAATGCTAAATCCTTGACAAAAACTAGGTCAGCGAAATTTGCATTGACAAATAAATTTATCATTGAAGTATTGAAAAACAGCACAAAAAATAGTTTGTTCATTATAGCCAATTGCTCTTTAGTCCATGTTGAGGCTCTTTCATACTTAGTAAGCCATGCTAAAGTTCATTTTAAAACGTAGTTAATAGCAATAATTCCTATACTTGCAAACACTCTTACAGTTGTGGCAATAGATAATTGTGAAATATAATCTTTGCAATAATGATGATAATCAGAATTATCCATGATTTTAGAAATACTTTGCTGCATACACCAGCAGTATACTTTTGTGTCACTTGTATAGTTAGCCTCAGCATATTCTAATGAAGCGTTTTTATTAATCTTTTTTGTACAAGTTTCTGAGCTTGGTAATAAATTTTCTTCTCTTTGAATGACACACATTAAAATAATAGATCCGATCATGATTCCGATTGATAAGCCGACGATAATGGTTCTGCGTATTTGGCGATTCCAGTGCCCATACTCTAGATTTTCCCATTTAATATTTGATGGTTCCACTGTAGGCTTTACGACCAACGAGTAAATTCCTCTAAATCTTAGCTCTTTCGGCTGCATTTGTTTTCTGAAAAGTTTAAGCTTCGTACTATATTCAGTTAAGCATCTTTTACGAGCACTGACATCATTGAATACTAAATATGCACGATCAACAATTAAATCTTCATTGGCTTCAGCAGCGTCTTTTCGTTTTTTTAGGAGATTTTCATCAAATTCTCTTATGTCTTCTTGGATTGCTTTTAGTTTTGGTTCTTGTGATGGATCATTTTGTACCACTAGTTTTAAGTACCCTTCTTGAAAAGAGAGTTTTGCTCTGGTTTTATAGCTTCCAAGCCAGCCATTGTATTTTCTTGCTAAGTATACTTCAACAACTTCCCCAAATTTCTTAAAATGCTCAATAATTTCTTTTTCCTCTATATCTTCTGCAGGAAGCCCTTTAATCTCAACAGCATAATCTCCAGCAGTTACATTATCCTTAAAATTTTTCTCAGCTACTTTTCTAGAGAGCTTTTTATAGTACACTAAAAATCCAATAAAAATAAATGTATATAAAAAATCAGCCACTGCTACACGAATTTGATTGGTCTCAAAGTCATCAACATCGCTTTGTTCATCATCTAAAACTGCGTTTGCGTCTTCAGTGATTGGTATAGACTTATAATGAAAAGCTCCATTATTTGCCAGAGTTATTGTGCTATAAGATTTTTCACTATCTGCAGCATCAAGCCCAGATCCATATCAGTTTTCTAAAATTGGCCAAATTGATATGAAACTAATGATGAGGAATAAAAAGGCAAAATACTTAAGCATTGTAAAATATAGCTCAAGCCCAACCCCATATTCTCCTAGCACTTGTGGACTTGTGCTTCATACAGAGTATTCTACAAATTTTCCGTCATCTGTCCAATCTCTGACTGTGTTTCTTTCTCGAAATGCTTTCGCTTTATCTAAGTCTGCAAACTGTACTGTGTCAGCTAAATCTTTCTTATTTTCTTCATTTTCCAGTCCAATTCCACCTTGTACAGCTATTCCTTCGGACTGAATTCCGACTGCGTTTCCAATTTGATTTACGAGACCATCTAAGACTTCCATTATTAGGCAGTTTCGTAATTGTACAAAAAGAAAATAAATGTTTAATGTATATGCTTATGATCAAAAATTAAAAGAACGGAAACAAAAGGAAAAAGAAGCCCAAAGAGCTGTCACTCAACGTCAAGTAGCTTTAAAAAGCAGGAAAAAATATTTGGACAGCTATGATTATAGAATTAAGCAATTTATTGTTGCGATGATAAAAGAGCCGTATAAAATGAAGCAATATCAAAGCCCACTAGAAGTGGCTGGAAGAATTACTGACCCGAGCAAGTATAAAGGGGCTGCGAATATTATTTTGAAAGGCTATAAGAGTGAAAGGCAAAGAATTCTAGAAAACCTTCAAAGTGAGCAGTTTATCAAGTCAAATCCTGTAACACCTGCTGAAAAAGTGGAAACTAAAATTGAGGAGAAAATTCTTCCAAACCGAATGTATTTTAAACCAAGAAACAATCTGGAAAGAATCAAAGACGAACTCATGCAAAGACATGTCAATATTGAAGAAATCGAAGGAGAACAATACAACCCTCAGTCAAAACCAGGACAAAAACCAGGGAGTTCCAAAGCTGAAGCGAATGTAGCCCACAAAGAAGAAGGTCTGACCCCAAAACAGATCTTCGCAAGCCTCCACCATAAAACTTATTTTAAAGCTGTCAAAACGGTCCAAAGTCGAAGCCAGGCCAGCCTCACCCCTTCTGCAAAGCTCGATTACAACATTATTGAAGGTGTAAAACATTCAGCCAAAGGTATTGATCTCCGACCTGAAGAACTCAAAATTCTTGCTTCTGAAGCTCTAAAATACTGCCACGTCGAAGACTCTCAGAATGAAAAATACTTAAAAGTTGGTCATGGCAAGCTTGTTAGCAACCCAGATCAGACCATTCTTGAAACTTATCAAGTTTTAAACAGACTACATTAATAATAAATTTTAATTCAAATGGAAATAGAAGAAATTCTATATATCGGGTTCAATAAAGACCGAACACTGCTGACTACTGGCTCCCGTGCAGGCTTCAAAGTCTTCAAAGTTTGACCAATTGAGCTTTTACATCATGACGATAATGGTAACTTTAAAATTGTTGAAATGTATGAAAGCTCACAACTAATTGTACTTGTGGGTGCAGGCGAACAGCCTGCATTTTCACCAAGAAGACTGACTATTTGAAATCTTGCTGAAAGGACACCAATATGTGAAACTTCCTTCCCTGACTCAATTTTAGCAGTCAGAATGAACCGAGTCAGAATCGTTGCTGTGATTTGTGATGGGATTTACATATATGACACCACAACAATGAAAACTGTAGGGACATTGAAGACTGTGAATAACCCCAAAGGTATAGCAGCCCTGTCGCCTTCACATTCTGCGTGCTGGCTGCTATATCCTTCAAGTGAGGAAAGAGGGAATTTTCATATTTATGACTGCTTTAGCTTTCAGCATAGAATAGAAGTTGTGGCTCATAACTCGAAATTGGCGTTTATGTGTATATCGGTTCAAGGAGATTTATGCGCGACTGCAAGTGATAAAGGGACGGTTATTAGAGTGTTTTCAGTTCCTGAGGGAAATAAGCTTTATACGTTTAAAAGAGGGCTGATGGCTGCACTGACATATTCAATGAGTTTTAGCTTGAATGGAGATTTATTGATGTCATGCAGTGATACTGGGACTATACATATATATAATATTAGCAGAGAAGATATAAGTGAAAAAAGATCTTGGGGAGAAATGATTAAAACATCCATTTTTTCAGCTGCCAGCTTAGTGGTGCCTGAATCATATAAAGACTCATTTGAGACGTCAAGATCTTATATTGTAGTGAGAACAAATTTTCAATCACCTTATACAGCCACGCTAGTTCCTGATTCACATTGTTTATTTGCTTTGAGTAATTTTGGAAAATATATGGTATTTAGAGTTGATTATAATAATGGGGGAGAAGGTGTACTCTTGCAAGAAGGAGATATAAATATGGTCCACACAGTTAATGAAGCATAATATAAATTTAAATTATTATCAAGACGATTTATTCTAATTTCTAAACCTTATCTATTTTAATTCCTACTCGGTAAAGCTTGTAGCACTTCTTCAAATAATGAGTCAATGTTTCCTCCAATATAGTCATTCTCTATAACGTTAAAGAGGTAATAACTATCATGTATTGACTTAAGCAGCTGCTTTGAGGGGCTCTCATCTTCATAAATTACAGCCCATTCCTCAAGCCAAACTGCAAAAGCTTCTTGTCTCCACCATTTGTAAAACACTTCTCTGTCCACAATAGTTGGCTGCAGGATTTCTCTGTTAGGGAAAACACCCCAGGTTGCTGCGATTACAGTTCCTTCTTCCATATTAGTCTTGAAATCTCCTGCAATATTAGCTGCCATATAAGAAACACTTGAATGATTATCAAGAACACTAATAATCATATCTACAAATGAAGGTGGGCAGAAAAATTCTATAAAGGCTCTTTGATAAACATAGCCATTTAATTTTTGTGTTTTCGGACCCCAGCCTACTCTAGGGTCTGTTGATAAGACACCGTTTACTTGAGGCTGACTTGTAATTGTTAACAAGTTATGGTTATTCATCTCAACTAATAAATTTTGAATAAGCATTGTTTCTTTTTCAAGCTCTTCTTCAAGCCATGGCAGTCTGTTGATTTCTCCTTGCAAAAACCTAACAAAAACATTCTTTACATCTTCTTCTGTTTCTGGGGATCCCCATTTTTTCCTTAAATCTTTTATTTGTGCATTAGTGTAATTTCTTGTGGAAAGCGGATGGGGAGCACCAAATGCAGGACTTCTTGCGTCACCCCAACGCCAATTAGGATAATCATCCCATGCGAGAGTTCTTTCTATATAACTTTTAGGCCTATTTCCCCAATTGATAGGTCTGACTCCTTCATCTCTTCTTCCAGCAACTTTTCTCCAAGGAGCTTCTCGTTCTGGTTCTACAAGTCCTAATTCATTAATGATCGCAATTACTGATCTTTCTAAGTTAAGAGTGTAGAAATGAAAACCTTCAATCCCATGCTCTGCTAACTTTTTGCATGTTTTAATAGCTAGGCTGATCCCATATTTTTTGACCTCGTCTTCATCTTCTTTTACGGCTTCGAGATCATCTAAAATTTGCTGAGGAACTTTAGTCTTGCAAAAAGAAGTCATTCTATGGAAGCCTTGATAACTTTGGATTGGCATAATTCCTGGTATGATTGGGCAATTAATTCCAATTTCTCTGCACTTGTGATAGAATTCTATGAAAACATCGTCATCGTAAAACAACTGAGTGATAATTAAATCAGCCCCAGCATCAACTTTTTCTTTCAAGTGCGTTAAATCGTCTTCTTTACTTGTAGCATCAACATGCCCTTCTGGGTATCCTGCGACTGCAATTCCAAAATAATCCCCGTATTTCTCTTTTATATGACGAACAAGATCTTTTGCATAATGAAGACCACCTTCAGGAGGCCGCCAAGCTTCTTGACCTCGAGGAGGGTCACCTCTAAGAGCTAAAATATTTTTGATGCCTTTTTCTTTAGCTTCTTCAATTGCCCCATCAATTTGTTCGATAGTCATATTGGTAAGTGTAAGATGCATCATGGCTTCAGCTCCGCTGTATCGTTCGATTCAGGAAGAAATGTTGATTGTTTCGGTGCTTGTAGAACCTCCTGCTCCCCAGGTGACGTCTGCAAAAAGAGGATTAAGTTGATGGACCATTCTTTCAATTCTTGATTTTAAGTTGATGATACCTTCTTCTGTTTTAGGTGGGAAATATTCAAATGAATAGAAAGGAATATGACCTTCTTTCTTCCTCTCGCTGATCAAATCAATGATCTTCATTTATGGATTATAATGGAATGTCGAGATCGGTTAAAAATAACTAAAAAAACGGTAATAATAATGAAATAAAAGAATAAAAATATTTGTGGGAATGTTTTGTGTTGGTTTTGTTTTTTAATATTTCATTGTGCTGATTAAAAGTTATTTTGGAGGTTATAGCCAATGAAAGAGGGAGCGTTTGCTTGGTTGAGGTTTATTCCAGAAATAAACTGCATATATAATTATATGGAAAGTAATTAATAAAATTTTAAATGAATTATATGAAATAATGCAAGCCAATATAAAATATTATATTATCACACAAAAATTTTAAGAAATCTGCATTTTATCTTTCTTGATTTATAAAATATTACTAATCAGTCTATTAATTTAGAAAATATTTTACCTCTTTACTATAAACCAGTAAAAGTATGAACAAGCTTTTGGTTATATTTTGCCTAAATTTCTGGATTGAGAAACTAGTGCTAAATTCTCTCAACTTTTGTAAAATCATAGGTTTCCCAAAGATATAAATCAAATGTGCTATTAACATTATAAGAAAATAGAAAAAGCTTCTTAAAAATAATCCTTTCAGCGATACAGTAATAAATATTTATCAAAAATAGTTTAAATTTTTAAACTTGCATACATTATATTCCCCTAAAGAGTAAAAATAAGATATAAAGTTATATAATAATCATACATTTTCAAAGATTATTCAGAAAAGATATCAAATTATCCAAAGTTATGACAGCTTTGTTTAATAAATAACTCTTAATTTATTGAAAGTTGTGCTTTGTGTGGTCAAATACCTAGCGATTTACTATTTTCCCTTCCATCTCTGTTACAAATCTCAAGATAATATCTTTGCTTTCCTGGTCAAGATGCAATTCTTCCAAAGTTTCCATTAAATAGCGACAAAAAACATCAAATTGCTGCTTTTGAATGCGAAGGCCTTTATGAGTAGTTGACATTCCTCTGCCTGTGTAAAGCAATCCTCCCCCCATTATAACTCCGAACATTTCGACTTGATATCTTTTAACTCGATCCAAGTCTCTGCCTTCAAATGCTGGGCCAGTAATGGGATCAGCTATGACTTTTGAATATAACCTATCTATCACCGCTACTAAGGATGGAAGACCACCGATTTTGTCATAAATCGATGCCATTGTTTATAACTCTGTTGGTTTCCATATTCGCACTCTATTTCATTATTTTATTCAGTGCAAAATCATCTTATAGATTTATACTATTTGTGTGATTGAAAGAGAATTATTCAGTCTCTTTATTGAAGAATTTTATCTTTAATGCAGACGATTTTAATTAAATTATTTTATTTTGTCATGTAATAAAAAATTGCTATTATATTTAATATGTGTCAAATGAGTTTTATATATTAGTAAATTGAAGGGTTAAAAATTTTATAATAAATATATATTTTCATATAAAGAGATCAACCATATTTAGACTTTTCATATATTGGCTGCTTTTAAATGGTAAATAAAATGAAATTTTTAATTCGGTTCTGACATCCTGTATAAATCTTTTTAACATATTGCTATGCTACTTTTAATCCAAGTTACATAATAAATGATTTTTTAATTTCCTTTACTTTTAAAAATACATGTTTTTTTTCTTTTCAGGATTAAACTTGTAAAATTATTTACTAATTTTATAAAAATTTAGTTATTGTTGGAGTTGGTATTGATTAATTTTAATGCTGACTGGTAGAGAAATAATAAAGCTAATAGTTATGCTAAGATTCTATTAAAGGTTAATAATCTGCGGCTCCAATGAAGCTGCAAAAGTCATGATAGTGTTGATGATTTCTTGATCCACATGAAGCTCGTTTAAAGTAGCCAATAAAAATCCAGCCACTAAATCGAACTGCTCCTTGGTGATGTGAAGTCCAGTGTGAACTGGGATCATTTCTCTTCCGGTGTATGGAGTACCACTACCAAGAGTATGAGAAAAGAGCTCAACTTGCATTGCTTTAGTGTGGTTAACATCTCTTCCGACAAAAGCAGCAGCTGTCACTGGGTTTGCGAGGATCTTAGCATAGAGTCCATCTATGACGGCAACTATAGCTGCGTGTCCACCAACTATCTCGTAAATAGATGCCATTTATTTATTATGGACGATTACTTGTAAAACTCATTAATTACCTCAGAAAACTGAATAATTTTTATTTAATTTATAAAGTGAGAAATTGGCTTAGTTTTCTCGTCTATGAAGTTATTATGAATTGAAAATACATATTTTTACTTGATCTAAATAAGATATGTAAAAAGTAGTTTTAACAGTTTTTCCGAAAAGCTTAACCCATCAATTTTTATGATCTAAAAATCATAAAAACCAATTCTATGTATGCTAGTTACTATATTTTGTCAAGAAGTGTGGCTGAAAATTACTATAAAGTAAGTTTCGAAATATTGGAAAATTTAACCAAAAATTTATCAAGCCTCTAGGCTTAAACACAAAACTACAATCTCTGTTGGCAGATATTGAGTCAGTAGATCAGCACCTTCATATTGGATTAATTTCTTATCCCAACTTAGAACTAGTAAGAAATATGGTTGAATAAAATTTTCTTTGGTTTTTAGCTTATCTAGAACCCAAATAATCACCACAAAGCAAGTCTTTAATTTTAGAAAGGTTAAATTTAGAGGTTAATTATTTCACTCTCTAAGGAGCCTGCATGCCCCATAACTGCATTGACATATGCTTCGTCGAGATGAAGTTCTCTTAAAGTCTCCAACAGGAACCCAGCAACCAAATCAAATTGCTCTTTGGAGAGGTTAAGTCCTCTATGGCCGTCTGCCATTGACCTTCCGGTGTAAGGTGTTCCACTTCCTAACCATTCAGACCAATACTCAACTTGCATGGCCTTGACATGATTCACATCTTTCCCAACGAATGCAGCTGCTGTGGTTGGGTTTGCCAGAATCTTTGAGTATAATCCATCAATGAGAGCCACCACTGCATCGTGTCCACCAACTCTTTCGAAATTCGTTGCCATATTTAGATTATCTGAAAATACTTTCCAAAAAATCTGGATTTACTAGAGAAAAACTGTATCATGTTAATGTTTTCTTTTTCGCCCAGATTGAGGAATTCAAGGATTTGTTTAGAATAATTTGCAAAATTTGATTGATTTTTTATTAAAAAACAAATAAAGCCATCATATTTGAAATTTTTAAATTCATGAAAGGATGTCTAAGATATAGATAAGATTAAAATATAAATCTGTATTGAATTATATAAAATAAATATTGTTTATTTATTTATAAAGTCATTAATTATTATTTAAAATCTATTTATTATACGACTAATCTGATGATTATACTTTATTCGATTTTCTTTGGATAAATCACCTGCAGCATCTGGGATTCTAAAGCTACAGCAATCATATAGCAAATAGCTACCCATCCGGTTAAAAAAATCCCAGCAGGGCTTCTCCCTAAGAGAGCTAATCCAAAGAAAGTTCCTGTTGATCCCCAGTACATAGGATCATTACAAACACTAAATGGGAAACACTTTAGCGGCCCATCAAAAAGAGCAATTCCAAAGTAGTCTCCATAATATGTTCCAACTATTCCTAATCTGTAAAATGAGGCTGCGACAAAGAATTGTCCAATAATTATAAAAGCGTAAGATGCTACGTCAAGTGCAAAACTGTCAATATCCATTTGTGGCTCGTTTTCTATTGCTTCGTGGAATGCAAAACCTCTTACAAGGTTCAGCGTAAAAATTATTGCACCGAATAATCCTACGGCTGCTCTTTTGTGGCCAAAGAACATTTTCGAAATTCCTTTTGTGTGAAACTCAAAGCGGGCTATAATAGTCCAGAGGAATGGGCTTAAGGCTGTATAAAGCATTGAGTTAAGTAAAGCTGGGTGACTGTACTCGATCCACTCCATATTTTCTAATGTATAATGTGGCTAGGTGAAGATTTTTTAAAAATTAATTTTACAATATTTTCAACAGTAATCAGTTGATTATTTGGCATTAATTTAAAGAATCTTTCTAATGCTTTATTCTAGCCCCTCATATATTTTTATAATTAATTTTAATTAGCTTTAAGGCTTTTTAATAATTTTTTTCTTAGCAACTTAATTATTCAAAATTATCATAAATGAGTTCAATTTAAAAATGAGCTCGTTTTATTTCAAATCCTGATTTATTAGATACATCATGTTTTTTATCAAGCCAAAATGCGCTTTCATTTTGGTATCTTAATCTTTCGCATTCAACAACTTCATTTAAATCCTTTTCTAAATGCTCTTCACGATCTGCTAGCAATCAGACGTGCTCTTTTTTAATGATTTCCTCAACTTTTTCCAGTTCTGCCTCAAGGTTCTCGATTTCTGTCTGCGCATTTTGGATTTCTTTTATATATTTTTCACATTTCATTGGATCAATTGAAAATCTTTGTTTATCTAATTTTCTATTGATTAATAAATCGAATTCTGAATATTTTCTCATTAGATCTTTATAGTCTGAAATGGCATTCTTTAAGCCATCTATTTTTAAGCTTTCAGCTTTAATGTTTCTTGCTAATGAGTTTAATTCAGAAAAACTATTTTTCAAATTATATCGATTTTCTTGGATTATTTGATAAAATTTTGATGAGTCTGGAAAATGAATTGCTCCTAATAAAGATAAGCTTTTGTTTTGGCATGAAATTCAGCTATTAAAAGCACATGATAAAGAATAGGTTGGGGCTTCTAAGATATTTAGTGTTCTTTCTATTGAAGCCAAATCTTTGCTAAATGGCAAAATCCTTCGAGATAAGATCATATTTAGCTTAACTTCAAGCTTGCTAACAATTTGATCAAAGGCATCTTCGAAATCTGCATATTGAAATGAAATTTTTTCAATGCTCAAGTTTTGCTGCTCTTTATCAAATTTTTCATCTGGGCACTCTAAAAATAATTTAAATGGAGGTGATTCTTTCAATATTGGATGTCTGCTTAAAAGAACCAAGTACTGTTCAATTTCTTTTCGTCTCTGCTCAAGAAACTTATTGTTATTTTTGAATAAAAGTGATTTCTCAGGCAAAGGGGGGATTGAAAATCCTTTATATCTTTCTCTAAGAATATCATTCAGTCATTCCAAGTCTCTAAACCTTCTATTGACTCTAAAGCTTTCTTCATTTATTCTTGTAAAAATCGTATATACGTGGTAAGATTTATATCCCATCCATCCATCACTAACTAAAGATGCCCTATTAACTTCAATAACTAGTGTTTTCGAAGGCTCAATCTCATCTACAACTGTCTCTGGGAACTCTTCAGGCTCTTTTTTAAGCACAGGGAAATTTTCACAAAGATTTTTTACAGTCGCTGCTAAATCTACATCTTCGAAAGATTTTTTCATTTCACAAAATTCTTCTTCGTTTTCTTTATTTGCATTTTGATTATTGCTTTCATTAAATGCATGAGGATCGGTTATTATTATTCGCGGATTTGAAATTGACAGAGGCAAAGAATCTTCTGAGTCGAGCCTCTCTTCTTGGATTCCAAAATCAAATTCATGCTTTGCAATGAATTCGTTTGAAGTATCACTTTTGTTTGATGCAACCTCTTCGCTTATCTGAGGGATTAAATCAGGAATTCCGGCTGTCATATATAGTGTGTTATCTATAGAATTAGAGCTATCTTCCATTTTTCATATATTATCAGTTTATTTAATATCAAAGTTTCCTATTGCAAGTTATTAATAAAGATTTATAAATATTTATTAAGAAACCACAACCATCATTGGGGTTTTAACTATTGTTAATAATTTTATCATAATAATTATGATTTTTGTATATATCAATTGGTATTATTTTAATTAATATTTTTGTTTATAATTTTGCCTTTAGAACTTCTATTTGTAAAGCAATTACTTTTAATTAGACTCACCATTAGGTTTATGGAGTCTAAAGTCCATATTACATTTCATTATAATAATTAAATGGTGATGATTCTTACGCTGGAATTACCAACTGCATCCAGATGAAAAATCAATGCTCTCTGATTTTATAAACCACAAACTGATGACAACTGTTCAGTTCTGCTTCAGAATGTTGACGACATCATACTGCCCTGATTCATATTCTCTTAAGTTGATGACTTTTCTAGAATTACCCTGTCAATGATGACAATTCCTCGTTTCTGACCCATTTATACCTTTATACTGATGATATTTTACTCTGATTCATTGATGAATCTTTTCCACCAAGATCGCTGACTTTCATATTAGTCTTTATTTTCTTAATTTCATATATTATAAGCTCTTTAATCATTAGATTGCCTGATTGCTTTTGCTTACAATGAGAGATAATTATTCGATATGACCATTAAAGAGTAATAATTTTTAGCTAGCATTTCATTTTGATGACTATACTCATAAACAAAAAATTCTTAGATAGGATGATATATTAGTTATATCATCTAAAGATTGAGAAACATAAGAATTTTAATAGAAAAAGAGTATTTTAACACTTTATTCATGCCTAATTTTTAAAAAAATCGTTCTATTTCCTTATTCCATTGGATATTTATGATACTGTGAAATCAAGTCTACAGTTTCGCATTTTTAAACCTAATGAAGACAAAAATTACTAGCTTTATTTAATGTGATATATCCATATCAGCACAAAATTTTGCATATAATAAAATGGCGGAAGATATCGCAAATAAAAGAAACTTCAAAAAATTACCAAAAAATCTAAAATATTTTCCTGATTATCACTTTGAGAATAAAATTTCACAAATAATTACAGAATGCAGCTTTATTGGTTGACTCTTATGCGGACAAAACATTCATGCAACTAAGATTATAAAAAATATTTCAGCTTTTAAGAAGTCTAGTATAGAAGAGACTTCTGATCTTATTATAAATCTCTACACAAATCTTAGCAATACCCTTAAAAGAATCTCAAATATTGAAAAAGATTGGAACGAAATTTTGGATAACAAAAATAAAAATATCCCAGCTTCAGCATATAAACTTTCAGGAGTTATAGGAATTGCTACAAAGAAAGAAGAAAAAGTCTTCCAAAGTGAAACAGAGTGCTCAGAAATAATTAGGAAAATCCAAGCTCAAAAATGTCCTGCTTCTTTTAAAATACCGCCATATGCTGCTAGCTATGACTTTGAAAAAATTGATCATGATTTTTCTAATCAAAAGATAGCTGGAAATAAGTATGCAGATTCCTTGAAAACTGACGTTTTAGTTGCTGGCTTAAATAAAAATATAGGAATTGAAGATCTTCTTGACTTTTTTAGGGATTCTCATCCAGGGATAGTCCTTATGCCAAGATGAAGAGGTGGCAAGAAAAAAGGCTTTGCTATTATTACTTTTCCTACATTTAAAGATGCCAAAAATGCATCGAGATTGAATTCTCAAAGATTAATGGGTAGCATAATTTCTGTGCAAGTAATATCTAATGAGAATTTGATACAAGAGATCCAAAAAAATTATACCATTCATGTCCAAAACTTGCATTATCATACATCTGATGAATCCATCTCTAGATTTTTTAGGAGGAATGGAGTTTCTGTGGAATGCATGAGAATCCCACATTATCCTAGTGGACAAAACAAAGGATTTGGATTTGTAGTTTTGAGTAATAAAAGTGATTTTGAACGCGCTTTAAAGTTAGATGACCTTGAACTTGAAGGAAGAAAACTCAGAATAGAAGTTGCTAATTAAGTAAATTTTTCCCTTAAGCTAATTATTTAAGAAAAATTTATATATATATTAGCAGTCGATTTTCAAATAATTCAATTATATTTCAAAATATCCTTTTAAAAGATAATACAAATTATTTTGACCCAAACCGTCAACAACCTTTTTAGCATATGGCAATATATTTTGCTTTGATAATTTTGAATTTGATTGAATCGTATTTTTTTGTTTTAAAAGTCCATTTAATATTTTACTAAGATTATAAAATAGCAATAAATTGGCAAAATGCAAACCATCATGAGCTGGTAGAAAATTAAGATCCAGGAAATGAGGTTTTTTTAAATTCTATACAAGTCATAGAGGAATAGATGACAAAGAAACGGATTGATATAAAAAGTAGACAGTCCAATACAAATTTCGGACAATGGTACTCAAAGGAGCTAAATGTAAGCCTTGATTGTTTATTTATTATTCGCTATACTTAATATGGAAATTAGTGTTAAAATAATTTGACTGTTCCCTTAAAAGTCTAGCAGTTTTATAGCTTTTTCTTGTAAATCTCATCGATTTGACTCCTTGCTTGAGAAAAGCACAAATCAGTCTCCCTTGCCATCACATAAGTTAGATTGTAATATAAATATATTATATTGATTTTTTTAGATCAATACTTAATTTAATATTTAAAAATGAAATATTTTAAAAAATAATTGTATTATTTATTATAATAAACTTTAAAAAAGCATCTTAATTGTAAGTATTATTAAAAATTGCTCAAAATAAATAAAACATAAAAAAATGATTGGCAAAAATACAAAAGCAATACTAACACCTATTTTAATCGATGATGAGAAGCTTAGAAAGCTCCAAAAAGAGTTTCTAAGAGGGAAAAAAAGTAAAAATATACTTCCTACCCGAAGATCGAGCAGTGAAAAGCCTACTTTACTTACTTCAAAATCAACAAATAAGATTCCCAAGCCTCGAGAAATTCTTAAAGATTACATAAAAAAAAGATTAGAAGAAAATAAAAGCTGCAATGCTAACAGCCCTTCACCCACTCCAAAGCATTGGCCTCCTTTAACCCCTACAGCAGGCCAATTTCCAATACACAGAAGAGTATTTTCAGACCAAATTCAAACTATCTTCAGAGACTCTTTAAAAACAGATGACGAAACAAGCCCCAAAATTACCCCAGATTCAACACCCAAAACATTTTATCTCGAAAAAGACCCATTTCTAGATCTAAATAGTGCGCCAAGAAAAAGGTTTAAGCCTCAGCCAGGAGAAAATGCTTTATTAATCCAGCATATTTCCAATTATTTTAAAACCTATTTAGATGGTCCACCAACGACAACTGATTTCTATAGCATCGGTGAAACTATAGGAAAAGGACCATTTGGGATAGTTTTTCTAGGAAAACATAAGCTGACTGGAATAAATGTAGCCATAAAATCAATAGCAAAAGTTGCATTAGAAAACGAAGAAGCCCGCAAAAAGGTTCTTCATGAAGTTCTTATATTAAAGAAAACTCGGCACGAAAGGATTAACAGAATATTAGAAGTTTTTGCATCTGAACACCATTATTTTATAGTCATGGAATATGCAGGAGGTGGAGATCTTTTACAATTCGTAAAGAAAAAGAAGAAAATTGTGGAAAAAGAAGCAAAAGATATTTTTCGACAAATTTTAGAAGGTGCTCAAGCTATGCATTCTAATAGAGTTTTACATAGAGATATTAAATTGGAGAATATTTTGCTAGATTCAAATTATTCTTCTATTAAGTTTTGTGATTTTTCGAGCAGTAGGGTAATGAGAAGGGGAGATGTCGCGACTGAAAAATGTGGGACTCCTGCATATCTTGCACCAGAAATGATTGCAGGAAAAGGCTATGAAGAGTTTTCTGTTGATATATGATGCTTAGGAATTTTATTATATGCAATGCTGTGTGGAACTGTCCCATTTAAAGCAAAAAATATTAAGGAACTACAAATAGCGATTTTAACAGGGACAATTGATTATTCTGATTTTTTATCAGAGGAAGCAAAAGATTTAATTTCTCAATTTTTAGATTTAATTCCTCAAAATAGAATTTCTATATGAAAAGCTTTGGAACACCCATGATTTTCAAGTCGATGCAAAGATGAAAATAATATAGCACCTTTCTTTAATGGTGCTCCTTTGGAGAGAAGACCACGCGCTTTTGATGATGCTGCGATATCGGAAGTCTCAAAATTTGGATATCCAAAAAGTTATCTAATTAATTCACTGAGAAATGGAGACTTGAATCATGCAACAGCAAGCTATTATCTTTTAAGAGAAAATATGTAAGTTAATTAAAAATTAAATAAAAATGTTTTGACTGATTTTATGCTTTTACAAGATTGTGCTTATAATTGCAGAATGTCAAGATGAAGATCAGTGCGTTAAAGAGTTAAAGAATGAAAATGCTTATATTAATGATATGACATGGGGAGAAAGATACCCAATTCTCAATATCATAAAAAACGTCTTATTTTGTGCAATCCTAGCAGGATGGGCAATATGGATGCTTTATTCCAAAATAGCTGGAGCTAATAAGCCTAGTAATTTACCAAGCACTAAGCAATTAAGAGAGTTTATATCACAAGAACTACCAAGATAACCTGTAAAGAATTATTAAATCATAATGCTATCCACTAATGGTAATTTAATTTTAATAGAACTTATCTGAGCTCTTTATTATCAACTAAAGGAGCATACGCCCCAATATGCAAAAGGATATCTTCAATTCCATGAGTTTTTGCCCACCAGAAATAAAGTGCTCCAATAATCATAATAGCTTCATTAACTAGCATTAAAACAATTCCAGCCTCAAAGGTTATTGTGTATCCAGACCACGAATCTCCACTCTCACTTAACGAATAAAAGTTGGAAACAGACAAATAAAGAATAACTCCAATAGCATAAGCAATTGGAAGCAAAAAATGGGATACCTGAAGGCTCAGCAATTTAAAGCAAGTGCATCCGAATGACAAGCTCATTAAATTGAGTATGTTATAAGCCATAATGACTAGGCATACAATTGAATCAATAAAATAGCATAAAGCTGCAGCTTTAAAATGGCCAAGTCAATTGCATACTTCTAAGTCAGCTCCTTCAAGATTTGTGCAATAGTTCTTCTCAAAGTCACTAAAAGTTGTCAGAGTATAGGCGTCCATCCCATTATAGTCAAATTTCTTTGTTACTGTGTCCATTGAGATATAGTAAGTGTCTCCATAAGAAAATGCAGTGACAAAAAATGTTACGATAATAAGCACGCAGCTGATTAGGTCAAAACTGAATTTCATCAGAGCTTTCGTGCGAGGATTTCTGCTTATTAGCAGAGGCCTTTCCATTTTATAATTACAAGCTGCTTAAATAGAAATAAAAACTTCTACTTGGCTAAAAATGGTTAGGAGCTATTATGCTGATAATCAAAATGACTGTTTTTGGTAAGTATAGATCGAGATATATCTTATTGGCTAAGTTAAAATAAAAAATTTAAAGAGGAAAATTATCAAAGCGAATTTCTATTTTTGCAGCCTTTTATTGACATTTGTTAAAACACACGCAATAAGAATCTAATTAAGAACGCCTGATGTCTGTCTGAAATAATTTGAGAACAAAACTTAAAAAAATTGACCTCTTCAATTTTATATAACTTTTTGAACTATTAAAATAGCTATTTTTGCTAACAAAAAATTATCATTTCTTTATTTCATTTTAATTAATATAAATTATAGCTTTCTATGCACTATTCGATTAAATTTGATTTACAAAAAAATTTTAAATCAAAAGCAATTATGCTAGAAATAACATAATTAAATAAATCTTTAGATAAAATCTATTATGTTTATCATCGAATTAATTTTAATAATTTAAAACAGGACCCATATATTTTCACTATTTTATACAAATTTTCAATTTAATTTATATATATATCTTCCAAATAATCAAAACAAAAACAATTAAAAGTGTTAAAGCTAAAGTTTCCATTTTATTATGGCTAATAATAAATATGAGAGACAAGTGGAGGAAGAAGAGGATGAGAAGACTCAAAAGAAAGCGCCGAAAGATGAGACAAAAGGCCAAATAAGCAAATAAATAATACACACTTCGTGTAAAACCTTTTTCTGAACTTAAAACTTGTAATTTTTAAAAATTTCTAAACTAGATAAAAAGAAATGCTCATGAGGCTTGCAAGATCTTCATAAATCTTGCCTGTACTGCACAAAATCTATCTATATTAAGGTAATAAACACTAAATCGTTTTGCCTCTTCAATTAAGAAACTAAAACTAAAATAAATAGTTTAAATTACCTATTACTCAGCCTAAAATCATTCCACAGATTTTATATTTTTTATTTAATCTAGAAAGCAAAGCTTTAAAATTATCTTAAAATTAAAAATTAGTCATTTAATTGACAAAGGAATGCAGCTCCTTTAAGTACCCAATAATTTGGTTTTTTCATAGTTGGACACTCAATAGCAATAATGAAATTTGTTGAATGCCCAGTAGTGCTCAATACACCAGCTCTCACAGAAGTTTTATACACAGGCATAGAATACTCTTCAGGATCAGGTGTATAGCTTTCAGCAGGGGTGAAAAATATTACTGGGGCCTTGCTATACATTTCTCCTATATATGAATCTTCTAACTGCATTGTGTCTACATCCCATCTGGAGCCTTCCATATAAAGTCCATAAATATAGCACCCATCGTCTGCCAGATCTGTAATTTGATCTACATCGAAAAATGGCTGGAAATCAAATGAAAAATTCAAAATATCGATAGGGATTTGGTATTTCCTTGAAAAACTCTGCAAAACAGCTGTCAAAAATCCTTGAGGGAAGAAAAAGGCACTCAGCCAAAAGGCTTCAGGTTTGCCTTGACTGAGCCATTTTCTTAAAAAGGCGACACGCTCTTTAAGATCATTAACCCAAGAAGCTAAAGGTCTTAAAGAAGGATAAGCAACTCTGACCCAATTTTCAGGGACTTGATTATTAAGCATATTTCTATACATACTGTCTAATTCTCCTGACATCACAACTACTCCTTTAATAGCCTTCCTCAAATCTTCAAGACTTTTCTTCATAACTTTAAGCAGCCTGTTAAATCTAACCATTTCTTGTCCTAAAAATGTCCCAAGTGACTCCATAAGCCCAAACTTATCCCTTGCAAATATTTCTGGAGCAGCTTCAGATCTCAGCATATCTGTAGGTAATTGATCAAAAATTACCCCAGCGAGCTCGTCTACAATTTCATCAGAGGATTTTCCAGATGATCCTTTTCCTGCATCTCTTGGCTGTATTGAAAGGGCTGTTGATAATATTAAATTAGATTCTTGGTTTTGGAAAGTAATATTAGCATTTTCATGCATCCCAAAAATCTCTGGCTGGTCAGTTAAAGGAAGTGTGTCTGCATAAGCTTTATAAGATGCTAAATCACCGTCTGCTGGCACATTGTAAATTCCTGAGACAGAAAATTTATAGTCATCCTTGAGTACTTGTGGAGTTATAAAAATCCCTAAAATGCCCATCAAGCATCTTCTGTCCCAGTCATCAGTGACTCTGCCTCCATAATTGATTTCTCCAGTCATAAATCTGATTGCGTCCCAAGGAATATTGGTTTCTGTAGTATTTAAAAAGTTCTTAAGCATCAAAATTGACGTTTCTAGGTCAGATTCGTTAAATTCGTATCTGATATTCCATCCAAGTGGCCCGAATTTACGTCTTTCTTGTAGAATTGCATGGAAAAATGATATACTTACAAGCAGTTTTTTCCATTCGTGAGGCTTTGTGCAGCTTTCTAGCTGCTCATCTGACATAGCGTTTAGTGACCTTGTAAGATTTGCCCTTATTCCTTTAGGTGGTTCATTAGTAATTTTCACACCATTTTGTAAGACAGGGACAGGGAAATAGTCACAAGGCATAGATGTCAAAAACAGCCTAAAATCTTCATTCATATGGACTTTCGGGTCTTCAAAGTTTTCACAAATGGTTTCTAAGTCATGCATCCATGATTTCGCAAGATGGCAATTCTGCAAAACAATCCACTTCCCAGCCTTAAATCCGCTGTCAATCAGCCTTTTAGCTCTATCACCTTGCCCTTTGCCTAAAGAAATGATTTCTAATTTTTCGGCAAATCCCGTCATTTCGGCTAGTCTTTTCATCATACTCATAGGGTCAGCACCTTGACTAAGGATAAAAATAACAGGATTTCTACAGTTTGTGTCTGCATAGACCTCTTCCATTGATATTGGTGGCACTTCTACGTATTTTCTCCCTAAAAATTCATCAACAAATTTAATGACCATATAAATGATTTTTTCTTCACGAAATGCTTTTACTAATAAAAGCTTGTGAAAAGTGGATAACGAGTTGTAAGGCTCAGGAAGAGGCTCGTCTTGAGGCTCACTTTTAGTAGCCCAGCTGATCCATTCTGCTTTATTTTTTGCAATTTCTTGGCCTAATAGAGGCTGATTAAACGGAGCACTAATATTTTGTAAGAAAATAATGATATCCCAAGTTTTATCAGAGAATTTAGAAGGATCTGGATTGGGCGTCCTAACAAAGCTTGAAGGAATGATTGCTACCCCTTTTAGCAATAATCCTCACTCTGAGTCAGAAATTTTTCCTTCCCTTCTTAAAATTTGTACTAAAATTAAAAAGCTGAAAATAAGTTTATGTGCATTGAAAAGGCCTCTGCAGACATTCATGAAAATGAACTCAGTGATTGATGAAATTAAAATGCTGATTCTTTCTTCAATTATGTCTGATCTTTGTGAATTATCTATCACTTTATTGAAAAGTTTTGTAAAATATGAAAGAGAGTATTGGTACATTGGGTCTACCAATGCTAAATCAGCTATCACAAAGTATAAGATTGACCCTCTTACAGCTACAGATTGGTATTGTTGAAAAGCTGCTTCGACTTCTTTTTTGATATCTTCAGCCCTCAGCATTCTTTGGCTGATTTCGTTGGATAGAGTTTTAGAACTTTTTAGAGTTTCAATAATTTCAGGATCATCTAAAATGTTTCCTTTTGAGTCAGAAAGAGATGATAAAATGGTGTCTTCAGCTTGTTTTAAGCTTTTTTGGTCTTTTACCATAGCAATCATCAGCTCAGTTTTCCTTTTTTCTATTTTTGGCTGCTCTTTTTTGACCACATCGCCTAAAAGCTGCTCTTCAAGACCTTGTGTTGTAACAGTAAAGTTTATAAGTGTCGTTTTAATAGTAATTTCAGGCAAATAATGAGGATTTGGCAGCTTGGTAGTGATATATAGCTTGAACGCAGGGTCATAGTCGACTTCTTGGTCTCCCATTCTCAATGAAAATCTCCCAGCGCCTTGCTCTACTAAATTTTTTTCCAAAATAGGGTCAAGTGTAGGATCCAAAATCTCCCCTACGTCTTCTATTAACAAAGCAGCCCCATTTCTAACACAAGTCTCTACAGACCTTGCAAAATCTCTCTCTGTTTGTTTAACAACCTTAATTCCTCCCTTTTCTTCAAGTTTTTTAATCCACCTATTAGCTTGTTCTTGAGGGTCAATCATAAGTGGCCATCTTTCACATCTTGTGACCAAAATGCCATTATTAATAGAAACAGTGTCAGCTGGAAGAGTCTTAATATTCCAATCACGAATTGTCATAGGATCGCCCATAATTTCTTGTAAATCATAATTGGGGGTGACTGAAATTTTGAATTCTTCACATTTTTGAAGCCAGGAGCTGACGAGCTCATTTCTGTAAATTCCTGTAAAAGGGCCATAATAGCTGATGCAGGCTGCTGACAAGAAGGTGTCTCCTGCAACGTTTTTCATGAGCTCTATTAATTTTTCGACTTGTTTTTGCCACCTTTCGTTTTCTTCTTGAAGAGAGCTGGTGAGGACACTTGCGCGGTCAAGTCTGATAGCAGTTTTTTTTGCTTCATATGCTAGACGATCTCTTTCGTCAAGGACTCTTTGTCGTTTTGCTTCTAAGTTTGCAACCTTGTCAAGCTCTTTTTGCAGTTTGGCTTGGGTAGCTTTAAGCTTACTGACTGCAGCGTGAAGAATTTTGTTCATCTGTTCAAGCCTTTCTCGTTTTGGTGCAACTTCTTCTGATACTTTGGCATATTTGTCCATGGCAAGCGCCCATAAACAAAGAGATCTTGAGGCAAGATTGACGCTTCCAACTTTGTCTGGATTGAAATCAGGGTTTTCTGTGATCTTCTTTTTGAGTTTTACAAGAACTTGTTTAGGGATATTATCTCTTGCGAAATTTTTTAGTCTATTGATAAAATCATTGTTCAGCGTTCTTTTTATTGTATCCCAATCAGTTTTCTCTTGCAATAAAATTGAAACTGCTTCGAGTGTATATTTAATTAGGGCAGCTGGCTGTGAAAAAGTCCTGATTTCTGCGATATCTCTTGGATTAATTTGATCTAAAGCTCTTACAGCAGACTCAAGAACAGGCAACGCTTCATCCAAATCAGCTTGTGCATCTTGTTGCAAAGTCTGGACTTCTGCTGTTTGTGCGCTGACTGCTCTTTCTTCCTCTTCTACTTCTTCTTTCACCTTATTAGCGGCAATAGTGTCCGCTTCCACAATTTTTGATAGCTCATCAGCTTCAACTTTTTTCTGTTCCAAAACCGGTTTAAGTTTAGTCAGCTCTTCTTGCATCTTATACACTTCTTGATTAGTTTTTTGGATGGTTTCTACCCCTTTTTTGTATTTATTTTTCAATTTTGAGATCTCATTTGATTTTTCTTCAATAATTTTGAAGTAAAGATTTATCATGTCTAAATAGCTTTTTGGAGTTATATATACCTTTCTAGAAAGAGCCTTTAAAAATTCTGCAGCTTTGTCTTGAACTGAAATATGTATAAATACACTCATTTTAGACAGCTGCTCTCTCAATCGTATGGCTTCATCTTTAGAGACATCTTCAAATTGCAAATCTTTCATCTTGCTTCTTGACACACTTAAAAGTGCGTCCTCTGGCCAAGGGTTAACCCAGTCAATTGTGCAGCAGTTCACTAATGAAGGAAACATACGCATTCTTACCCTTAAAGCTTCTCCAACAGGACTCATACAAAGCACTACATGTAGATTTTCTCTGACCCTCTGGATAAAGAAATTGTACATGTTATCATATACTTTACGCTGGGCTGCAATAGGCCGAAGGTCTTGTTCTACTTCTTCAAGCTCTTCTTTTGTAAACAAATTAGGGACTTCTCCTGAGTTTAAGATATTATTGACGTCTTCTAAAAAGCTCTCTTTTACTATTTGAGTGTCTGAGAGAAGGAAAACTGTAGGGACTTCATCCGGGCCTCCTGCTTGTTTAAATAAGACTTTTATGTCTTCTCTAAACTCATTAAGCCCATATACCTTTGTGACTTGTATTTGGAAACATTGGCAGTTTGATATATAAGCAGCTAGACGAGTCAAAGACTGTTTTCCACAGCCACCTACACCAACTAGCATTGCGTTTCCTCGAGGCTGTCTCAGGATCCTGCAGATTCTACACAAGTGTTCAAGTGCATCTTGGAAGAAAACTAAGCTCATCTGTCGTTTGTTTCCTGAATAATTGTAATCTTCTAAAAGTCTATATGTGACATCAGTAAGTTTTTTTATGTCAGGGATTTCTTCATAGTATCTTTCTTCAGCCTCTAAATCTCCTCTTATAAAATCTCCAAACAAAATTGGGGAGCCTCCATATAGGTCTTCATAAGTCCAGTCTTTTCTAAAAATGTGGGCTGATTGCTTTACTACTTGTTCTTGGAACCAATTCTTGTCTTGTTTATTAATAAGTCTGTCATGGAATACTCTTGAGGTTTCATGAATCCAAAGCCGGATCATTAAATCTGGATTTTGGAAAATTCTGAAATCACTCATAAGAATGCCTTGGAAAACTTTAGAAATGTCTCGGAGGTTAAAAGTATAATGGCTTTTAGCAGGAGTTGGCAATAATTCTTTGCATATAATATTATAAACATTTATTGTGGCTTGTACAATCATCCCTGATAAAGACTGCACATCTGTTTTAAATGGCTTGAAAAACCCTTCTAAAATAGTTTTGAATATCAAATTCATAGAATCTTCTGACGTCGGAGGAATGCACAGCATGTGGAAGTGCCTTGTAAATCTTTGAGTTAGCGGATTTCTTCCACCTTCAGGTGGTGCTGCACAACAAATTAATGTAGTGTCTGCTATATAGACAGGGAAATGTTTAGCTCTATCATAAATATACCCACTATCACAATACTGCCTCATAAGTTCAATAGGAGGTTGCGCTCCATATTTTTCAACAGCTGGCATATTCACGTCATCAATCATTAGCGCTACTCTTTTTCCTCCTGGTCCACCGACCATATCTTTTCTTTTCGAATCTAGCTTGCTCATAATTGTATTTTGGGTCTGAATAGAAGAAGTCTGTGCTGAAAAAGTCAAGAAAACAGGGAATACATTTTCATTTTCCTTCATATAATATAAAGTGTCTGTAATTATAACAGTTTTTCCAACACCAGTAGAGCCTGTAATGAAAACAGGTTTGTGGACTTTTATTTGGGTTCTTAAAATATATGCAAATCTTACAGTATCTTTAGTAGGGACGACAAGCTCGAAAAAGGAAATTGCAGGATCATATAAGAAATCTGGCTTGATTTTTTCCCATTGCTTGTAATCGCCACCAATTTTGTCAGGGCTTACGAAAGAGTCGAATAATGACCCTCTGGGGAGGTCAAAAGAAAACTCACTGCTCATACTTGACTCGAACTTAAGCTGGCTGTTATTATCAAGGGCTCCCCCTAATCCCCACATAAAGCAGAACATAAACAGCTTTTCTAAATATTTTTTAAACTGATCTGGCTCATCTTTTAGCCTTGGGCAGTCTTCTTCTAGCGTTAAAGCTTTTATAAGTGAACAAGTGCTCATCACCAAGCTCATATCCATACTCGGAATAGGCTCAAAAAGTCCTTTTCTGATAACAGCGATCCCTTTTTCTACATATTTCTCGAACAAGTATTTCAAAAATGTGCGGTTTTCTTCAGACCACTCAGGAAGATTTACATCAACCCAAGTAATCACATATGGTTTCCACCCTACAGCTTCAAGATTCATATAAACCATTCCACATCTTGAAACAGTGGCAGGAGAAGCTACAGCTAAATCTTGCACCTCAAATAGCATCCTCATTTCATTTTTCAGCTTAATTCTTTGTCCATTTGCTAAACAAAGCATCATGTTGTCGTCAAGCACAGTGTTCATATTTTCGATCCAAAGGGAATCTACAGGTCCATCAAATACGACCCATCTTCTGTTATTGTCTTCTCTTTCGCTGTAATTTCGCATCATAGAGCTGGCAAGACCGTCTTTCCAGTCTTGGGTTACTTCATTGTACTCTCCATAGAGCTCGCCCATATTGATAGCTTTGGGGTTAAGGACTTTGTATTCAACTTCTTGGAAATTTTGATTTTTAGAATTTTTGTTGACTCTTAGGTGGGTCATTGCTTTAGC
The DNA here is from genome assembly GCA_949751835.1 of Blepharisma japonicum. Classification (NCBI taxonomy): domain Eukaryota; phylum Ciliophora; class Heterotrichea; order Heterotrichida; family Blepharismidae; genus Blepharisma; species Blepharisma japonicum. The sequence continues at coordinate 195,540 of CATKHK010000044.1, read as the reverse complement.
GAGCACTCTGTAGCATGTAGATTTTCCTGCAGTGGCTGGGCCTACAATCATAACTCCGAATCTAACTGAAAAGGTTTCGTAGAGCTGAATTACTTTTTCAATGAATTTTGGCTCAGGCTGAAGCTTTTCTTTTTTAATGATTTCAATGATACTCTCTTGGAGCTCGCCATAGTCTACAAATGGGACTTCTACACCTGGGAATAGATCTTGGACAATAGCAAAGAATAAAATTAAGTCTTCTTTTAAAAACTTTGGGACGTTGGAATCTCTCATAGCTCGAATAAGGACAACTTCTTCTGGAAGATCTGGGTCTTTTCTCTTTAAAGCACCAGCCATATTCAGCACGCTTTTTACAGCCCTCATACCAAAATCATAATGGTCCTGCTGTGAAAGCTGTTCTGACGACAGCTTGTAAAGTTTGGTCATTTTTCCTGACAATCTTTTAGCTTCACTAAACCCTTCTGCAAAAAGCATGATTTCTGCAATTAAAGTGTAGTCAGGAACCATCATAGACATAGGCCTAAAAAGGACTTTTAAGTTGTCAGGAAGCTCAGTTCTTCCTGCATAGCCAGGGTTCATAGTAATGAAGACTCCCATAGTATCAACAAGATATGAATGTTTATCGTCCAAATAGAATTCTGTCTTCTTTTCCCACCGAGCTGTACTAATTGTTCTCAGCTGCTGTCCAATAACTGATAAAACTTCTATATCAATTCTGTTGAACTCATCAAGACAAGACCATGACCCAGTATTACAAAGACCTAAAAACAGCTTTTCCATCATCATAAATGTGATTTGTTCAGAACAGTTAAAAACAATGCAATATTGTCCTACTGCTTTTGCAAGATCTTTAACACTTTCAGTTTTCCCTGTCCCTGCTGGTCCTGCTGGAGATGCTCCTAGCTTTATATGAAGTGCGCCTGTAATAGTCATCCAACATCTATCAGTCAATGGTGTAATGACTAGTCTAGTAGTAGCTCCCATATATTCATAGCCATAATATAACACTGAATTGACCTGTTTTATAGTGCAATCTTCTTGTTCAGACGCAAAATAATACCTTAATTGTTGCTGCCATCTGAAATCATTCATACTGAACACTTCATTTTCCTTTAAATTTTCTATGATATCACGATTATGCACATCTTGAGTCACTAAGGCTACAACTGACCTTCTTTGGATGTTATTTAAATCAGTCCTTACGAGCACTGTCAATTCATCAAGCTGAGACACATTAGTTTCATACCAGTCTACAAGTGCTTCAGAGGCTCCATCTTTGCTGGTTAAAGCTTCTTCTGTTGAATAAGTCCACATGATATTGCCTACACAGGATACTATTTGAGCAAAATGCCCTATAACCCATTCTGGTCTATTTTGGTCATCATAAGACCCATATCCTTCTTTAATTTCTCTTCTCAAGCTCTTTTTCATATCTCCTTCTACAACTCCTAGCCATTCTTCTACGCTTCCTCTAGCTTTTAAGTTTCTTGAAAGCGGAATTCTTTCGCCTTCTGCCGAAATCATAGCATAAATATCTTCTCCTCTGTGCTCACTGCCAAAATCAAGCTGATAAATGCTTTCAAAAATTTTCCTTAAATGTGGCTGGACTGCAGACGGTACTTTTGCTTGAGCCAAAATTTCTAATAATTCATCATTAGATAAGAAGAAAAATCTTGGGAACTGTTTACGTTTTTTATCTAAATAGTCTTCTAATGCCTTTTGAATTTGTTCTAGTTTTGTGTTATAATCTTTAAGCTCTTTAAAAAGATTAGGCTGTGTAGCTATAGGTAATGCTAAAGTCCTTTCGCTGACGTTTTTCATGAGTTTTCTAAAGTTTATGTCAATATTTACGAATTTCTTCTGCTCCACTGGAAGCTGCTTTTGAATGTCAGGGGAGTGGAAAATATTTTCTAAATAGAGCCATTGTTTTTGGACATTCATCCACTCGTCAAGTGTGCTAGAAAATAAAGCGAACTTTTTTTGCCAAGGCTCAACTTTATCATAAAGAGGTGCGACATATCTGTTTGTAATAATGCTGGAAATGGCAACTTGAGTATCATCAAGCATGGTAATGATATCTTCAAGCTGTGTCAAAGTAAAAACGTCTTTTTCTTTGTTGTATTTCAGTTGGAATTCTACTGATTCCCATGTTTTCACTACTTCGTTCAGCTGTCTTTCTAGCTCCTGTTCCTTCTTTGCTTTGAGAGCAATATCAGCAATTTCATCTTTTTTATCATTAACTTTCATATCCATAAGTGATTGTAAAGTAAAAGATGTGTCTGAAATATCTATATCTTTTTGTAAGGTTTCTTTTATTTGGTCCCAATGTCTAGACTGTAAAGCTGGACTTCTTAAATCTACAACAACAGGCATTGTGTTCTTCAAGTCTTCAACTCTCAGCTTTAACAGATCAGGCACAAAGTTTCCCTGGTCTTCTAGCGCTCTGCTCCTTATAGCAATTCTATAATAATTTTCTACATCTTTTCCAATCTGCTCTACATCAATCAGCTTAAATGGTGTTGAGTTCCATGTGACTATTTTGGTGCCCCATTCATAAAGAGCAGTCCACATATCATTTTTCAGCTTAAAATCTCTTCTCATATCAGCTACATAGTCAAAATTGGTCCTTTCTATTTCCAATTCATCCTGATATGAAGCATATGCTTTACTTTCTCCATACACTTCTTCTACAATTGAGCCAATTTCTTTGAGGAATACCACCATCATGCTGGATTGTGACTCTTTATTAGCAATTCTGTCATCTTTGAGCTTTTCATTGATTTCTTTTACTCTTCTTTCTATACTTACGATTCCATCTCTGAGGTCTTTTGAGAACTTAATGCGGTCGCCTTCGTCTCTTTCAGAAGCTGTTTGGACTCGCTGTCTGAGTAGGCTTAAAGCTTGAAGACAGTCAGAATATTTTGTTTTTGTGTTGTCTTCAAGCCTTATTTGGTACATATCCATAAGCTGGTTAAGATCTTTGATATCGCTGAATCTTTGGGAAAATTCTCCCATTTTTTCATTGGTTCTTCGCAGGAATTTGCTATAATCTATGTACTCTTCTACAATTTTAGGGACGTTTACAAGCTTTCTGTTAGCTTCGTTGAGTTCTGAAAGCAGCTTTGTAGCCCTTTCTAATGATAGCTCTGGCATTAAAATTTCTAGCTTATTTAAGCACCTCTTAGGAGAAGGCTTTAATTTTTCTTTCAGGTTTTTTGAGTTCAGCTGATAAATTCCTACAGTTTCTGTTTCTTTCATATTTGTGAATTCCTGGATTTGTGCTTTGTATTTATCAATAGCTTTTTTGAACTCTTCCAGTTCAGCAGCTCTGAAAAAGTGAATATCCATATTTTCATTGTCATTATAAGTCTTTAATTGAGGCTCGAAAATTTGAGAATACTCAATAACTAAATCAAAGGCTCTTTGTATAGATTCTTTTATTTTGGAATCTAAATATCTAATCTGCTCATCATTAATGACCATCTGTAATAAATCAAGCTCTTCTTCAAATTGGCGGTCTTCAAAATCTTCAAGCATTGAGGTAAATTTCTCGAAATCGGAAGCACTGATAAGCAGCTCATTGTTACAAACAACAGTAATGCCTTTCATTAAAGCATCTTCCATAGATTGTTTTATTTCTTCAGCTGTCGGGTCAAACACCATGTCCATTCCTTCAAAGTTTCCGAAAATGCTTAAAAGTGGCATCGGAACTTTTCGGCTTCCTCTAGCTTTTACTAGACGAGCTTCTTCATGCTGCAAAAAGGTATTTAAAATCTTTTGAGTCGATTGGTAGCATAATGATACCTTTGAGTCAATAATTTGATAGTCACATAGCCTTATATACTTCGTAAGGCGCATAAAATGAGTCCTTATAATAGCTTCTTGAGTATATGGCATTTGTTTATTGGTGTTATCTCCAATTAAAAAAGATTCTGGGTTTTCCTCTTGGTCTACATCTTGGTTTTGAATAGTAGTCCTATTTTCTTTCTGAAATTGTTCCATTGAGTCTGTTGTAGCTCTGGAAATCACAGTTTTTATATTTCCTTCAATTTCTTCTAAAAGCTCAGCAACTTTTTCTCTTTTTGAGTTCTGGTCAGTGTTAAACTGTTTAATAGCTCTCACATCTTCTGTAGACAAATCTATAATATCAGCTTTCATGATTCTATAAGTCTGAGTTCTTAGTTGCAGCAGAGGCTCCCTTAATATATCATCTAGTATAAACAGTTGCGTTTTAAGGAATTCTGCCCTGTCTTTTATCATACTTCTGCGTCTTAAGTTCTTCCATAAGGAAAAGTTTTTCCATTTTTTATATTGTTTGAAAAAGTTGATTTTTTTGAGGTGTTGATACAATTTATATTCCCTGTCCCACTCTTCTAATGTCAAAAACTCTGTTGTCCCATTCATAAAATAGGTGACACCTCTTGAAGAAATGGTTAGATACTGGTTTGGGTCTCTTTTTTGATAAGTCACAAATTCAAAGTCATAAGGGTCTTCTTTTCGGTTGAGGTACCAAAAATCGTCAGCTAGGTCAGGATCATATTTAATCATATGCAGGATTTCAAAAGGAGATGTACTTTTCCCAGAAGATATCGGCCCTTGGCTTTTAGGAAATTCAGAATCTCCATGCACATATACGCTGCGCTTTTCTTTAAGCTTAGGTAGCACCTTTGAAGAGAATTTTGGCAGCTCAGTAGAAGCTTGAAGAGGAGTAAGTTTTTCTTCTAATCGAAAAGTTGTATCTAAATTTAAGTGGCCAGTTACTTTATTGCGAATGTGAGGAGAAATTGGATCAAGCTTAATAGGTTTACTTGTACGGAAGGACGTGACCATCTTTGGAGTTAATGGAATTGAAGACACTCGTTTGCGATCTGTTGACTCAGACCTTCTTTGAAATGATTTATTCAGAGGGGACTGTTTTGAGCCAGGGGTAAAATAAAGCCTCTGCGCTAACTGCTTTCTTGGGTCCATATTATTATGGAGATTGAACTTTGAATGAAGAAATTTGAAGTGAAGAAATGTAATATTATAGCTAATAGTAGAGTAGAAGGTAAATTAATGTATTTATTAATCCATTTTATATAAGATTCACATTATTTGCTTATATAAATAATTTTAAATACAACTTATTAAACTCTAGGCGTCCTTCTATTTGAAAGCGGCGTAAAATCCCGAGTATGCTGCTTCGGAATCTGCTCAAGAATTTTCGCTTTAAAAGCTGAAGCTATTTTATTTTCCTTTGAAATTGACTCTAGAGTTCCTGAATGGTTCATCAAGTCTGAAACATTAGCGGTGTTTACAAAATTTTCAATATCTTCTTTAGAAAACACCATCACAGTTTTGCTTTTCCCTAGCTTTGGCTCTGAACTTCTTGATCTTTTTGGGGTGTTTTCTTCTTCGTCTGCTTTCTTTTTGCCTTGCAAAGAATAAACTTTGAGGAATTCTTCAATAAACATATACCCTCCTCCAACTCTGATAACTGGCGCGCCATTTCTTAAGCTAATGCTGACTCTTTTATTTCCAAAATTATAAACTCCTTCTGAAATTTTGTTAAATGGGTTTTTGATCCCTAGTCTTTGCAAGTATCCTTTTAGCTCATAATCGATATGATCAAGCTTTAAATTTTTTGCTGATTTTTCAGACAATGTTTGCACCTGATAAGTTAGATCATTATTTTCTTCTTCTTGTCTTACTAATGTAACTCTTAGCTGCTCAAGAGCTTCTTTTAGTTGATAATTTTCCTCTGAAACATCTTGTGAGCTCTGTGCAATAGCTTTATTTTCATTTTCCAGCAGCTGGACTTTGGCTGTAAGTTCTTCAATTTTTCGTTGAGAATCAGATTTTTGCATTGAGTTTTTCAATTCGTCATTTTTCAATTTTTCCGCCAAAGAATTTAGCTTGTTCATCAAAGCTTGGTTTTCTAAATGCAGCTGATTATTTACATTATCATTTGCTTTATTCGCTTCTATCCTTAAATGCGCATTTTTCAGCTCTTCTTGTATTTCTTTTCTCTTCTGTTCTGATTCTCTCAGCATACAAGCTAGATCTACTTTTGGTTCTATATTTGTACTAAATATCTGTCCCATAGAAATTTGGTTTTTAAGCATAGAATTTTGATTCCTAATCTTTGTGATTTCTACTTCTAAAGCCAAGCATTTTTCCTCAGTGCAAATTGTTTTAACTTTTGCCTCCTTCAGCTCATTGATGTAGATTTTTTCTTTCTCCTCAAAATCATTGATGCATTTTTTCAGCTGTTCTCGTAATCCTTCGCAGACTTCTCGTAGCTTATTTACTTCTTGTTTGCTGGCGTATAATAAATCTTTGACATGGTTGCAAAAAAGCTCTTTTTGTTCTAGTTCAAGCTGAATTGAATCCATTAAAGCGCCTTTTACAGGAGCAGAGACTTGGTCTTTGGTGTCAAATTGGCTTTGGTTTTGAGGTGTACGTATAATTTCTGGTGTGGAAGGTAAAGAATATTCGCTGATTTCTCGACGCTCGATGACTGGGGATAGAACTGAAATTTCTGTTATTGAAAGAAGCACTCGAGGGTTTGAAATTTCTTCTTCTGCTTCAACTGAATCAAGCTCTTTGAGAGGGCATCCGAGGGGAAATCAGTGGCTTTTGTACCCATGAAGAAGTTTCATAGGAAGTTTGAAGCCAAAAACTTCTCCGTTTGATCTATAAATTCCTAGAGAAAAGTTTCCTTGACCATAAATTTCGAAGGTATCTGTATCATACAGCCGCTGCTCCATAGAATCTAGAGCTATCTTGTATTCGTAAGGTCCTTGAGCAAGGCCTTGGACTTCTAAGATGCTTATTTCAAATTTGTACTTCATCGTTAGAATTTCAATTTAAATTAATAAAAAAAGTATTCTTAAAATTTCATAACTAAGATAGCGCAATTATATTTTAATTTAAATAAATCAAAGTTATTATAATAAGTAGTTTGCTCTCTCTATTAGCAAATTTATAAAAAATGCTGGTTCCAAATAGGAAAAGAATTACAATTAAACTTGTTTTAGATTGCCTTTACATCGCCTGCGCTATAACTTTATACTTTGTTGATATTTTCCAATACATGAATCATTATTACATTGGGCTGACTTACATTACTTTCGAATACTCTTATAATGGCCTAGATGCATTTGTGACTGCCTCATTTAATAGTTTTGATGACCACTTTTGTGGCTCTAGCAGTGCAGCACCTAGCGAAATTTGTGATAATAAAGATGACTGACAGACAGCTGGAATCATATTCATTATCGTTTCTTCTATAGCACATCTGATAATGGTCTATGGAATGTTGAATTTATGTGGGAAGGCATGCAAATGCACTTTATGGGGATCTCTAAAGATAAACATACAGCATTATATTTATACAGCTGTTTATTGTGCAAGCGTCATTGCATATGTTCTTATTGCTGGGGTTTTTACATTAACTCCTCCAAAAGGATTAAATTCTGATTATGATGTAAAAGTTCAGCCTGGAATTATTTTGATGTTCTTTTCAGCCTTTTTTGGAATTTTAAGTTTGCTTTATTATCTTATCTATAAAAATTCGATGAACTCTGACCCCTTTGTAGAGCAAAATGACTATAAAAGTATTCCTGAAAATAAAGAAGAAAATAAAAGCATCTCCCAAAATCCGCAAAAAGAAAGCTTTGGGAGAAAAATAACCCAAAAAAATGAAGAGGAAAAAAAAGAAGAAGAAAAGGGATTAAGGTCGTCAGAGTTTTCTGATAATATTGAATTTGATAAAGACGCTATAAGCAGTGAAGAAAGCAAAAGCCAGAAAAGCGGAGACAAAAAGAGCCAAAAAAGCGAAGATAAAAAGAGTCAAAAAAGCGAAGACAAAAAGAGTCAGAAAAGTGAAGATAAAAAGAGTCAAAAAAGCGAAGACAAAAAGAGTCAAAAAAGTAATGAAAAAACGAAGAAAATTAGCGGAAAATAATTAATTAATTTATCTGCTGTGAAAAGTTTGGTAAATGATTAATTTAAGGATTATTTTTGATTGGTTCCAAGAATTTAGTAAAATTATCAGTATCAGGAGTTGTCGATCCTGAAATTGTATTAGTAGCATTCAATAAAGGTGATCTGGGCGCTGGCTTAATAGTTTCAAAAGTATAGCCAGAGGGCTTAAATGTTTGAATAGGGCTAGGAGCAGTAATTGGTTTATAGCTCGAAACATACCCGATTTTCCCCTTTTCTGCTTCATTTAATTTTGAATTCAAAAACTGTATTAAATCATGGTTAGTCTGCAGTTTTGCCTGGGCATCAGCCAATTGTGCTTTTAAAGTTGCTTCTTTTTCTTCCAGATTTCTCGTCAAATCATCTTTTCTAACCAATTCTCTTTTCATCTCAGCAATATTTTTATCAGCATTATCCAAAAACTCTTGTTTTTGCTGTATTATACTTTCCTGCTGCAAAACTACTGTATTTTTTAATTTTAATTTTTGTTTCCCTGATTTAATTTCGCTTTGGAGTTTTTGAATTATTGAGTTTCCTTTATTTATTTCTCCAGCACTTTGATGTAATTTGTCTTCAAGCTTCATAATTGTAGCTTTAAGCATAGATGTGTTGTCTTCTTGTTGTGTTCTTACCACATTATTAGTTTCAATTAAAGAGTTTAGTTTTTGGTTCATTTCTTCTTTGTCTTGGAGCTGCCTTTCTAAGTGTTGCATTCTCAGTTTAAATTCTGTAATGGATTTTTCGTGCTCAAATTTGGTCGTTTCTAGGGTTTTATTAGAGGTTCTTAAAAGGTTGAGCTCGTTTAATGCAAGTTCAAGCTCATGCTCAAGTGATTGGACTCTTGATATAAGCTCTCTTTCTCTTCCTTCTAGTGAGCTTTTATTTCCAGTCAACTCATTTGATTTATTTTGGTAAATTTCTAGCTTACTTGAAAGCTCATTGATTTTTTGTTCATATCTTTCTGATGAAAATTTTTTTTCTTCTTCATAGTGCATTTGTGCTGCTCTTTGGGTATCAAGCATTTGCTGCCTTATGGTTTGGCAATCAGCCTGTCCTTGAAGCTTTTGCTCTTCTATTTTTCTTTCACAATCTGCAAACAGTTTTTCATATTGTCTTCTTATATCATTAAACTCAGCACTTCTAAGCTCAAGAGCTTCTTCACATTTATGAAATTTCGATTCCCAGTCCTCGCTTCTAGCCTTGAATTCTTTTAAATTTTTTGCTAAATGAGCCTTGATGATTTCATCATTTGCGCTACGAAAACGTAAAGCTAAATGGTTGAGTTCTCTCATATTGTTATTTTCATTGATTCTTAGTGTTGCCTCTTGATTTGATGCTTTTTGAATTGAGCAGCTGTATTTGTCTTCATAAGGTTTCATGCAAAGCCTTAAAAGTTCTAATATATTGTGAGGGAAAGTAAGGAAATCTACATGAAGCAATTGTTCTTGTTTTATTACATGGAATCCTTGCTCATCAAGTTCTAGTGCATATAGGAAGAATGGGTCTGCTTCATCTGTGATTTCTATATTAAGTGCAAAGTGATGGGTGCCTTGTATCTGATTCATGGAAATTTGAAATGTGAGAATTGATGTTTTTTCGTCTCGATCGGAGCTCTTGACTTTGACTGGGACTTGGATTGAAGTGGATTCGAATTGCTCATAAGATCGAACTTCAGAAATGGAAGAGGCTCTTTGAAGTGAAGAACTTGAGGAATATCGGCGCATATTTTAAAAAGTTTAGAAAATTTATGAAATTTTGATAATTATAAATCAAATTTTGTTTAGTAAATGTGAAAAATAATGAGAAAGGAGATAAATAATAAAATAAATATCTTAAATGATATATTAATTTTGATATTAAGAATTTGTTTGCTTTTTATCTACTTTCCATTGTAAAACAATATTCAATATTTATTTTTTAATAATCAATTTGCTTAGTGAAAGAAATAATTTAGACAATCTTTTGCCATTTATGGATTACTAACTTATTCTATCATAAATTTTAGCTGACAAACTTCCTAAAGCATTAAATGCAAAAGAATCTTTTGGAATAAAATGAAGCGATTTAAGCGCCATATCTAGATGATATAAAGCAAGATTCCTTGTAATTTCAATTCCATACTGCAAAGCTGCTTGTTGTCCATGCTCTATGTCTCCTGATTCTTTGAACTTCCTTTGAACAACTTCCAGCAAAGACGGATCATGAGGAATTGAATATAAAACTGGTCCAGTAGCCAAGCCTTCTTTCATGTCATTTAAATTAGGCTTTCCCAAAGTTTTCTTGTCTCCTGTAAAATCTAAAATATCATCAATATACTGAAACCCAAGCCCTAAATGTTTTCCAAACTCAAAGCATTCGTCAGGATATCCAGAAAAATACCCAATCCCCTTGCAGCCATGTGCAATCAGGGAGGCAGTCTTAAAATATGTTTTATGGCAATAGCTAATAACATGCTCTTCTAATGACTCACAGGCTCCTTCTGCTTGGATCAGTTCTCCTTTTGACAGGTTTTCCATGATCTCCGATATCAAATTCATCAGTCTCATATCATCTAGCAAAGTGCACACATAAGAAGCTGTCGATATTAAATAATTTCCTCCCATAACTGCTGTTTTGTTTCCTACTTTTCTATGAATTGCTTCTTGACCTCTTCTGGTTTCTCCTTTATCTATAACATCATCATGTATTAAGCTTGAACAATGGATCATTTCTATTACCTGAGCAAAAACCATTTGTCCTCTTAAAGGCTTATGCTCCTTAAAATCCAGTTCTGAGCTGCCTTGCAAAGCGCGAGACAGGGTCAGCATAATTGTAGGTCGGAAATGTTTGCCTGGGAATTTGAAATAGTATTGTGTAATATTGTCGATTTCTGCTTCTCCTGTGTATAAGTTATCCATAATTTCTCTATTAAAATCAATCACATCGTCTTTTATAAGTTTGAAAGGGTCCAATTTCTCAGACACGAGCTGTTTAAATAAGTTTTCGTTTGTTTCTTTTGAAATTTGCTTGCCGAGGAGATCGCAAGCGACTTGGCATTCGTTGTAGAGCTCTTTCATGAAGTATTTCTAGGTAGATATTACTTTAGACACCAAGGCTTGAGCTAATTTCATTTTAATTTCTTGGGCTATCTATTATCCATATTAAATTACAATTTTAGCCTATAGATTTAGGATTTATTTAATGCAGCTCTGCATGATTTAAGAGTCACCCCCTCTATGATCTTTCATAAATACTTGTAAAGGCTTTGGAGCATAGGCGGCTCCACTGTATGGGTTTAGTTTTTCGTCAATTAAAAAGGCTTGGAGAATTGTATCGCAGGTCATTTCGTAGACACTCATGAAAATTCCAGCTACTAAGTAACTGACTATTATAAAAATAATTGTTGGAGGAAGAGGATTTTCTATGTATTCTTCATAATAATCCACTTGAGTAATGATCATATATCCAATGAAGCTTGAAATTGCAGTAATTAGAACTTTTCCTAAAAAGGAAAACACTTCCCCCAAGCTTCCTAGAGCAGCAAATCTAGCTGCATTTTCTAAAATACATATAAAAGCATGCCGGGCACTAACACAAAAGCTGTCTCCAGTTAATGCAATCTGGATATACGCGTTTTTATTAATAAATTTAATAAACCTTTCTAAACAGCTGACATAGCATGCAACACATCCACACAAAAATTTTACACATTTATTTCCCTCCAGGACTTGCTTATATACGTATTTTCTCAAGAAAACCAAATACCACTTCACAAACCTTATAAGAGCTAACAAAAATGACCCAAACGCCAGTGAGCCTAAATGATAACGAAAAGCATAATAAGTGCTTTTACAAATCGGCCCAAGTCCTACATGTCCTTTTGTTTCTGAAAAATACCAAATACAGACACTACAAGCAATTATGAATTGGACAAGCGCAACTTTAAAGGAATTAATTCATAAAATCGCGACTAACTCAAAATAAAAAGAATTTCTCTCTGATTCATCCCATGAAATATGAGCCATTTTTCCTTCTTCATCTTTATGATACATTCCTCCAGATGAATAAATATAAACGAGCGAAAGTATCCAATAACAGAAAAATCCTACACTAAACACAAAGACCAAAACAGGGACCAAAATAATAATTCAGGCATCTTTTAAAAATATTGCACCTGATTTCATAATTGCGATAGCAAGTCTAATTCTTTTGTACATAAATAATATAAAAATAAGAAAAACGACTACAGCTCCGAACATAATGTAAGAAGCAACTTTAATAGCTTCTCTTGTTTTTTTGTGTTGCTTTCCACTATAAGTTGTTTCTGAAGTATGATACAAGAAATATGCAAAGCCAGTGATCGCAAAAAGACAAGCTAATATCATGCATCACACAATAACGCCAACACAGTATCTTAGTAAGCCAAGGTATATAATTGATACCACAATGGATACTCCAAGTACAATAAGAGTAGCGGTCCAAGCTTCATAAATGTCAGTAGCCCATCCTTTTAAATTGTCATCATAAATGATGTCCATCACATCATCAAAAGCCTCATTTAAGTTATCATCGTCAGGAATGCAAAATCTTTTAAGGAAAGACTGGCTTTGATATGAAGGGACAGGGGTAAAATCTGTATCATTATATTTTAGCATGAATGTACAGTCTGTTACCCACCGGTTAGGATAGCACTCTACGTTTTTTTGGTTTGATTGTTTTGGACAGTGTTTAACACAAACTTTATAGTCTGGGTCATGAACTGGAGATGGGTAATATAAATACTTGTAGTCACTTGTGACACGACCACTTCGGCCACATTGAAAGCCAGAAGAGTCATGGGGGTAAATTAGTAAGTAGGGATCGCCGTTTTCAAAACCAACGACTGCAACAGCAACCATGGCGCCTATAAACAGGCTAAAAGCAATACAGAAAAGACAATCTGTGCATCTACGTCTTATTACAGGTCCTGCTTTTAGCTCAGGGATAGGTTTATAATCCGTCATATTTTTCAACAAGATAAATATAGATGTTCATTAAATATGTAGCAAGAGAAATAATTTAATATTTATTTAATGCAATGCAAAATTATTCACAATTGTTTTAAAGCATAAAACTGTAAATTTCTAGATAAAATTGACAGCCTTGAAAATTTTATTACTGGATTCTCATACATGTAATTTAATTCCAAAATGTCTAAGATCAATATATTTTATATCATAAATTATCGCAAACTATCATGAATTTTCCTTATCTATTTTGATATTTATTTTTCTATTGATAGCACACTTATTATTAGCAAATCTTTAAGCCAATTCTCAAAAATCTTTTAGAGTATTTTAATCAAGTTCAAATGTAGTTTAAATTTTTATTAAAGTAATTTCCAAAAGAATAAATATCAAGAAATCTATATAAGAATTTAAAACTGAATTTCAAAATAGATTGAATTAAATTATCCATTATACTTATTATAGAGTTAAAGATACTCTTATTATTTGATAATTTATGCACTATTTAACCATAGTTTATAATCATTGAATTCTTCCTACAATCATTATCTATATTTATCCAAAATATTTTTGGCTTGTCCTTCCATACTACCCATAACTGTCTTCTGCTTCAAAATTTCTTCTTCCTCAGCCTTTCTTAAGTCATTTGCAATTTTTTCTGCATCCAAATATGCTTCTCTTTCTTTTGCTTCTCTTTGTTCCTTCAATATATTTGGATCGATCTTCGTTTCTACTTCTTCCTCAACGTCAATTTCTGGGGCTTCAGGTGATTTTCTTTCATCATTGTATCCTCCAGGTTTTTCTTTGAATTCTTCAGGCTCTTCAATTTGATTTTTATCAATTTGGAAAACTTGTTCACTAACTGTTTCTATTTTCTCATTGGAAGTTTCATCATTTGGAAGAGGAATAGGTGGAGGACGAGCAGGTGGGTTTGTGTTCGGGTTATTATTAACGTTTTCTTTGATTCCTTGTGGAGCAGAAACAGGTGCCAAGTTTTCTGGCTTTTTACGATTGGAAACTCGTACTCTCTCTGATTGAGATTTTAGGACCCTTCCGAACCCATCTAAAACTTCAGGTGGGAGCTTATTATTGGGATCTATATAAAATTTACTTGGAGGCATTTGCCTTGCTTTAACACTATATGAACTCACTACAGAAGCGTTTTTAGGTTGCCCACTACCCATTTATTCAATTTATTAAGATCTATATGGTGGACATCTTGGCATGCTCGCCATAAAATATTTTTTCTATTTTCTATGAATTCAATTAATTAATTTAAATATTCGTAAATTGTGCAAAAATTATTGATTTAAAGCTTTTTAAGTGTTCTAGAAGCAAAACACTATTAATTTATAAAACAAAAGAGAAATAAATCAAACTAAAAATAATAAATGGAAATTGATAATCTTGATACTCAGCTTTTTGCCCATTTCCAATTGATTGCTCAAGATAATGGACCTCAAAATACACTTAGCGGCTTGACAATCCTCTTCAAGCTCCTTAAGAATATTTCAGAAAACCCAGGAGATCCTAAATACAAAATTATCAAAAAGAGTAACAAAGTCATTTCAAGCAAGCTGCTGAATTTGCGCCACATTACAGAAGTATTAACCTTAATTGGCTATATTGATAAAGATCAAGATAATTATGAATATGCCAGTCATTTACCAGAAAGCCTAGAAATTGTTTTAACTATTTTGGAAGTCTTTAATTCTGAACTAGAAGACTCTTCAAAAACACCAGAGGATCGTGAGCGTGAACGCCTGCAAAAAGAATCTGAAGAAGCTAGCAAAAAGTTTATTGAAAGTTTTCAGAGTGAAAGAGTAAACAATGCTTTAGCAAATGTGCTCGGCCCTACATTGAAAACCAAAAGAGGGAATATTCAAACATCAAGCTTAAAAGATGTGAAATTTATCCTTCTTTATTTTTCCGCTCACTGGTGTGGACCTTGTAGAGCTTTTACTCCTCAATTGTCTATGTTTTATGAAAATGTGAATGCAAACGGAAAGCAGCTGGAAATTGTTTTTGTTAGCTCAGATAGAAGCCAAGAACAATTTGATGAGTATTATTCGACAATGCCATGGGCTGCAGTCCCTTATTCAGATTCAGCAGCAAGAGGGAGAGCTAGCCAAATTTACAGGATTCATGGAATTCCTGCTTTGATTTTAATTGATAAGTCTGGAGTTGCAAAATCGGACACTTGTAGAGATGATGTGTCAAGAAAAGGTCCAACATGCTTGAGGGATTGGGAAAGGATACTTAACTCTTAAAAACATTTATTTAAGTCTCTTATTTTGCAAAAATAAAGCATAAAAACCCAGCTTTTATTGTCTGCTAAAATAGAAAATTTTATTTTTCACCTAATAAATTATCAATATTTCTTGAAAGAAAAATGTTTAACCGTGACCAACTCAAACTCAAAAGGAATTTCACAAGACAATCCCGAAAAATCAGCGAAATACATCATGAACATCTTTCCTATGATTTAGATAAAGATCATGACCTTTTAACACAATTTCAAACCTTCAAACGAAAATACAGATCAAAACAAAACTCCCCATATCATTCAGAACACTCATACTCAATAAGTCCTAAAAAAAGAGAAATTGCAAGCTCTTTAGAAGTCAAATTAAGGGAAACAAACCCTAAGGCCGATTCCCCTACCTTTGACTTCACAAATGTCTTAAAAGCGGCACGATATATTGAAATGACCCCGCCTGACCGAAGTATTACTCAATTTGCAAGCCAAGACAAGAGCAATGACAGACTCTACAGAGGTGCAAGAATAATTTACAAGCACCCAAAAGAAGAAGATTTATTAGTTTTCAAATACGCAGATTTGGTTAGCAATAAAAAAGAAATTCAAATCGAAAACGATCTTATATTAAAAGAAAAAAGCCAATGCAATGCATTAATCGATTCGTTGAAGTATATGAAAGATTTAAAATTTATTTTAGAACTTAATTTTGAGATTGCAAGAGGAAATGAAGCATTAAGAGAAAACGGAGCATTAGGAGATTTTTTTAAGCTGGAAGAAGAGCTGAAAAACTATCAATCTCTTGCTATGAAAAATATATATAATTATTCGTATAAAGATTTTATAGAGAAACTAAAAGAATATAGCAGGATCTTAAGGGATATTTTGAGATCAGTAAAGAGCAAAGGAAGAGATAATGAAGCCGTATTAATCGAAATGCTATGGAGAACGCTCGTTAAATTATATGATTCTTCATTAGTTATTCACGAATTCCACATAAATCAAGTTGTAGAAAGCGCAAAACTTAAGGTAAAAGAAGTACTAGAAAACTCAAGACAAAAAATTAAGGCACTCGAAGATGAGCTACAAGATACCAAACAAAGACTGGAAGGAGAAATCCAGAGAAATAAAGATTACATTAAAATTCTGACTCAAAATAATAGCGAGCTTGAAAGAGAACTTATCAATCAAAACCACAGGATTGAAGACTTAACAGAGATGGACTCAAGGTCTCTTTCTTGTCTAGAAATGTCAAAAATTTTCCAAAAACTGAACCAGTACATCTCAGAATCTGAAGACCAGCAAAAAAAGCAGGTAGAAACCCTTGTGAATTTATCACAAGTAATCAGCCTAGCTGAAGAATTCAATAAAAAACCATTTTTAGTCGATATGGAGATACAAACTCAAGAAGTCATTCAAGAAGCAGAAATAAAAGAAAAACCGAATAATTTCTTAACTCCAAATCTAATGCCGAAAGAAGAAAATGAGTATCTATTTACTTCATTATCATTATAAATTAACTCACATAATTAAATATGATTTCTTCTGCACAACAAAAGATTGACCAACTTCTTGAAAGACGTGCAGCTGAAATTATAGAAATTGAAAATAAATACCAAGAATTACTGAAACATGAATATCTTGCCCGCTCAGTCGAGCTTAAGAGATCTCCTCACTTTTGAAAAAGGGTCCTTAGGAATCATCATACACTTTCAAAACTCTTTACCTCTGAAGACTGAAATATTTTGGAATTTTTAGACGATTTAACATTAGATGAATTTTCGTCAAGAAATAAGGTAAAAACATATAAATTGACCTTGGATTTTAAGACAAATCCTTATTTTAGTAATAATACTTTGTGGGCTGCTGTAAATGATGATGAAGTGAATTATTATTGTGCGTCAGGAATTCAATATAAAGAAGGATACTATAGAGATAGCTTTGATGAAGGGGATGAAGAAGCGAAAAAAGACAGCTTTTTTAGGGTTTTTCAAGGTGTACAAGAACAGCCTTCATTTTGAAACGAAGGCGGGTTTGTTTATGAAGTTTTAAATGGGATAAGAATTGACTTATGGGAAGATCCTGTAAAATATTATGATAATCCAGCTGAGTTTACTTCCAATTCATCAAGATTATTTTCCTAAGTAATTAGTTTTAACTTAAACCTGAGGTCTTGACTGGACAACAAATACTTTTCC
Source organism: Blepharisma japonicum (assembly GCA_949751835.1). Taxonomy (NCBI): domain Eukaryota; phylum Ciliophora; class Heterotrichea; order Heterotrichida; family Blepharismidae; genus Blepharisma; species Blepharisma japonicum. The sequence goes on along the minus strand of CATKHK010000044.1, from coordinate 178,135 downwards.
TCCAGCAATGACTCCTTCTATATCCTGTGGGATCCCATTGAATGCATTTTCAACTAAAATTCCGATTTCTCTTAGTTTGAAAATTATTTCTCTGCAGAACCCAAAGTCTGTATACAATCTTTCATTCGCATACGACAATATTTGCTCTTGAGGAGAGCTCATTATAATACTGTCAAATAGCCCAGCACCTGCAAACTCAGGCAAATCTTCTGAATTTGAGTCAGATCTGAAAATATATCCAGACCCTCTCAATGCAACTGACTTATTAGGGAAGCTTTCAATTTGATACTCATCACTGTGCTTATTGACTGTAAACGAAAAAGCACGGCCATCAAAAGCGCCAACCAAGGTTTCTCCAAGTCCAAGGACTAGCTCTCCATATATATGTGATGAATCATTAGTAAATGGATCTTTAGTGTGCAATACATATGCATATTCTCCTTGAATAACTTCTTGGCACAGCACAGACATCACTATATCATTTAGCGAAATTCTTGCTTTTACGGTGCTTAAATAAGCTCTTTCATTAAATTTGCTAGCCCAAACCTTTTTAATTGCCGTAAATGCAGCAGCCCAATCATCTTTTTTTACTCCAATGCTATATAATTTTTCTTTAATTTCATTTATTTCGTCCTCAGGCATTTCTAGCTCTAAAATGACTTCTTTTAAGTTATCCAGGATTTCTACAACCTGCTGGTTGTGCTCCATTCCTTGAAGACTTTCAATGAGTTGTGTATATCTTTGGCGTCTCTCTTCATTTATAGGATGAGAAAGAACATGCTCACAAACCCCATAAGGAAGGGCTACTTGTTGTGGGACTCCAAATTGTTCAGGAAGACTCCTTCTCAATATTGCACAATTGGAAGCTTTTGCCCCTGTTTTTCCTTCTCCGAATTGGTCAGCAGTTATAGCTATGGACTCTAAAGGATGTGGCCGTTTTACTTGTGGAGCTTCATGGGAGTCTGAATGCTCAGCTGTAGTAGCTTCTACTTGTGCTGGCTTAACTGTTATGATTCCTCCTTGAGAGCTTGCAGAAACCCATTGGCCCGCATATTCCTCAATTTTTTTAACTTCTTCTTCATTAAAGCAGACAGCAAGAAGTTTTTTCCCATTTCTTGCCCTTACAGAGACGTGGGCTAGTCCATCAAGTTCTGTACAAGAAATGACCCCAAGGACACCTTCAGGGATTTCTTCTTCTCCAGACACTTTTTTTGATAATAAAATAGTCGGTTCTGTATAAACACTATAAGATACGTCATGAAGTAGCTCAACCTTTACAAGTCTTCCTTGAATTTTTGAAACTGGGCTAATTATTTGCCAAGGCTTTAGCTTTGCAATTCCTCTGAACTGTGCATCTAATTTCCTCAAAATCATTGAAGGAGCAAAGAAGCAAGAGCCTCTTACAGCTTCTTCTGTAAAAAGATCAATAAAATCTTCCTCAATTTTGCAACGAGTTCCTATTACTTGTGCTTTTGGTTGGATTATTTTATTATAAGCGTCTACTGCAATTCCCAGAACTCTGCTTATTCTGTCTGCTGCGGATTTCAGAACTAAAGCAATATCGCGATTTCCTTCTAAATTAGCTACATATCTTGATGCTAAAGCTTTCCAATCATTTATGGCTGTAGAAAATTCTGGATCCTCAGATGTGATAGTAGCGTTATCTAATAATAAATTTAGCTCTCTAATATAATGTCTTGGTGCCATTTCTATATGTATAATTGATTCGCATAGCTGTCTTACATAGAGATCTAAGCTTATATCCACATATAAAATTTCTCTATATTGTTGGTGATTTCCTTTATTTGCATGGTAATTAATTTCAAGCCTTGCCCATACTGTTCTTTCGATCTGTGCTACTTTATCCCAATGATGAAGATTGCTAAGGATATCATTAACTTTATTATGCATGCCTTGAGTAAAGCAATGACGAGCATTGTCTATGCTTGTGATTAAATCAGCTCCTGAATGGACAGATTTCAATGTCCTCAAGAAATCTCTGAAGTCATTAATTAAATGAGGCATATAGTCTGGCTGGGTTGTGATAGGCCTTTCAAATGAAGCTAATCTTTCTCTTGTAATTCCATGACGGTTCAAAACTTCCCAATATTTCCCCATGTTATTTGTTTCCCAATAAGCTATAGTTGCTTCACAAATGCCAATATCGTCAGGAGTTGTGTTGTTATGCAATTTTTGATGCCATTGCTCTATATAAGTTCCTGCTCTTTCGCCAATTCTATGTTTATGGATGATTTCTAAGATTTGGTCTCTAATTCTTTGTCCATTATCGCCACCTCTGCCAAAGCTCCCTAAAATTCCACGCAATAGCCATACAGGAGATACAAAGCCCTGTTTATTTGCATTGGCAATAAGCTCTGTAATGGTATATGTCAGGTTTTTTTGATTCCAGGCTAATTCTGATGGTTTTGTGTTATAATTTCTTTGCCAGTCTAATTTTCTCAGTTCTGAATATCTCATCCATACGTAGATCCATGCAAGTCCTTCAATATCTGAGTTTCCTATTCTTCTAAGCCATTGATTGCAGAGAGAAAATCTATGCATCAATGTCCATGAGCCATATTCTGCCTCTGCTCGGCAAATTTCATCAACCATTGCAGCAACTTGCCCTTCCATTTATTTTTTTTAATCAGATGCAAGCGTTTGTTTAAAGGAAAATTAATGGTTATAGAAATCATACTTAATCATGTTACATTAAATTGTAAAATCTTTTAAAATTCTTTGATAAGTTGAAATTCAGCAAAATATATCCAAATAAAATTATTAATAAATATTGCAAATAGATTTTATATTATCAGTAAGAATAAAAATAATTAAAATACTTGCTAAGGATTCTTATAAAGATGGAAGCTTCAAGTAAGTATCCACTGCAAAGATCATGGACCCTCTGGGAAATGTGGGACACCAGAAACACAGCAAATTTTCTAGAAAACATGAAAAAAGTTGGAAATTTCGACACTGTATGGTCATTTTGGCAGCATTGGTCCAACCTCCCTCATGCAGATCCCACATTTCTCTTTGTCGATGAAAGCAACATGCAAAAAAATTTTGAAGGAATGTCCCAGTCAATTGAAGCTATCGGAATCTTTGAACGTGAGATTATCCCAGCTTGGGAAGACGGAGTAAATAAATTAGGTTCTGATTACTCATTCAAAAGGCCTTACAATCGCGACGAAATCAAGAATATTTGGACTCGTTTAGCTTTTGCTTTAATTGGAGAAACATTTTATCTGCCTGATCAAATCACTGGGATAAGAGTCGTTGACAAAGGAAAATCCACAAAATACGAAATTTGGGTCAGATATGACTGTAAAGTAGTCACAGAAAATAATGTTGCATTTAAAGCAAGACTGCAAGAATTGCTCTCAGAGATCGATTTAAGTGACTGGGCAGAGTCTTCTCATCAGAACAGAGTTTAATATAAACATAAATAGGTCGTTTTATTAGTTAAAATGAGCTTTTTAAATGCAAGAAAATTTTCTAGACAAGGCAAAGTTCATGACCATGCCAACAAGATTTTTACATTTCGAGAAAAAAATGAGCAGTCGGGCTTAAAAAGAATTGGCGTAGAAGATGTAGAAAAAGAATTAAAAAAAGTCCAAAGAGAAATCAACTCATTAAATAAAATTGAAAAAGTAAAGAATAAACAATCCTCAAGTTTTTTATCACCATCAAGAGAAAAAATAGAACAAATAAACGTAAAATTTATATAGAAACCTTCGAATCTTGATGCTCCTCCTTCTACTAGATATAATCCTAGGATTAATTTTATTATACCGAGATCACCAGGAGTTTTATTGAGGTCAGTTTCAAGTGTGACTAGAAAATCAAAAGTTTATATCCCAACGTGTATGGATACTGATGATCTTACTTGTCATTATCCTGTAAAAAGTCAGCAGGCTTTAGAAGCAGAAGCTAGCTATGTGGATTTGGATGTGTTGAATGAAAAAGTTAAGCAAAAAAGGACTGATGATCTTTTGAATTTGTCGTGGTCTCCAGTGCCATCGGTTTCTTTTGATAAACAGTCGCCTAGAAAATACAATTTGACTCCACAATGTGATGCTAGGTTTGAAAGTATTAATTATTTTCCAAGAATTTTTTCGAAATATAAAAGCACCCCGTGCGTTGACTTCTACAAAATTTCATCTAGAAAAGAACCGTACAGATCTCTTTCCCCACCACCTTATAACTGGTCTGACAAAATTATCAAAACGAAACTAGACACTGGGGCTGTAGACATGAGCAAAGGGGCAAACCGTTTTCCAGAAGAAAGGTACACGACTGATACAGTTAACCGTCAAAAAGCTATGAATGCTTATAACATGATTCTGCCGAAAACACACACTCCAACTCCAAATTTTGAAAAAATAACCTCAAGAAAGCGAAATTTTCCTAAAATTAAGGGAGACTATAGAAAGCATATCCACGACTTTTTATAAATTTTTAATAATCTTGTTAAGCTTATTCAATAAATTCCACCCAAAAACTCTTAATTTTCTGGAAATGATCCCCATGCTCTCTTGAAATTTCTAATGCATTTTCCAATCTTTTAGCTTTTTGACTTAAATCTTGTGAGATCCTTAAGCTTCGTTCTGCTTCTCTCTTTTGTTGAATAGAAAGCCTCTGGATGAGTTGTTTTAGATCAGAAACTGTGTGGGATAAGTTATCTCGTTCAGATTCAAGCCTATTAATGGTTAGCTGCATAGTTTTGACTTTATCTATAAGAGAACTTGAAGGGCGCTTGGCTGTGTTGTGAGCTTCAGGAGCAATTGGAGAAGGGTGTGTGGATTCATGGTTTAATTGAGCTTGCCAAGATTGGGATGAGATCTTCATTGCAAAATGAGATCTTTATAAGTTCCATACTTTTTTTGGATTTATCTGCTGAAGCCAGTATATTATTATTTAAAGAATTCTAAAAATAAATATTAGCTAGTTATTTATGCTGCGTAGTAGCTGCTATATCTTAAATTTTCATATATTCTGTTAACTGCATTCAAATAAGCTGCATCTCTATAATTGATAGCAAATCTACTTGCAGTCTTCTGAGTTGATTTGACAGAAGTTGTCATAAGGTCTTCTAAAGCATTATTAACGATATCCAAATCAGATGCAACATGAAGTTCCCCATGTGTAAGTTCTACATCTAGCAATCCAGCAATGAATTTCAATATGGCTTCATTTGACCTCATTTCCCATCTCTTTGTTAATTTACCAGGGCTGATGTGTCCAATATTTTTCACATACTCAAAGTATGAAGTAATGACTCCACCAGAGTTCATTAAGATGTCTGGTAAAATAGCCACTCCACGATTGTTTAAGTACTCTTCAGCTTTAAGTGTAACTGGCATATTTGCAGCTTCTGCAACAATTTTGCATTTAAGGAGGTGCATGTTTTCTGAGTTAATAGTCCTTTCTACGGCTGCTGGGACTAAAATGTCGCACTCTTTGGCTAATATTTCTTCTGCGTAGGAGTAGGTGTCTCCTCCATCAAAACCTTTAAGGGTATGATGTCTGTCAAAGTGCTTTTTTAAAGCTTTAATGTCTAGCCCATCTGGATTATAAGTGCCACCGTCTTTTTCTAAAATCCCAACTACTTTTCCTTTTGCGTTTTCAGTGACAAATTTCGAGATATAATATCCTACATTTCCAAAGCCTTGAATAATATATGATTTATTATCTAAATTATTGGTGAGACCTAAAGTTTCAGTAAGTTCCAAATCAGATAAAAATTGATGGAGAGCATAATAGAATCCTAAGCCAGTAGCTTCAACTCTGCCAGCAATCCCACCAGATGCTTCTGGCTTTCCAGTCACAACTGCAAGTCCTTCAGTATCATTTGGAGCTAGTTTTGAGTATTCATCCATAACCCATGCCATTGTAGTGGTATCAGTTCCAATATCTGGTCCAGCAACATCAATTGATGGTCCCATAAATCCAGATTTTGTTAATTCTCTCGCATATTGGCGAGTCAGTTGCTCAAGTTCTGATTTGCTAAGTTTTGATGGATCAACAGAAACTCCTCCGTGGGCTCCTCCATAAGGAATGTCCACAACAGCCATCTTCAATGTCATAAGAGCTGCAACAGCTTCTACATCTTCTAGCTTTAAACCTGCGCTAAATCTGATTCCTCCTTTAAGAGGAAGTGCATGAATCGAATGATGAGCTCTAAATCCTTCAAAAATATCAATTGAGCCGTCATCACGCTTGATTGGAATTTGCATTTCTAAAATGTGTGAGCACTTCTTGAGGCCTTCCACAAAGGAGCCTGGAATTCTAGTAAAAGCTGAAGATCTGTCTAGAAGTTTGTGAACATGCTCCTTCATTCCAATGTCTCTAAGAGCTTCGCTGCGGCCTAAAGAAGATCTTTTGCCTAAAAAAGCTTTAGAAGCCACGTTCTTTAACATTTATAGTTGATGGATTAAAATGAGATAAGAAAGAGACTTTATTAATAGAAATATAATAGAATTGAAGCCAATACTTGTTATAATGAGTCTCAGTTTTAGTTAATTTTAAAATAATGCTACTGGTCAATTAATTACCATAATGTAATATTTTCATTATCATTAATTAATGTGTGATTGGTTTTACTTGCTTAATTTATACTGAAAATTATGATGTAAATATTAAAAACTTCTTATAAATAAAATTATAAAAGGAGAAATCATTAATTAAATTTTAAATAAAACAAAAAAGAATTGATAACATAAATAATTATTTATCATTAGCAAATACTACAAAGTAGATTTCAGCTCATTCAGCTTTTCAAGTATTTGAGAAGCATTCATTCTCTTCTCAGGAATATAGCTACAGCAATTTGTAATAATATCCCTGATCGCATCAGGTATAACACTCGGAATAGGAATAGGTTTTTTCTGGAAAATTTCATAATAAATACAATTTGCGTTTGAACTAGAAATGTAGTTCCAAGGTCGCTTATTACTAAAAAGCTCAATAAAAATGCATCCTAAGGACCAAATATCTACTTCAACCCCAATTTCATGCAGCTGGTCTTTATCAAACAGCTCAGGCGCCATAAATCTTGTCGTCCCAATACATAGCGTAGTCTGTGAGTCTTCGCCCCTAAAACAAGTCAGCGGTCTTGCAAGCCCAAAATCTGCAATTTTCACATTATAAGCGTCATCAAGCTACATAAAAATTACCAAAACATTTTCAGGCTTTAAATCTCTATGCAAAATGGGAGGATCATTTGTATGCAAATACGCAATGCCTTGAGTAATCTGTATCGCAATCTGAAGCCTTTCGCTTAATGTTAGTTGCCTATCTTTCTTTTTATGCAGTGCTTGAAACAGTGAGCAATTCGGCACGAGTTCAGAAACTAAACAAAAATTCGGCTTATCTACACAAATTCCCATAAGTAGGATCAAGTGTGGATGTCTGACCTGATCAAGAATTTGCATTTCTTTTACAAATTTCTGCATTTCTTTAAGAGAAGTGCTGTATTCAAGTTTGAATTGTTTAATGGCTACATCAGTTCCTCTCCATTTGCCTCGGAATACTTGACAAGAGGATCCTCTGTTAATTAGATCCCCAAATACCAATTCATGGCTACGAATTAATGGAATTCTTGTGTCTCTTAGCGCTTCTTCTAATAAGCTTAACGTAGATTCTTCATGCTCAAAAGTGGAAGACCCTATTGTGCTTTTTGATGTTGAGTCTTTTTTTGGATTAGAATTTTGTGTTAATAAGTCAGATTCTGTGGCTACTTGTCGGCCAGTGTTAGGAGTCCTCACTATTAAGTCTTCCATTGATAACTGCTCAATTATTTCATCAGCCATTGGCGACTTGGACTCAATTGCTAAATCACTTGGGGTTTTTCCAAATCTGTCCCTGAGATAAGGCTGCGCATTATATTTAAGCAAAAGTGCGACAAGCTCAGAGCTGCCTTGGTAAGCCGCAATGTGAAGAGGAGTTTGCCCATTCATATCGCTTGTGTTTTTATAATTTGGAAACGACTTTTGGTCTCGGAGGAAATAGCGACTCAGCTTGTAGTGGCCTAAGGAGACTGAAATGTGCAGAGGAGTTGAATTGATGATCGGAGGCAGCATTTCAGCACCGATATTGAAGAAAATTTGGAATAATTCCACGTCTCCATTCTCGAGAGCTATTCGTAGACATGAACGGCCTTTTGAATCTTTTGCGTTAGGATTTGCACCTGCTTGAAGATATTTGGCTGCACTGATGCTGTCACCTTTGGAGACAGCGTCAAGTAAGCCATAGTTAGTTTTTAGACTGTTTCCCATGATTATTTATTGTTAGTTTTGATGAGGAGCATTATAATGCTTTAAATGAAAATGCCAGGAATTTTAGAATTTAAATGTTTACTAAGCTGTTGAGGACTGATTTTAAAAATTTAAAAAAAACAAAAAGGAAGAGAAGGTTTACAGTCATAAAAAATTATGAGTGGACAAATTTAGATAATTTTTCAATTTGAAAACTGATAGATTTGGATATCAAAAATAAAGATAACCAATAATGTCGAGTTTTAAGTAATTTAATTTAAAGCTTTAAAGATTTGTAGGAAAAAAACTATTGCCTTCTAATAAATTTTGTGAGAAATGTTTCTTCATGGGGTCATTCTTGCATTGTTATGCTTATTTATTTTATATTAATCGAAAAATCTAATAATTTATTTTTGTATTTATTTGAGCTTCTGGCTGGCTTTATTTCGTCATCCCTGCACATCTTTCTGCTTCTTCTTGTGAATATGGGACTTCCTTTAGCTCTCTCACTCTCTTTTTATGTGCTTTGTCCTTTTTATGATGCTGAAGTGCCGTATTATCAATAAAATATCTTGCACATTCAATGCAATAAAATTGCCCTTGTCCAGGCAAATCCTCATCTAAAGGCTGAGACATCAATTTTTGTGCAACTTCAGGCTTTAGATCATGGTGTATTTGGTCAACATCTTTATCATAATGCTTTTGCTTTATTGCTCTATGCTTTGATTTATCTCCTGCCGTCTTCTTTTTCCTTCTTTGTGGCTGTCCCATATTTATTTATTATAATGATTTTTCTATATGTGCTAATAGCAGCATGCAGCGCTGAATATTTACATCTTGCAGCAAGAAATCATTCAAAGCCATATATGAATAAATCTAAAAAAGATTGACTTATTTTGTATACAAATAATGCTCCAGGGCAGCTTGAAAAAGAATTTTTAAACGCTTCAAAAGCAGAAGGGACGAGCAAGCTAACGTATTCTTTGTTTAATTGCACAAAATATTGGGATGTGTGTGAGCAATTTAGAATAAAAGAGTTTCCTTATATTCATTATGTAAGTAGAGGGATGGTAAAAGAATATAATTGGGATTTATCGATGAATGATTTTATTGAGTTTGGGCAAAAATTAAGTATGTCTGAAATACAGAAGGTTTCAACAGTTGATGATTTTGAAAAATTCAAAAAGTATCAAAGCGCTTTTATGCTGTGAACTCTCCCAGAATTTACATCAGAAACCAAAAATCTTAGCTATTATTTTGATGCAATTGCAAAAGAAATGCAACATACAAAGATTTACTTTGGTAAATGTCATAAAGAAGAGGTGGCTAAATATGCAAAGGTTGATTGAACTCAGCTGCCAAGCATAAAGAAGCACGGAAGTGATGATGCTTATGATTTTAATCTTACAAAATATAATCAAGCTTCTTTAAGAGATTTTATTGAAAGTCATAAATTTGGGATCCTTTTCAATATGACAAGAGGCATTGAAAAAGAACTGTCGTCTTCAGTTCTTGAAGGAAAAATATTTGTATTGGCAGTATTAGATTTTAACAATCAAACAGAATTTTGTAGGTATGCTGACCATATGAAATCGTTAGCCTTGAGATTAAAAAAATCCAAAGATTGGCGATATCAATTTGCCCTACTTGATTCTCCTAAATTTCCAGATATAGCTGAGAAGTTCAAGGCCAAAGTGCATCCACAATTAGTTCTCATTGATTATAGAAGAGTAGATGATAATTCATATTATTTTGGAAACTTTGATGTTGAAAATGAAAGCCAGCTTTATAAGTTATTAAATGATACATGGGATTTAGCGATTCCGCCAAATTACACAATTCCATTTGATGAGAGAGACTATTATGATGAAATTACAATAGGAGGGTATCTACTCATTCTTCTCGTATTACTTATAGGACCGCTGTTTATTTATCGTATCCATAATACAAAGGAAAAGAAGGATTAATTTAGTAAATTATGATATAAATTTTATATCTCTTAAGAGAATTTTTAACTTTTGGATTTGGTTTGAAAAATATTGATGATCTTTAAGTTAATAATGCAGAATTATCTTAAATTTAGCATAAATAAAGTAATTAAAAATATGATTTTTAAGATTTAATCTATTTTGCTTTGATTGCTTATGGGATCCTAAAATAATTTAAAATCTAAATAATCAAAAATTCATATTTAAATTGTTAAAATGTCAAGCATCAGCGGAGAATTTGTTGTTCCTCCTCAGTAAGCTTTATTAAGGAGATGGTATAGATCAGCGCGAAGTCATTAAAACATATGAAAGTGTTATTAAAACAATGAAAGAGCAAGTATACAGCTTGAAAAGTAAATTAGCAGTATCTGAAGATTCAATTCGTCGTTATAAGCAGATTGAAGCAGCAGAAACTCAAAAAGAGCTCGTAAAATATATTCAGAGAGAGTCTAAGTTAGCCTTAAACTCAGCTGTCCAAGAACTCGCTGTTAAAAATAATTATATTTCACAATTAGAGCAAAAGTCTAAAATTATTGAAGAAGCCTTAGCAAAATCGGAAAGTGAAATTTTTAGCTTAACTGAAGAAAAAGAATATTGAAAATCATTAGCAAGCCAATCTCCAGAATTAGAGATAGCAAAAAAAAGTGTATTGCCGAACGATATCATGGAAAAATTTAGAGAAAATGAAAAATCCAGAATCAGGGCGCAAGAGGAAGCTGATTTTTATAAGTCAAAATATGAAGAAATCATTGAAAATATGCATAATGTTAAAGACAAGCTAGAAGAAACTGATACTTTAAAATTGCAGCAAGCTACTCTTAAAGGAGAATTTGGAGACATCGAGCAGCAACTATTGAAAAAAGAAGAACAAGTAAAATCTTCAAATAAACGATTTATTTTTATTCAGAAAAAGATGGACAAGCTTAGCAAAGATAAAAAACTTTATGAAGAAAAAACTCAGGAATTAGAAACTGAGAGAAAAAAATTATCTGAAAAATACCAAAAGTAATTAATAATTTAGCTTGGCTAGTAGAGTTAAAGGAGAAGAAAGATTAAAAGGAAGAATAAAAGAATTGGAAGAAAACCTAGAAGCAGCTGCTCAAGAAATAGAAAATTTATTAGAAAGGCTTCGGGATAGTCTAAAAAGAACAGAAGAACTACAAAATGTAATAAATTGTGAAGTTAAAGCACATGATCAAACCAAAGAAGCTTATAAAAGAATAAAAATCCAAAAAAAACTTCTGACAGACGAAAGAGATTTGCTAGCCAATATGAATAGTGAGCTAAGCATTAAAATGAATATTATGCAAGAAGAAATGGAGAAAACAAAAAGCCCTGAGCCAAGCATTGAAAAACATGAAATCACATTTAAAAAAGGCACAAAAGAAAGCGCTGCTTTAATGAGACTAAACCATAAATTAGAAGAAAATGTTTCAAGATTAGAAAATGAGCTTTCATTTACCAAAGAAAAACTTCAGAAAAAAGAACAAGAAGTTTTAGAGCTCGAGCTTAAACTTAATGAAAGCCATAGAGAAAGACGAAAATTAGAACAGCGGCAAAGAGATGCCCCAAGAGATAGCATATCTGGACTAATAAAATGTCTAGACAAAGAAACTGACCATCCAACTAGTGCTTTATCATGTGACAATAATAATCTTCTCCTTCACGAAATGAACGAAAAATATGACAGACTTCTTGATAAATACCAAGCTGCTGAAGAAGCTAAAACTAGCCTTGAATCTCAGCTAAATAACTACCAGCACATGCTAAAAAGCATGAAAACACAAATCAACGAAGATGCCTTTAAAAATAGTAATTTTGAAAAAATACTTGCAGAAAGAAATGAGGAAATTACAACACTGAAAGAAAAAATTTCAATGCTGGAGGATAAAGTTAAATATTTTGGGATTTCTGCAGAAACTGAAAGGCATAGAGAAATTTCGCATAAGCCGGTGATAAGCAGAGCTGGGTCACTTCAAAATTTGACTGAAAGGAGAACTAAAATGAGGAGTAATACACCAGATGACGCAACTACACCGAGATATTATCCATTAAGATCAAATTCGCTTTTGAAGCTGAGAGTTCCATCTCAAACTTATGATAAGCCATCATGAAAGGGCTAAATATTATGAATATATATAATTTTATTATAGCTGCAAAAATATGAATATATTTAATTTTCGATCCATTTTAGTCTTTTTCCATCTTTCCATTCTCCTTCTTTTTTCTCTCCTTTCGCTGTACAATAAACTCCGCGACCATGCTGCTTCCCATTGTATCAGTTTCCTTCATATTTTCTTCCATCAGGTCAAGAAAAGGTCCCATTGCCTTGCTTTTTATCATCAAAATATTCTCCTTTATAACACCTTCCATCAGCCCAAGTAAAGGTGCCAAACCCATCCATTTTATTGTTTTTTCAAGTTCCTTCGTACCTTCTGCCATCCATTCATGAATAAATGCCATACCCATCAATGTTATTTTCTTTAAATTCTCCTATATATTTGCTGCCATCAGACCAATGAAAATTTCCTCGTCCATCCTTTTTGCCAAATGTATAGTCTCCTTCATAGCGAGCTCCATCAGGCCATACTTCTATGCCATGGCCATGCTGCTTATCGTCTTGCCATTGCCCATCATAAGTGGCTCCATCAGTATGTCGATAATATCCGTGTCCATGAGCTTTATCGTCAACTCAATCTCCTTCATAGACATCTCCATCATTATGAATTAGCCTACCTTTTCCATTAGCTCTATCATGCATCCAATAGCCTTCATACTTTGAGCCATCTGGTCATACTTGTATTCCTTTTCCATGCCTTTCTCATCTATCACTTCATTCGCCAATATAAATAGCTCCATTTTCAAGCTGCACAGGGCCTTTTCTTACTCTTGGAGCTGGGTCATTAAAATCATAATTATATTGAAAAGGTTCAAGTTTTTTGCTTATAGCTTGAGTTATTGTATTTTCATAACTTGGAAGATCGCCATGGATTTCAAGAATCGAGTTTCTAGGCTGGGTTGTGTATCCAGAGTTTAATCTTACTTGGGTTCTTTGAGATTTTATTCTTTCTTTAACTTTCCGACGATCTAAAAAACCTCTTAATAAGGATTGCAAAAATATAAGCTTTGAATTATTAATTTCTAATGACTGGAAAGAAGCAACTGGATATTCTATAACAAATGGGCTATGTTCTTGCTGAGGACGTAAATTTGATGTTAATTTTTGAACTGTAAGCTGGTCAGAGTCAAGTTGATTTTCTTTAAAGCATGAGCATGCAGCTCCCATTACTTGATTAAATTAAAAATTTAAAAATTAATAAGTAAATCCAAAATTATTATATGTTTTACTTGAAATTATAATTTCTTATTTTTAACCATTAAGTCTTCGTTAAAACATCCTGTGTTCTTTAATAGCACTATGATTTTTATTAATTCAGCACAGAATAAATTTAAGCATTAAGTCCTTTCCTAATTCCTTAAACAATTTTTCTGGTTTAAATATGAAAATTTACTCATTTAAACTGTTTTACAAAACAACCAATTTTCTATCAAAATAGTAAATAATGCCTTCAATAAACTATACATTATTTTACCTCCATTATCCTAGAAGCTAAATTCATATAATAATGGGTAACGCAGGGATTATAGCAGTTCATCGATTTGAACACCAAAACAAAAATCGAATATGTGGCAGTTGCTGAACAACTCCAATTCTTGACAGGGACGAGCTTGCAATTCATAAAGAAGTAGGGATTCCTCGAGGACGTTTATGCAATGAAGCAATGAAATATTTAGACCCAAATGAACGGCACTTGATGTTCGCAGCTTCTGGGAATAACCCTCTGCAAATAAAGCAATGCATAAATCAAGGAGCTTCACCTGACACTTACGATGAAAACCGAACAAGCCCTTTGCATATAGCATGCAGACAAGGAAGTTTGGATGTTGTTAAAGAATTGATAAGCCAGAGAGCATCAATTAATATCACTGATTGTGCTGGATGGACCAGTTTACATATAGCTGCTTATTGCTGCAGACCAGATGTGGTTGAGTTTTTACTTGCGAATAACTCAGATGCTACGATTTCAAATAGGAAAGGAGAAACTCCTTGAGATTTAGCAGGGGATGATCCCACGCAAAATGTTTTTCTTAATTATTGACAGCATAAAGTAGAAGAAGACGAACCTTTGGTTCCAGCTGCCCAGAGGGAGAATTATGAAGTTATGACTGCTCAAAAAGCATTCCCTAGACCAATTTCTCCATTAACTGAAGAAAAAAGTGTAATTTCAGTAAAAAACTGAATTAAAGTTGATCAAATACCGACTGGTTTATTTTCACAAACTTCACCTATATTGCTTGAAAGAGGAAAAAGAATTTTCAATAATAATGCGAATAAAGGTCTCTCGTTTTTCATAGCACTCGGACTAGTTTCTCAGCAGACTTCACAAATAGCAAGATTTTTCTTCACTCTTCCTGGGATATCTCCAGTAAAAATAGGAGAGCTTTTAGGAGAAACTGACCAATTTCACAAAGATATCGCAAAAGAGTACATCTCATTAATTCAATTTGAAAAACACAACCTATTAGTATCTTTGAAAAAGCTATTAAAATCAATAAAACTCCCTAGAGATGGAATAATGGCAGATCAAATCCTAGACGCATTTTCAGATAGATTCTGAAGCGAAAAAGGGCCATTTTTATCAAAAGATTCAGTCCACCATTTAGCTTTCAGCATTATTATGCTTGATTTTTCATTGCATGACCACACAAGTTCTCCATTAGATAAAGAAGAGTTTATCAAAAGTAATGCAGGAATGCATGATGGAGAAGATTTTCCTGAAAAATTCTTAACATGGGTTTATGATGAGGTGAAAAGAGAAACTTTGAGGACGAAATTTGAAGAACAAGTAGAGCCCGTTTTTGATAATGTAGTGTATAGTGGGCATTTAGCTTATAAATCAGGGAGTGAATGGAAAGAAAGATATTTTGTATTAAGTGATGGGATTTTATGATTTTTTATGAGCACAACTCAAGCCACGCCTTATGGATTAATACCACTGCAAGGATTAAATGTGCATTTTGACACAAGACTCTTAGGGTTTACAATAGGAAGCACAATTCCTTTTCCTTATGTTAAATTTAGTGAAGATGGCAGCATCCAAATTCAAACTGCAGCTTTCTTGTCAATTAAAGCTGGGAATTTGAAGCTTTGGCTGGAAGGATTTCAAAAAGTGTCGAATATTCGGCTGTCTATAAAATAATGTAAGTATTTATCATAATTAATTTAATTTTTTATAGATTTGTCATTAAATTAAAATTCTAATGATTAAATTATTTATATATTTATATATTTCAATATGTAGATTCAATAGAATGATAAATATAAATGATATTTAATTTAAAAATTAAAATCATATGCAGAGCCAAAATATAGGTAACTTTCTTCTACTTTATAATTGTTTAACTATAATTAGCAGCACCCATTACGTGAATTTCCATTTACAGGTATCTTTTTACTAAGATTGATACTATTTCTGGTGTCTGCAAATTTCACTTTAGTAGCAATTTCCCTAAAAATCTGATCGATCCCATATCTTGTTTTAGCACTTGTCTTTCTATAAAGTGCATCAATAGATTCTGCAAAGTCTTTGGCTTCATTCATATCCACTTCTTCATTCTCAACTAAGTCCTCTTTGTTCCCAGCAACAGCAATCATAAGTGTTTTTGGGCCATATTCTTTGAGTTCTCTATATCATTGCTTCATTGCTTCATAAGACCTTCGACTGGTAATATCATATACTAAAATTGCAGCCTGTGAATCAGTATAATACATTCTTGATAAAGCGTGATACCTTTCTTGCCCTGCTGTGTCTCATATGTTGAATTTCACTACTTTGTTTTGGAGCTCTATTGTTTTAGAAAGAAAGGAGGCTCCGATTGTTGCATCAAGCTCTTCATAAAATTGATCTGAAATATAACGGACTACGATACTTGATTTTCCGACTCCTGAATCGCCTAATAAAACAACTTTTATTTGGAGTTGGCTTGGCTGCATATTTTATAAAATAAATATTTTTGAGCACATTAGCTAAGGATGTTTAAACTAATACATAGTTACTTTTGGTTCAGAAAAATAAATTGAAGAGAAATATTATATGTCAAGCTCTTCAGAGCTTTATAAGTAAAACTAAAATTATTAGCAAACTTTTATTATAATCTATCTGAATCTAGCTCAAATAATTTATAATGCACAATTTCTAGCAGTTTTAAACAGAATGCGGCTAATGCTTAACAATTTCGAAATTAATTAATTTATTTTGGTAAACTAGACATATTAAATATTTTAAAATGTCTTCCAATTTATATTTTTTAATTAATTATAGACTATCTTTTGCACAACAATTAAATATAATATTATTATTCTTCCAAAGTCAAGCAATCTGATCCTCTCAATTACTATAAATTTTCTAAATGCTAAACCATATTTTATCTATAATTCTAGTTATTTTGGAAAGTATATACAATTCTAAATAAATAATTTTTATGGAAGAAAGAAAATTTACAGTGACTGAAAAAGTTTCGTCAAAAAACCCAAGAGAAAGTGTTCCCAAATTAAATATGCTTGGCCTACCTATCTCCAGGCAAATCCAGGTCGTAGATTCAAGCGTTTTATCTAATAGAAATTCATATCCTGATGTAGATAGTGATAGTGCTCTCAATACTCGGAGAATTATTTTACAAGGAAACTTGCAGCCAGGCCAAGAATTTCCTGAAGTAATTGACCAAGAAAGAATCGAATACCAAGTTGTAAAACTCGACAAAGAAATGGCAATTAGATATTATGATGGTGCGTCAGTTAAAGGAGTCAAAAAAGTTCGGGGCTTAATTCCTATTTTTCCTCCCAAATACCGTGAACACAGCATCTTAAATAAGCTGTCACAGGCTTCAATAACTGAAGAAAGATGCGAATTTTTAATTGTTATCGCTATGTACAATGAAAATATAAAGCAGTTAAATGACACACTATATGGAATTTCTAGCAATCTTAAAGATTTTCAGAATGCAGGGATTTCTTCAAATAGAATTGCTTGTGTTATCATAGTTGACGGTATAAGGCCTTTCTACGCAACTTATAAAAAAGAGCCTAAATTTTTTTCTCAGTTTTTTGATGAGGAAAAAATTAAGCAGACGTTTCCAGCTGCAAATGGCGATATATTAAATTGTAAAATTCCTGATGAAACTGAAGATGATGAGTTTTCACATATATTTTCGCAAAATACTATAATTGGTGAAGAAGATGATGCTCTTGAACTCCAATTGATTTTTTGTGTGAAACAGAAAAACAAAAGAAAATTAAATACTCATTTATGGTTTTTTGGAGGTTTCTGCGAAATTTTTCAGCCAAAATATGTTATGCTGCTCGATGTTGGAACTAAACCTCTTGAAAGATCATTATTTTATTTATATGAAGCTATGATAACTGATGATAGAATTGCTGGATGTTGTGGGGAAATTAGACCAATGTACTCAGGATGCTGAAATCTTACTGTTCCAGCTCAGCTTGTCGAATATAAATTTGCACATACTTTTGATAAAGCTTTGGAGAGTGTTTTTGGTTACGTCTCAGTGCTTCCGGGAGCTTTTAGTGCATATAAATGGAAAGCTTTACAAGGAAAACCCCTATGAGAAGATTATTTTAAATCTATCTGCCATCCTGAACTTATGAATGCTTATTATTCTAATATCTATTTGGCAGAAGATCGTGTATTATGTTTATCATTAGTATCAAAAGTAGCTGAAGGGGAGCCAAATTATTTATTAAGATATGTACGCAACTCAGTTGCTGAAACTGACGTACCTGATAGCATTTCAGGACTGATGGCTCAAAGAAGAAGATGAATTAATGGATCTTGGTTTGCTTTAATTGATACTGTCACAAATTTTCAAAAAATAAAAAACTCAAAGCATTCTTGTTGCAGGAAATGCTTCTTTACTATCCAGCTTCTATATTACATAATAAATGTAATATTTTCTTGGTTCATAGTTGGCTCATTTTTTTTAGTTTTTGCAGTAACGGCTCATAGAATTGACGATTCAAGGCAGACTGATCTTTTTACTATTAGCAATGCTTGTGTATTCACATATCTTGCACTTGTAATAAGTGTTTTTGTTATGGCTATGGGCGTAAAGCCAAAGCGCGTTGAAGATCCCTACAAAGTGATTGCATGCTTATTCGGCTTGACAATGGTTGCAAGCATTGGATTTATGGTCAATTTTCTCTTTAAAACAAATTATGAAGACAAATTAAACTGAAAAGACTGGCATGGATTTTCTCAAGGCGCAGTTTTACTGTTAGTCTTAGGAACTGTTACAATGTTTGGATTAAATGTATTAATGAATGGAGCTATTGGACCTGTGCTGAAAGGAATTTTACATTTTTTATTTTTGACACCCACATACGTTAATGTTTTTACAATTTATGCAATTTGTAATACGCATGACTGCACTTGGGGAAATAGACCAGATCAACTCAGTCAAGAAGAAAAAAATAGACTAGAAGAGTTTGAAGAATTTAGGACAAGATGGGTTATCGTTTGGGTACTTATGAATGCTTCTTATGGATATTGCATAAACTTCCTAGATAAAAATAAGTCATATGGAAGCAATTATGTATATGCGCTAGCTTGTATTGGAGGTGTCGTTATATTTATTAGATTTCTTGGAGGAACGTTATATCTGATTCAAGAAAAATGCTGCTGGAGACAATTAGATCCTTATCACGATCCAAGTATTGATGAAACTAAAGACAAGCTGAATAATTCAGACCAAAATATTCCTAAGGTAGAAAAGAAGCCTGAAAATACAATTGTATAAGATTTTAAAAGTCAAATAATAATTTAATTCATAAAATAGAGAAAATGTCATTGTCTAAGTCTTTTGACTCAGCAACTATACAAGAACAAGTAAAATCCTCAAAAAGTCCAAGCCAACACAAAAGTTTGCTTACATCACAAAGTGGGGCTTCTATTTATGAGACTGACTCTAAAAGTAAAAAAGAATCTCAAAACTACAACGAACGGCTTAGGTCACTCTCAAAACCAAGACATAATTTTTCAGATGACTCTGGAGATGAAATTGGCCCAGGTCAGTATGACACAAATGATATATATTTATCAACTAACCATAGATCTCCAAGTGTAAAAATATATAAATCACATTCTCCACTCACAAAACCAAAAACAGAAAATCAAAATCATAGTCTCTATCATCCAAATTTTGAAATAATCCAACCATCAGTGCCAAAACCTTATTTCTCAAAAGCTGAAGTTAAAAGACTATCATTTTTTGAAGATTTGGGTTATAGATCGCCAGGCCCTAAATATACGTGAAACCTTCCTTCAGCTCCTTCATGGAAGTTCGGCTTAAACTATCATAGCCATTCTCAAAATAGAGTAAAAATTAATCAAGTAGAAGAACTTAAACAGAATAACTCAAAATTTGGCATATCTCTTCCTCCTGTGGTCAAAGGTGCACAAAACTCAAATAATACAAGATCGACCTCTAGCCAAGATCTTCCTTCTTCAAGCCACAAATTTAAAATTCCTGGGCTAAATCAATCATCAACCAAAGCAAACTTATTTGACGAATATTCTATGATAAATTCAAGCGGACATAAATACTCTTTCAGCAAAGCTAAAAGAGATTTAAATTGGAAAAAACGTATTTTTTATGTAGTGAAAGGTTTTAAGGACAACATAAGGTTCTTCACAAAGAAATTAAAGTAGATATAATGTATGTCATTAATAATAAATTATTAAATTATATTACTTAAGATTTGTAAAATACACCTTGATTTGCTGGAATTTTAGGAAATTTTAAAAATGGAAGAACTTCAAGATCTCAACGATCATTTAAGTATTCTTGAAGAAAAGTTTGAGAAGCAAAAAGTCTATCAAACAACCTTGCAGATTCAATCAGATGATTTGCAGCGTACAATAACTCTGAAATCTGCGGATAATAAATTGCTTCAAGTTAAAAAGCATCATCAAGATTTGCAAATAGAAGAATTATGCAAAGAACTTGAGAGATTAAAAGAAACTTTAAATAGAAGAGAGCATGAAGAATCTGATCTTAAAACCGAGCTAAGTATTGCTGTCAAAGAAAGGAGCCACTATAGAGAAAACGAAACTATTATAAAGAAGAAAATAATTGAATCTGAGAAAGAAATAAAGCTTTCAAAAGAAGAAATTAGAGCTATCAATAGCAAAATAAGTGAATTTGAGCTAGATATAAGCGAAGATTGCCAAATCATTGAAAATTTAAATACAATTTATGATAAAGTTATTAGCGAGCTCAATAATGAAAACGAAAAAAATACAATTTTAACTGAAAAATGCAAAGGAGTAGAAGCAAAATTGTCAGATATGAAGGAAAAAGAAGTAAGCCAAAACAAGGAGCTTGGATATTGAAAAAACCAAATAACAGAAAAAAATGTTATAATTGAATCACTTAAAACAGAATTAAACCAGCAAAAGGAGCTTGAAAAGCAGCTTAATCAAGAGCTAAGAAAACTTGAGAATAATTTAAGGGATTTATATTCAGAAGAGGATAGTTTGAAAAAGCTTGAAAGAGAGTCAAATTTAAAAATAAATGAAATTGAGCATAATTTGAGTAGAGAAATTCCCCCTGACATTGGTGGAGTTATGCTTGATATCAATTTTATTGACAACAAAATTTCCGATTTAAATAAAGCAGCTGAGAAGAAAAATATTGAAAAAGAAAATTTAATCAAAGAGAATTTTTCGATAAAAAAGAAGATAAAAATTTCAAATGATGAAATTAAAAGGCAAAAAAGCCAAATAGATTCTCTTGCCAATTCTCTTAAAGATCTTAAAAAGCAAAATGATAGTTTAGAGATGTATTTAAAAAGAAAACACACACAAAGGTATCAACGCCAAATTGCAGAAAATGAGTTTCATATTGCTTTAGACTCGTTTACTAGTTTAATTTAATTTTTAAAATGTATCATAATGAGCCTTAAAAGAGTTATCGTTAAAAATATAATTGAAAATATTTGCTATTTTGATATTGCAAATGGCAGGATTTATTAATTTGACTAAGCAAAGCATTAACAAAACCATTATCTTTTCCAATTATTTAATATTTCTTTATATCCTTTATTTTCCAATGCCAAAACAGCATTCTCTCGGTTTAGCTCTTCTGCTTTATTTACTAATTGTAATAAAAGAGCATCTTTATTGGAATCTTGATTTATCATTTCCATCATCATCACTCTTTCTGTTTGCAAAACTTCTTGAAACTATATAAAAAACACCTTAAGCAGGAGCATTTCGCTTGTGCTTTTTATCAACTTTCCTAGACATTCTCCGTTACAGTCATAGGAATTTTCTACTGGAGTTTTGTTAGATGTAAACATATTGAAATAGTATATTATTACATATTTTCATATTAAAATATGCATAATTTTTACATGCAAAATAATAAAATAATTGAGTATTTTATAGTTTTTACGGCATTTAATTTGAAATGAATAGCCTATTTATCTGAAATATAAGACAATAAATAATGGATAAATCCAACTTAGGAAAGATTCTAAATGGGCATTAATTACTTTAAATTTATTTATAATTTAGCCACCTTTAATATTTTTAATCTCTGTTTCCAATATCACATTTTTGTATCTCAACTGCTCAATTTGTCTAGTAACATCTTCCACTGTATGCAACAAGGCTATGTATTTTTGTTCCATCTGCCTCCTTGTCATGCTATTATTTTCTTTATCTTCATAAATCCACTCCCTTTGCCTTTGCAGTGATATTCTCAAATTCGAAATATTACTTTCTATATCTTCAATGTTTTTTTCATTCGTTTGTCTTAGCGGGGTAAATGCTCTAATAGGATTTATTTTAGATTTTTCTTCATTTTCAATAATTGAATTTCTTCTCTCTGTCAAAACTTTTCTGAAATCTATTTGTTCTTTATTAGAAAGCCAAGTAATGTTACTTTTGCAAACGTTATTTAAATCAAGATTCAATCTTTGATTATCGATTGAAATAGGCTCAGGTTTTACAGGCTGGATTAGTCTTGGTGGAGGAGTTACGAATCTTTGCTTTGCATTTTGAATGCTTTGATTTTCAGATTGAGAGGGCTGATATTTTTTAGGAGATTTAACGTATGATGAATTCAGACGATTTTCTAGTGAACTTATTCGATCTTTTAATTCATATGCTTGATGCTGTTGTAGTCTAATGTCTGAGAGTAGAGAATGAACTTCTACTGGAGCTGGAGAAGGCCTTCTTTTAGGGGTTGGGTCTCTTGATAAAGAAATTTTTCTAACTGGGGTTTGCATTTTTGAATAAATAATTTAAAATTATGAAGCATAAAAGTTTGATATTTTTTAAGATTAGGCATTATAGCCGCTATTTTTCTCTTATATTATCACTTTATATATTTCTTAAAGCTTACAAAAATTGGTAATACCAAAAATTTAAGGCATTAGAATGACTAAATAATAACTATTATTCAAGAATGGATCAAACTATTTTTAATAAGGTATTACCTTACATGCTAATATCCTTATCAATCTCAATTGGTGGTAAGGCTTTACTAAGTGTGGATACTTCACTTCTACTAATTTCTTTGCCATTTCTGAATTCACGGATCTTAAAGCCTGTCTTTCCTGAAGCTTGCAAAAGATTTCTACGTGGACCAGCAGCAAACTTTGTTGTAAGATTAATCGAATGGCACCACATGCGATTCCAACTCAGCTTTCCATAATACCAGCCAAGAATATGATTCACTCCTCCCATTTATTTATATTAGAAAATTATTTAGTCAATTTTACAAAAAATATTTTCATATGCTTAGCTATTTAACACTAAGAGTCGAATAATTAAAATTTTTTTCTTAAAAACTGATAATTTTAACATTAATTATGATCCTTTATTATCAATCCCGATGTAGCAAAAATTAAATTCTCATAAAAATGAGATTTGAAGTTCTCCACCCACAGCTTGAAGACCTCCCAGGCAAGAAAAAACGAGGCCTGAAGCGATTTGATATCAATAAAAATCGCAACTCTCCAGATTTCGCCATTTCCCACTCTCAAGAGAATAGCATTTCTCCTCCGAGAAAACTCGAAATTCGAGACACTTCAATTCTTGAAACTATAAGGCTTCAAGAAGAACTAAAGAAAAAAGATGAGCAAATATTTAAACTAAAAAAACAAATTGAAGTAAAAAGAGAACCTCAACTTCCTAATAAGCCTATACTTAGAAACGCTTTATCAGATACTAGGTCTCAATCTCCAAAAGCGAATTCTTATACTTGGCATAAACCAAAGCCTATAAAGCAAGATATAAGTAATGAGTATGCTGGAAGAATATCTCCAAAATCACAAAGTGACGAAATTGGGCAAACTTCTCCACGCTCATACTCTGAGGTACAAAGATATGCATCATTTGATGGAAGAAATATTAATAACATAAGCTTGGACACTTCCAATTATTTTCCAAATAGCCAGCTGAAATATACAAAGAGACATCCAAAAATTTTAACAAATAACCCAATTTTGGGGTATGTGATAAATAATAGTGCATATAGAGATGGAAGCTTATCGCCAGAAAGAAGAAAAGGGATGGCTGATTATGGAACAATGATGATGGCTGCAGCAAAAGCTGCGAACCAATAAATTAATAGTTTCTAGCAAAGTTAATAGAGATTAGTGAGAAATAATCTTCATGGAGGACATTTATATTTTTCACATTCCCAAAATTTATAGACCATTGATGTTTCTTTCTATTGAACAGAAAGTCTGTTTTAATCCAGGATGGCGCTTTTGAAGCTCAGCCGAACTTATTTATCACTTTAAATATTAAACCTATGGCTATAATTATCCAAATAATTATTTAAAGCAACTGTAATTATGATATAAGTCCTAAAACCTTAAATATTCTATTTTTTAATCACTAAGCTCTTTGAACTCCTTTCTAATCCACTAAAATGCTAAAAGGGGTCTTAATAAATGATAAACAAAGCTCTTAAAATCACAATCTTACATAATAAATAAAATATGAAAGTTAAGGTCGAAAACCTTGCTCAAGATATCACAGCGGACATGCTAAAAAATGAATTCCGAAGAATTGGAGTTCGTAATGTTGAGCTTCATAACCAAGACGAAAATCATTGGGCATTTTTGGATTTTCTTGATATTGTTCAAGTACAAAGAGCAATTAAAGAATTCGATGGAAAAGAATTAGGAGGCAAAAAAATTCATTTATCAAAGCATGATGAAGTAATCGTACTCAATTCTAATAGAGCAATAAGGCGCTCAAGATCAAGGTCCCCACCATCTGGACAAGTGATAAAGTTACCATCATCAAAATCTCAAACAGGCTCTGGAGTTGCTGTCTTGCCATTCGGAAAACCTATAAATAAGCCAGAAGCAATTCATGAAGAAGTCAAAACTGCGTTGAACGGAAAAAACCATTCACCTGAAAAAGAGCCTCGAAAATCTCAGACTGAAGATGTAAAGGTCGAGCCGAAGCCTGCATCACCCCAAAAGCCTGCAGAGACTCCAAAAGTGGAAGAAAAGAAAATAGTTAAAAAGGAGGAGCCAAAAATTGTGGAAGAAAAGAAAAAAATTGATGAAGAAATAAAACATGACAATGAAGATGATGTAATGGTAGTTGCTGATGATGGAAGCAAGCTATTAAAAACTGACGATCCTGCAAAACTTCATTGTATTTCTTGTGACAAAACAATAACGAAAAAATCATTAAAAGGCCACATAGCCACAAAAGCTCATAAGGAAAGCATAAAATAATGATTTAAATAAGTAAAAATTTCCCAAAAAAATGTGGAAATATTTTCAGTTTTTATAGAGTATTTATATTTTAATTAAATGGGTATTTGTTCAGGCAAATCCTCAGTGAAAGTAGCCAACTCAAAAGTTCCAGTGATTCAACAGCTAAGTGAAGATGACTATTATACAGTGGAAATAGACTCCCGCGAAAAAATAGCCAAATTAAAAGAAAAATTTCCAAATTTCACAGTCATGAATATTAAGATGGTAAAGAAGCTAAACGACACAGAAACTACTCATAATAGTGTAATTCTTGACTTAAAGTTTGAGGAAGACTTAGCATTGCCTAAAGTCGTAACAATGTTTATCGAATTTTTCAAAACAAAATTTATAGTATCTATTGGGAAGATTAACTATATAAACCAACGATGCAATTTATCCGCGGTTACACTGTTAAAAGAATTGCCTCCGGAGTGTGAAAAAGTACTTAGAGGAAAGCTTCATAGTGTGCTCGATTGAGTTTTCGAAAATAAAACAAGGCATATGATAGCGAATTCAAACTCAGCAGATGAAGATTTTGGGGCAATTTGTTTTAATCATCTTACGAGTTTATTTAGAAACAAACCGATAAAATAACTATTTTTAAAATAATTTTTTTTAAAGAATCAAATCGTTGGGAATTTCATATTAAAATAATCTACCTTTTTTGTATAAACAATGCAGGAGAATATTGCCTAAACTTTCTTTATACTATTTCATTAACAATAATAATTTCTACTTCCAAATCAACTCAATTACAGTTCATACTAGATAATAAAAACTGAAATCTCCCTTTGCATTTTCTTTTAATAAATGAATAAACACAAGCGAGTCCCTTCAGCAATTCCACACATCAAAAAAGATTTTCTCGAAGACGAGCCTGGGAGATTTCTCATCTCCCAAGGAGTTGGCAAAGAACAAAGCTCTTCTTCAATGAACTCTTCCTCCAGCTATGAAGCTGTTCAGCACAATTTTGTGGTTCCATTTGACGAATTTAAGCAAAAAACTCTGGAATTTCTAAAAACCCAAAACTCAAAGCCACCATTAAAGCCTACCCCTGGAAACCCTTCTTTAAATTCTTCATCAAGCGAGAACTCAAGCTTCCACAATCCTAAACAGCCAGCAACACTATATCCACTTGGGGAAAAGTCTTGCGAGGATTCTTCTGACTCACAAAAGCATTTTAGGACGAAAAGCTGCTTAAATCCAAGAGGGGAATTGTCAGCAGCTATGAAAGATATACAGGAATATCAAACTGCACACCAAAAGAAATTAGAATTCATCAGGAAAGATGTAAAGCTGCAGCTGTTACAGATGGTTATGCAACAAAACCCATCTGATATAGATACGGATAGGATGCCTGATTTAAGAGAGTCAGTGGAATCGACAGAAACCTTAAGTGGGCCGGGAAGCTCGGTAAATCAAATAGACGAGATGAGCTGGGTGAAGTTAGATAACTCTATTGAACACTCAGGAATTGACAAGCGTGTTTCTTCGATCTTAAAGAAAATTGATTCGTGCTAATTAATATGTGTTCTAAATACCAAGGAAAAATAAATAATTCAGTTTATATAAATAATAACATATTTTGTAGTAAATTTTTAGTGATTAAAAATTTGGTAGATCTGAGCTTTGTAAAATAAAGAATTTATATTATTATAGACTATAACTCAATGCGTGTTCAAAGAAAAGACAGAGTAGTTTTAGGTTCATAATTGAAGCTATTTCAATAAATATCATTTGTAAAAAGCCAATAAAATAAATTTAAATGTGACTAAGTTTGAATATTGCCATTGAAATTCATTTTTAGATTAAAACTAATTTCAATGTGATAGATTTATTTATAATTCTATCGCAAATCCATAAAGAATTTTTTAATATATATTGAATAACTAAATGATAATTAATATCATAAATGGATAGACCAAATGTAGCACGAAATTTTAGCAATACATCAACAATGAAATCCCCGTCAACATCTGACTTTACTGTGATTTCAGATCAAGAACTCAGCCACTTCCAAAAAATGAGTAAATTCTAGGCAGTCTCCGATTCCGAAAAAATCAAAGAGCTCTGGAGGAAATTTAGAGAAGGATCAAACTCAAAAAATGGGAAAATCGCCAAAGACACCTTTATCACATTAGTGAAAAAGCATTTTAAGCTCTTAAATGACAACATTCCCACTCTTTTATTCCGAAGTAATAGTTATTTAGGATTTGGGATAAGACGTTACACAGAAAAAGGCCAAACTGAAGTTTTAGATAACAAAATAGAATTGCATGATATTATACTAGCATTGACTTTACTATCAAGAATGTCGTATGAGAAAAAGCTTGAGTTGGTTTTTGATTTAACTGATGTTGACGAAGATGGATGCTTATCCCCAGATGAAATTTTCAGAATGATTGAGGGTATTGAAAGAGTTTTTGCCAAAGAAAATTCTGATATAAAACTGGATAGTCGAATTCTTCAAGAAGAGCTGAGTAGAGAGAAAGCAATTAGAAAATATGATTGGGCTATGAAAAGTGTAGGGCAACTTGAATCTAGATGCATGAAAGAAGACGGGCTCGTAACTTTTCAAGAATTTAATGAAGTTTTAGTCAAAATGCCATTGCTGAGAAGCCAATTTTTACCGAGATATACAGATCTAAAATCAGTTTTAAGAAACGCTTATATGGAACCTACTTTAGAAGTATCTGACGAAAGACTTGAAGATTTTTTGGTTTTTCGCTATGAAATGCAAGCTCTTTTTTCAGACAGCGTAAAATCTGCAAGAAAAAGAAGATGAAGAGAATTGGCAGAAACCCAGGATGCAATTGAAAGGCTTCCTTCAATCCAAAAACCATCAAAAATAAAAGCACAGCCTGATTATATTCATAAAGAGTGCCCAGGACTTGTGAGAACTAATGAAAATAAAGAAGCTGCATTGCCTCCTGGTGTTTGGGAATACAACTCAATGGTAAATAAAGTATATGTCAGAGAAAGCAATATAAAAAATAAGGTAGAAGTAAAACAAGTAGACCGAGATAAGGCATTAGCAATGATAATTCCTGAAAGACCTGTCAAAAAAGCTTTAGAAGCGCTTAAAAGGCAGCATGAAAATGAGCATACTAGGAATGAAGATGAAGAAGCAGTTAGCTGTGAGGCGCTTATTTCAAAAGTTAATGCACAAGTAGAAGATACTAAAAGAAAGAAAAAAGAAATCCAGCCTTATATTGTAATCCACCCAAATACGAACCCAAATAAGGTCTTAAGAGAGCTAAAATAATTTTTGCCATAAATAGATTTATTTAGTCATTTTAATGATTGTTTTCGTAAAATGAGGTATTTGGAGTATTTTCTCCAGATCTCATTGACTTATGAGTTGATGCCCGAGTAATTAAGTAGACAGTACTGGAAGTTTTGGCTTCAGATTTATTTATATAGTTCATGTACAGTGTTTTCCTTCTTTCAAGGAACCCTCTTAGTAGTCCTTGAATTTTGATAATGTCTGAATGTTTGAGAGTTTGCTTAGATAAAAGCTGAGGAGCGACTTGAGCTTTTTCTTTTGGACGTGGTCTTTCTTCTTCTATCACGCGAAGCTGATATTCATCATCTGACTTAGATTTTAAACATGAACAATTTTTACCCATTATATTTGGATTAATTAGATTAATTCAAATAAGAAGAATTATTTAAATACTATAAAAATTACTAAATTAAAAATATTTTCCTACAAAATTTTGAATTTATATGAGAATTAATTATTAAATTAAGAATTTCTCACAACTTGTGTTTGCTCTTCATCTAATTTTGCAAGCCCAGAGAATATTTTTTCAGCAGTTTCTTTAGGATTATCAAAATAAAGTTGATGCCCTGCATTAGAAACAATTTCGATAACCACATTTTGTGAGTTAATTTCTTTATTTTGATGTGCTCCATCAATTTTCATCCAGTCTGTATCCCCATAAAGGAAAAGAACAGGAACATTTTTCAGCCTATCACATAATGGTGAATGAGCATACTGAAATTCTCTCAAAATTTCTGGCAATGCATGCTCTCCGCTTCCAGGGCATAAATTTACCTGCTGAAAATAAATCTTCACTAACGCCAGTTCTTCTTCTTCCCACCCTCTAAAAGACCCAGTTAAATAATGCTTTACAAACTTTGCTCCAAATGGGCCTATTTTTCTTAAAATTGTTGCAGGAGTTATATTTTTCCTTCATAAATAATGTGCAAATTTATGAAGCAGATTTTGATAGCAGCTAAGTTTTTTGACAGCTTCATTTTCTTTAACTTTAGAAACTCCTGCAGGAGATAACAAAATTAATTTTTCAACCCTATCAGGGTGTTCTTCTGTATAGCATCCAGCAATATAACCTCCAAAAGAATGGCCACATAGTAGCATTTTTTCAAGGCCTAAATATTGTCTGCATACTTCTAATGGTTTTGTAAAAAATTCTTCACTTTCTTTGTGACCCTTAGCGGTGAAGTCTGGCCTACTTGATCTTCCCATTCCAAGAAGGTCTAAGCAGTAAACTCGATAATGAACGGATAAATACTTTATGATTTTGAAAAACATCATACCCATCCCAAGATATCCATGAAGGAGAACTAATGGAGGATTAGATGATTCACCGGCCATAAGGCAATAAATTGAATGATATTCGTTTATAGGTATCCTTTGTGTGGTAATATTGACTCCTGATAAAGAAATCAGCTTCTTTTCTGACTCTTCAAGAGCTTGGAAGTTAAGAGCAGACCACTGAACCATCTAATATTTTCTCTTAAAAATGGAGACTATTTAATTTCTTATGATAAATTAATTTGTTTGTGATTTTACGAATTTCTCAATTAATTTGATGATATCTGCGGGGGTAGGGTTGAATACAAAGCTAGGAGGGTATTCTTTTTTAATTTTTTGGGGACTTTCTTGAGATTCTTGTAATGCACTTGCAGCAGTATTAAGCAAATGCCCTTTGCTTTCATAGAAGGTATTGAGATCGTTAATATATTTTCTTTTGCATTCTCTAATATATTCAGTTAAAATTCTGTCTCTTTGGAAGTCTGGGATATTTAGCATGCTTTTTGATGGTGAGCTAGATTTGCCTTTTCCTTGTTTAGTTTTAGGTCGCGGACTAATATAGGTTGGAACTGTTTGGTTTCAGAGCTCTATTAGAGAGCTCCACCTTTCATTTTTCTTTTTTACATACTCTGCCCAAGCTTTTTGAATCTTTTCAGCACATGAATAATAGTCTTCGAAATGGGTAGGAATTTCTCTCATTCTGGCGCTCATTCTTACCAAACTTAAAATCTTTTTCTTAACTGTATTTTCCATTATCATTTTTACACTGCTGCAATAAAGTTTCAATAAAGGTGCTGCTCTCAATAAATTAACATCATAAGCAGTCATATCGCTTTGCTTTTTTTTGTAAAACATCTGCAGTTTCCTCGCAGAGCCATTTTCTTTTAGCTTCATTAATGTTTTGTCTTTTTCCTTGCACTTTCTTTCATTCATAATTTCATACGCTTGTGCGAATTTTATTAAAATGATCCAGACCCTCTGTTGTGCTTGCAAAACAGTTTTGGCTTCTTCAAACTCTCTTTTTTTCCTTTCTTCTTCTCTTTTAATTTCATTCCTTATAATCATCATTTCTGCCCTTTTTTTCTTCTCCAATAAAATTTGTTTTTTTCTTTCTACTGTTTGCAGATGTCTCATTTCTCACGTTAAAGATTTTTCTGAGACCTCTGTCACCAATTTTAGGTTTCTTTTTTGTGTGTATTTTGCTCTATATTTATTTAAATCTTTTTCCATTTCTCTGGCTACATCATTTTGATAATAATCTCTATTTTCTCTTGGCTCATTTTTGTTGTGACTTGAATGATGCTCTTTTTCCCTTCCAAAATGGATCTTAATTGAATAATTCGAATCTGCAATAGCAAAAATTCCTAAGTTTATAGTTTCTGCTTTAAATTTTAAGCCTGGGTCAGAGACTTCAAAAGTGTAGGACTTTGAAACTTGGTCATGGGTTGCTTCATTTGGCATAATTGTCGTTCTTGACACATATGTTATGACTTTTCCTTTTATGACTTTTATCATAACTCTCATAGGGCATTTTTTACCTTTTGTAATTACGCGATAATAATGCCCATCAGCAATTTCTAAATAATCATCTACAGCTTCTCCTTCTGTCAGCTCAATTCTCCGATTTCCTAAGTTTTTATTAGATATCACCATTTCCAGCCTATTCAGCATTTTTGTGAAATCTTGGGTTGTAGGCAATTTCTTATGACTTAGGTCTATATTTAAAGATTCCTCGCGAGTTGAATTAGGAGCATAACTAATTGAAAAAGATTTTTTTGCTAATTTTTCATTTTCTACTAGTGTCAATCCACTGATACTGCTTCTAGGAGGTTTTTGAGGGAAATAAAGGTCCATTTCATACTGAGAATCATCTGGATTGGCATGATCAATCTCATCAAAATTTCCTGAGAGATTTTCATGCAGTAAATTATGTCTATTTGTAACTGAAGGCTTATCAATTGTGCTGACTAGATTTCCTATAAGAAGCGTGGGCCTTATAAGTGAAGAAGCTGTTGCACAGCGAGTTGATAAGGGCTCGCCTAGACTAGCATGGGATCTTTTTGCTACAGAATAAGCAGTTTGAGGTCTCGATCTGTCAGTATATTTATTCATTTTTAATACGTTTATAGACTTTAAAAATTACAGTAATTAATTAAGAATGGTTTTTATCTTAATTAGGGCACATTTGCATATTAGCTCTAATATGATAAGCTTGAAGTGACCCTATATAATGCCAAATTGCAGCTGCTACCACAAAACAATGCCAAATATTATGTGAGTTCCCAAAGTTGTCAAATTTACCTGGATAAAGTCTCTCTGGCACTCGAGCAATGTAAATTAGAACCCCTACAATATAGCTGGCAGCCATCATTAAGTAGCAAGCGAATGCTGTCAAAAAGTAATGAGATTCTTCACTGAATAGCACTTACAAGTAAACCAAATGTACTGCTGGGATAACTCCAAGAAGTCCAAGCACCAAAAAGATTGTTCCTCGAAACCATCGTAATTCTGCTTTTTGGAATTTTGGCATCATTGATACAGCAAAAACAATTAAGCTTGCAATAGTCATTCCTGTCAAATACATAATGATATATTCTATATAGGTATTACTTTCATGGCAATAAAAAGGATAGTAAATAGCAGGATAAAACGACCCAGCAATTAAAAATGAAATACCCGCATAGTCCAATCTGGCTAAAGTGCGGCAAGCATCATGCGAATAGTCTTTCCATAAGTGAAAAATAGTTGAGCAACCCAAACACATAATTGCGCTGATTAAAAAAATCACAACTGGCCATCTTGACAAGTGATGCCTAATCGCAAACTCAGGATAAGGGTTATATATATCAATCCAATCAAGCTCTTTACTATCAATCACTTTAACCAATCTTGCTAGTTTTGCTTTTAAAGGATAAAATTTTTCAGTCCCATTTAAAGCTTGCAAATCAGCATAAATATCAGTGATTTTATGTTCAAGTCTTTCTCCATAAGAATGAGCTTCATGGAGCAAATCTATTAGCTTATCTTGAAAACTCTGTTCATATTGATAAGCAATAGAGCCAATTTCGTGGATTGTTGAAACGCTGACTTGATAGCTGCTGAGGATGGTTGACTTGAGATCGTCGATTATATGAGGGTTAGCAATGCTGGAGGTAATGCCAAGCCACGTGATGGTGTAATAAATAAACATAATGAACAATATTACTCCAATTAAATGCGTCCATACATTCACTGATTCATTATGTATCATGAATAAGCTTTTTAGGATTCTTTTTGGGGATCTGAAATATAAACGATAACCCTTATGGATAAAATCATTATCTCGTAAGAATTCATGCTCTTGATCAATAGAGCCTATCCTTTCTTCAGGAATTTTCATTTTATTATTTATATTGAAATTGGTGCAATTAGCCTTTATTTTTTATGTAATAGTAGAAAAAGTTTGGTGTGATAATAATTAGCCATTAAGCATTTTCTTTTCTTTTAGAAAGTGTTCTTTGTAAAACAGATAAATGAATTAGGATAAAAATAATTTTTTCAACAATTATTGAGAGATTTTAATTTTTTCGTCGTATTCAGGCATTCTTTGTGATCTATACGATTCCTTAAGTAGTTTAATATTATCATATATTTCCAATTAGTTTTATACTTGTCTAATAGGTTCTAATTCTAAAGTCCAATATATCCCTTAATCTGCACATGTTTAAAATAAAATCATCTATTAAAATCCATAATTATTTATATAAAAATGAATCTATTCAATCTTTTTGCGAACTATTTTTATATAATTATCAATACGCATTAATTAATTCTAGTATGACATTCCAAGCAATTTCTAAACTAATATGCAGCAAATCACAAACAGATTTTCATTTAGAAAAATTAAAGAAAAAATAGCTATATAATTTATAATGGCTTGAGTCTTTATTTAAATTTATTCTTCTTACTCCTTATTATACAAATTAATCTTTCTCTGTATTAGCCAATTATAAGTAATTTCTTCTCCATTAGCAATTTTTCAGAACCTTATTTTATTGTCTAGCAATCACTCATCATTTATTTTATATGTAACTTTTGCATCACTTTTATTTATCAATCCGCATTTATGATGAGGATCATCTGCATGGCATTGGCATTTTTTACATATTTTTCTCAATAGCAGAGGGCACAGAGCACTTGAAGGAGAAGGTTTATGACAAAAATAGCAATTATTTAATAAATTCTCAAAATAAATCTCAAATGGATCAATAATTTGCTCATTAGTGATAAAATAGTCTCTGCTAAGCAAATATAATCAAATTTCTTTTGATAAAAATATTGTATATCATTCTTTTGATACTTGCCTCAATATCATAAGTTCTCCTATTGTGAAATATTTATAAATTTCTTTAAGGGTCCTTGACATCTTAGTTTCTACTTTAATTTCGAGTTTTTTTGGCTTGCATAGTATAGGCTGGAGTTTATTTATATTGTTTAATCATTGGCTGAATACTGAGATATCTGAATCATTTGAAAGGGATGACAAATAGTTATAATCAAATATATGTGTTAAGTTAATTGGATTGTAGCACTGGAGATGCAGAAATGAAAAGCCAGAATTTGATGCTTGAATAATAGCTGGAGTTGATATAATATTTTGTGAGCATGATATGCATATCTTATCTGAGACATTGTCTACTAATAAAAAGTCGCTTTCTATATTCCCAAATGAATAGCTTTCTAACATTTAATTTATAGATTGCAAAATAAATATAAAAAATTATTGATAAATTAAATAATTTTGATCAATCCGTTTTATAACTTCAAATTTTGATAGCATAATCTTTTCATTGCAGAATTCGGAGACAAGTATAACTAAAATTTAAAATGCGTTTTCAAAGAAATGGTCAATTTGGATCTCCAGTAATAAATAAAACTATGGAAAACAACGAAATTTTCGAAGAAGCAACAGAATGTCCAATATGCTTAGAAACACTCCATTTGCCAGCTTCGACTCCTTGCGGGCATAATTTTTGCATTGCATGCATGCAAAAGCTTTTAAAGCACCGTTTTTATAGAATGAAATGTCCTATATGCAGATCTCTTATTCCAAAATCTGGATATAAATTAAACAAATTGCTTGATGAATTATTGTCAGTTATTAACCCATCAGAAGCTTCGAAAAATAAAATCGATGATATTTTCCATTTAGCTCAGAACAGCAGAAAAAACATTTTTCATATCAGAAACATAATTAAGCTATTAGCAATAGTGGCAGGTTTTATATTTGCAAAGAAGAGCTTTTCAATAGAACTTATAAATAAAATATGATTTATTTTATCCAAATCATCGTCTATTGTTGTAACAGTATTATTTGGGCAATATGCAGTTTTTGGTCAGATGTTTATATCGAACTTTATAAATATTGTGTTTAGATCAAGCATAGTTTGGTAAATTGTAATAAATTATACATCTTCGCTCAAAAATGCTACTTTTATAATTATTATCATAAATTTTCTGTCAATCGTTTTATTTATGCAAATAATTTATATATTTCTAAAAATTAAACTGATGATATATAAACAGTAGTATCAGTGAAAATTAGAGCTTAACAATAAAATAGCATTAGGTGCAAAAAAATTCATGTTATAGTAAATTATTATAAATAGCTTTATTTAGCTTAATTAATTATTTCAATAAAATTAAAATCATATTTAATGCTTAATAAACTGCTCTTTATTGTTTAAAATAATTAAAAAGAGTAAATTATTAACAAACTAATTTACATAAGCTATTGAAATTGAAAATAAAACCAAAAACAACCGAATAAAATAAGCATAAATAATTCCATATTAAAATATTCAGTTTATATTCCTTATAGTGGATAAAAATGTCAAACCCTGAAGAACAGACTCCTCCACAACAGTCAGGTTTGAATGCTAATGCTGCTTCATTTGAATTCAATTTCAATGCAAGCGAGTTTGTTCCTAATTTTGGCACCCCACAACCTGAAGTCCCAACCCAAACATATCAACCTAATTATTATCAATATAATACAAACCCGCAGGCTTACTACGGCCAAGAATACGCCCAATATAATTATGCATATGGTGGATATCCTCCACAATATCCATACGGAATGCAGCAAGACTTTTATTTCCAAGAAAATCAGCAGCCAGAAGAACCAGAAGAGCCTGAAGAAAAAACAATAAGCTTCAGTGACTTTGAGAAAAATCAGTCATCTAAGCCTAAATCTGGAACTGGTCCAAAACTTGGATTCAAAAGTATTAATGTAGGCGAAGAAGTAAGACAAGTCTCTGAACAACAAGAAGAGGCTCCAAAAGAAGAAATAAAAGTGGCCCAAAAAGCTAGAAAGCCAGTCATTAAAAGCATCACTGAAAAACCTATTGACAAAGCTGCAATGATTGCTAAGCTCAGAGAATCAGCAGCTAATGAAGAACTACCACTGATTGAGCCTGATAAAACTAAAGAGCCAGTTAATATTGTATTTATTGGCCATGTGGATGCAGGAAAATCAACTATTTGTGGAAGCATTTTATTGCATTCTGGGAAAATTGACCAAAGAGTCATTGAAACCTATGAACAAGAAGCCAAAAAACTTGGAAGAGATTCGTGGTGGCTAGCTTACGTTATGGACCAAAATGAAGAGGAAAGAGAAAAAGGCAAAACTGTAGAAGTCGGCAAAGCTTATTTCGAAACTCCAAGTAAAAGATTTTCTATATTAGATGCTCCAGGCCATAAAGCATATGTTCCTAATATGATTGGCGGGGCTTCACAAGCTGATTATGCAGCCTTAGTAATTTCTGCCAGAATCTCTGAATTCGAAACTGGCTTTGACAGAGGTGGCCAGACCCGAGAGCATGCCATGCTTACGAAATCACTTGGAGTCAACACTCTTGTAGTCATCGTCAACAAAATGGATGACCCTTCAGTTAATTGGTCTCAAGACCGTTTTGAGCAAATTAAAAGAGAAATGAGCCCATTTTTGCAAGAAAAGTGTAAGTATGATTTAACCCAAGTTCACTGGATCCCTATATCGGGAATTTCTGGGGCAAATATTATAGAAAGAGTTAACCCAGAAATTGCGTCATGGTATAATGGCCCAACCCTTCTTGAAATCTTAGACAATCTCCCGCTCCCAGTCCGCTCTAATGAAGCTCCACTGAGAATCCCTATTCTTGATCGT
This sequence comes from Blepharisma japonicum, assembly GCA_949751835.1. Classification (NCBI taxonomy): domain Eukaryota; phylum Ciliophora; class Heterotrichea; order Heterotrichida; family Blepharismidae; genus Blepharisma; species Blepharisma japonicum. The sequence goes on along the minus strand of CATKHK010000044.1, from coordinate 141,276 downwards.
AGCAAAGACCAAGGAATAATGATTTATGGAAAAGTCGAAAGTGGGCAGGCCATTAAAGGTTTAAGAGTCATCATCATGCCTATCAGAATTAAAGGGGAAATCGTCGAAATTGTTGGGGCTGAAGAAACTCGACTAATGTATGCAAATGCTGGTGAAAATGTTAGAATTAAGCTGAAAGTACCTGAAGAAGTCGAAATACAACGAGGGTTCACCATTTGTGATGTTCATGACGTCTGCCACGCAACACAAGAATTTTCTGCTGATGTCCAGTTGTTAGATCTTTTAGAGGAAAAACAAGTCATGTCAGCTGGTTACCAATGTGTCATGCATGCACACACAGCTGTGGAAGAATGCGAAATTATGGAAATTACTGCTGTGATTGATGTGCAAAGAAAAAAGAAAACAAAAGCATCATTTGGAAGATCTAACCAAAGAGTTTTATTAAGGGTAAAAACAGAAGAAGAAATCTGTGTAGAGCCGTTTTCGAAAATGAATCAGCTTGGAAGATTTACATTAAGAGATGAAGGAAAAACAATTGGACTTGGGAAAATCACTGAGATTGTAGAAGAAGTGGAGACTCAAGAGGAGGAGCCAGCTAATAAGTAGAAGCTATAACTCGTTTAAATAATCAATTCGATCAAGAAATTTTATGTGTTATTTTTTATACTTTTTGACCCCACTTTACTAGGCCTAAATTCAAGCTACTCCTATTAGGCAAAATTAGGCAAAAGAGGATAAGTCTTTCCGATTTTTCATATACTCAACCATGCAGTTTCAAAAGCCAATGCTGCTCGAAAAATCATCTTGAAACTGCGCCATTGGATAAAGCGTAGATATCCTCATGACAGCATTAAAAATATTTCTCAAAGAAGTTTCTAATTTTTCATCATTATATACAATAGAGGTTCTCAAAATGACCTCTCTTTTAAGCGCAGTTATATCTTGTGTAGTTGGGTATTCAATGTATTTTTCACAATATTTTGTATTAGTTTTTCCATCTATTGCAATGAATTTATATTCTTTTTGAGCATCTTTTGTCCTTTTATATTTGTGTAATACGTGCTTGCAGGTATGTGCCATCATTCTTTGGAAAATCAAAGCTTGACAAGAAAAGTCTTGATCTTGGATTGAAAAATCTAGAATTTTATCTAATGTTTCAGCATAATAATAAGCAAGAAAATTATTATTTGAAGGCATAGGGGTTAATTGAGGTAAGTTGACACTCAATGCTGGGTCTTGAAGCAGAAATCTGCACTTCTCTGCAAGCCGTAAAGACATTTTCTAATATAATTAAACAATTTGACCTTATATAAGGGCATTAGATAACTATTAATCCTTCTTATCTTGGAGTTGATCAGAGAAATCCTGCCAAAGACTAGGGACTTCTTCTTTAGTTGCAGCTCTAATATAGTCACCTTGTGGAGATTTCTGAGTGAGAAGCTGGTCTAAATACTTATCTGGGACTTGGCGTTGATCAACCCAATGATGAATAAGTAAATAGAAGAAAGTGGAAAAGACCATAGCTTCTCTCAGTCCAGCTTCTCCTCTTCTGATCGCAGGACCCATAACAAATTGTCCACAGAGATAAGAAAGCCCAATGACTGGCACTTGAAGAAGTGTTCTCCCAAATGCATATCTTTCATGCATCATCTTGAAGCGCAGCAATTCCCATCTGGTCAGCTTCTCTGCATCAATTAGTTGGATCCACATGAGGTAATCATAATATGAGATTCTTACATAAGGCTTCTTCTGCAAAGGCATAGCGGTGATGTACTCTCCAGACATATTTTTATGGACTATCTTTTTAAATTAAATGGATCGTGCACAACTAATATCTCATATACAAGAATGTGGGATAAATGCAAGTATTAGACAAAAGGCTGTTGATTTATTATTGAGTGGGCCGAAAAAAGATGAGAGAATGATTGTAAGAAATAAACAGTTATGAATGGAAATTTCAGGAGCTGGACTTCAACTTAGAGAAAATCCTATCTATTATAGCCGATTGGTAAGCATGAAAAAAGATATAGTGACTATTTATACAAAACAGATAGATAAGGATCTAAAAAGAACTTTTCCAGAAGAGTCACTTTTTGCAAGAGAAGAAACTATTGCTTCGCTGAAAAATATTTTAGTAGCTTATTCCTGAAGAAATCCTACTGTTGGATATTGCCAAGGGCTGAATTATATTGTCGGGAGGCTGCTTTCTATCGGATTTTCTGAAGATGAGTGTTTTTGGCTTCTTGCACAAATTGTGGAAACCTATTTACCTGTAGATTATTTTTCAATTATGAGCGGAGTATTGGTAGACCAAAGAGTTTACGACTACCTTCTTCGGAAAAAGATGCCAAGGCTTTTTCAGCACCTAATCGACTTAGAAATTGATGCCACAATTTATACAGTGAAATGGTTTATCTGCATGTTTGGATTCAGCTTCCCCAAAAAAGTCGTATTACGAATTTGAGATAATTTTTTTGTTAAAGGAGATACTTTTATATTTAAAGTTGCCCTTGGTCTTATGTGGGGCTCCAGAAACCAAATATTAAATCTTCACGAATTTACCGAAGCCATAGCTTTCATTGAAAGCAGAACCAAGCATTGCACAGATCGAAAATTGATACTAAGATATGCAAACAAAAAGAAATCACGTGTCTCAGATAGTGCAATTAAATATTTAAGAGAACATTTTAAAACTGAAATCGACCTAGAACTAGAACAGCAGTATGCTCAAGTGCTGTCACCAGAGCAAGTTTATGGGACAATTAATAAATTCTGTGTTAATAATCAAGAATGTCAACAGAAATTGAGGAGAACTTCATCATTTTTTACGTTCCAAACATCAAAAAGTATCCATATTATTGACGACTATGTAGATGATGCTTGCATACCCAAAGTATTCAATACATCGCAGCTTAAAAATGCTCAAGAAAAACTAATGCTAGGCAAGCGAAACCACTTGTGTTCAGTTGAATCAAGCAACTTTACGTCATCGAATTTTGAAGAAAAAGAAAACCTTGACGAATTTCTCAACAAAGCTCGAGATCGTGACCGTCTAAGTAGACGTCTTACCACTTTTCACGAGCTGGATTTCAAATTTTTAGAAGATGAGTCAACTATGGTTGAATCCCCTTAGAATGTATAAATAAACCTTTAAGTAGTTATAAATGTCTTATAACTTTTTATTCAAGTATATCATCATAGGCGACACAGCTGTAGGCAAAAGCTGCCTGCTTCTTCAATTCACTGACAATCGATTCCGATCAGACCATGATTTGACTATCGGTGTAGAGTTCGGAGCAAAAGCAATTCTCGTTAATGACAAAGCAATTCATCTTCAAATTTGGGACACAGCTGGACAAGAAAGCTTCAGAAGCATCATAAGAGCATATTACAGAGGTGCAGTAGGAGCTCTGCTTGTATTTGATATGACCAGAAGAAGCAGTTTTGCAAGTCTACACAAGTGATTAGAAGAAACCAGAAATAATGGAAACCCTGATATGGTGATTTTACTTACTGCTAATAAATGTGATTTAGATAGTGAAAGGACAGTAACTCGAGAGGAAGCTCTGGAGTTCGCTGAAGCTAATCATTTGCAATATATAGAAACATCTGCGAAAACAGGCGTGAATGTTGAAGAAGCGTTCACGATTGTTGGGAGAGAGATTGTGAATAGGATTGATAATGGAGAAATAGACCCTGGACAGCACTTTGGAATTAAATTGGGGCAAGAGTTTAAGAAAAACTCGATGTCTAAAAGATGTTCATGCTAATTTATTATTAAACTTTTCTTCTGAATCTCTCTTCTAACAGTGTAGATACAAGGATTGATTTCAAAAAATCTCGTTTCTTATTGAAGTTTTCGCGGATTTCAAGGGCATCATATCTTTCTTCAATTTCTGGAAGTCCGTCCATCGACATATAAAGCTTTTTCTGAGTGCTCAATCCTAAGATCCCAGGGTTGTATTGCTTTAGCAGTTCCATATAAGTGCAGTGTGACTTATCTCCGGCTTCATTGTTTTCAATGTGTTTTAAATGGTCTTGAAAAGGATTGTCATTTGGATCTCAGTTTACAAGAGAAAGCCCGCATGAAAAGCACACACATCTGTCATTCCCATCTGGAGCTTGATCAAAGAAAAATCCTGCCTCTGCAAGTTTGACTGGGTGAAGCATAGATGTTCTTTTATGAGGCCAATTATTTTTGTTGAAAGTTTCGACTCTTGCTGCTTGTGTTGCCATCTCGGGATAAATAAAGCTTGTTTCCATTTAATAATAAACTATTTGAAATTTATAATAAAAGCTAATAGATATTCAGAGCATCTTATAGTAGACAAAAATTCTAGGTCTTACTTATTAAAAGATCATTGCTTAAAAAATAAAAATAATTAAAAATTATGCTTGCATTTATTACACCTCAATTTCCTACCCTTGCATGAATTCATCATATAAGGCACCATAAAGCAGCCAAATACCCCTCCTGCAAGAAAAACGGCTACGCTTGACCAAAAAGTTTTTGAGGTATTTACATACTCAATTTCGCTAGTTCTTTCTGCTTGGCAATATGCACATCATACTAATTGAGGGACGCTTGACTGCAAATCAATTTCATATGGATCAGAATAATCCATAGGGATTGCTTGAACTGGGAGCTTACTTAAAGACTCCGGGAACTCTTCAGGAATTCTAATATCAACTACATTATCAGATTTATTAAAGCTGATATCAATATTTTCAAATTCTTCCCTTAGTTTTCTCAATTTTTCACTGATTCTTACGCTTAGATCAGATGAGAGAAAAGACAAAGATGGTCGAGTTGAAATACCTTGCCTGGAAGTTGTAATAAGAGGCGTATTCGTTGAATTTCGGGCTGTGCTAGAACTCCCATCATAGCTCGCTTGCATTTTGAATGGGAGATTTAACTGATTTTGTGATAGGTTTGATTTATTTAAAGGTGAGTTGCAAGCTGTCGGTGCTAGAGTAAAGTCTAATGAGTTTGAGGTCGAGTCATTTGTTTTGTAATCTTTTACTTTTAAAAAATGAGCAGAAGGAGGTGGAACTTCAAGTGTATCATAAATTTGGCTTTCCTTTTTCAACATTTAGACTGTTAAATTTAAATTAAATTAACGGTATTATCTGTCAATAGAAAAAATGTCGAGACTATAGTAAAAATTATTTTAGAGGAAAAATCTAAAGATTCTAAATCAAGATGTTTAAATTTTTAAGTTAAAGCAAGAATAATAAAATGCGTTATCAGATTAGTGGTAATATATAATATTTAAAATTATTTTTAAACATTAATTTTCATTTGAAAATTTTAATATTATAATTATAGTAAAAATAGAATAGAAAACTAATAATTCTTTTATTTTTGAATCATAATTTCCATTTTTTTAAAAGCAATTAAAGATTAAATAAGAAGCCATGAAAGAGAATGAAGAGAGCATAGAAGACAATGCCATAACCAATCAGGTAAATTCAGCTCATTATACTATCTATGAACATCAACACCATGAAGCTCCAAATATTCCAATAAATCAAAACGTTCTTAACTTTACAAACCACCAGCTAGAAAATAAATATTTTGCGGCTCTTTATATAAATAAAGACAATAAAGATCGGTTCTCATTTGAATTCAAAGGAAACTTGACGATATATTTCATTTTCTATTCTGCTTTTTTAGTTATTAAAACTGGCTCAATTTTAATTATAAATTATCAAGGAAATTTAGCTCAAAGCCACTATCTATTCCATATATCATGCTTGATATTTTTATTTTGTATAGCTTATTTACTACTTCTGCTATTAAAACTATATGACATATGCTTTGAGTATAATAGGACAATTTTCTCTATGCTTACTTTCCTTACCATAATTTATTTGATTTTAGGGGAAGAAAGGATTTTAAGCGGAATCACAAAAGAAGATTTTAATGGCGATTTTCCTATCAACATTCCTTTTATCATGGGATTTGCAGTATGCTTGAAGCTAGTGCTTTTTAACAATTTTCGGCATTTTTCTACTGTAGGACTATCAACAATAATATTATATCTGATCCTTTCTCTTATTCTTTCTAATTCAAAGACTTGTACGTTTCTAACTGAATATTTTGCTTTACTTATTTTTATATGTTTTCAATTATTTGAGACTTGGCAATTGGACTATAGGACACGGCAGCTCTTTTATAGAAAAGTAAAGGAAGAAGCAGATTTATATCAAAATAAAAATATAAAAGAATATCTAAAATATGATGAAGGGATCAAATCAGAAGTAGAACTAGTCGTCAAAACTTGCGAAACTATCAGAGAAATCATTAAAAAAGCTAGGTCTGTAATTATGTTCAAAGATATCAAATCCAGCTTAAAAGAAGCGTCAAACCAATTAAATTTTGTTCAGCAAAAAATTGCTAGAGGGCTTTTTATGGATGAATCTCGGCTTGATATAAGCATGGATGCAGATGATAGAGCATTTTTATCTCAAAATTTCATGGACCTTAAATCCAGTCCAAGCGCTACCCAAAGCAGAAGACCAACAGCACAACAAATGATTGAAAACGGCTTGGAATTTCCATTTGGTGACTATGGGCTAACTGAGCTAGAAGGAGTTCTTACTGGAGTTGGCAAAAACTGGAATTTCGATATTTGGTTTGTTTACAACGCAACAGGTCATAGTATTTTTATCCTCTCCAAATATTTATTTGAAAATTTCCATATCAAGCAAGAATTTTTAATCCCAGATAAATTCATTGAAAACTATTTCAGATCCCTTGAAAGTGTAATATTTATATAGAAATACAATCCTGTGCCTTATCATAATGCATGCCATGCTTCCGACATGCTTCATTCTTTATTATATTTTATTACTCAATCAAATATTATCAAAGAAATTTCAACCCTTGATTTATTGACTTGTATTATTGCAGCAGATGGGCATGATGTAGGCCACTTAGGAGTTACAAATAGATTTTTAGTTAACACTAGAGATGATCTGGCTTTAAAGTATAATGATGTTAGTGTGCTTGAAATGATGCATTGTGCCACTATTTTTGAGGTGATGAGGTATTATGATCATAATATTTTAGTCAATTTAAATAGTGAAGAATGAGTCTATTGCAGAAAATTAATTATTGAGATGGTGCTTACAACTGATATGTCCAAACATTTTGAACTGTTAGGAAGGTTCAGGACTCGGACTACTCTTAATGATATTTCTTTGGATTCAGATGAAGATAAAGTATTAGTATTTTCTATTGGAATTAAATGTGCTGATATAGGGCATTCAGCTAAACCGATTGAACTGCATGAAAAATGAACTATGTTATTATGTGAGGAGTTTTTCAATCAAGGAGATATGGAGAGGTCAAGAAACCTGCCAATTTCTATGTATTGTGATAGAAATGACGCAAATGTTCCAAAAGCTCAATTCGGGTTTATTAAAAACGTCGCATTGCCAATATATGATGTTTACACAAATTATTTAAATATTGAACAGATCAGATTAAATTGCTTTAACCAACTTGAAAAAAATCTTGCATATTGGGACGGGAAATCTGTTAATAGAAGAAAAACACTTGATATTTCTGCTGTGAAATCTCCAGCGAGATTTATGAAAATGAAAAGTAATTTTTATTCAGCTGCAAAATATGATTCAAATACTAGACAAGATTTGACATAAAATTAGCATAATTATTTAGTGTTTCCTGGTCAATTGAAAAACCTACTGATAAAATAAATTAAAAAATCATATTTTGATAAAAATGGCTTTTTAACAATTTTAAAATTAATGAAATCTGGCTCAACACCCAAAAAGCGAGCAAAGTATAGAGATAATGAAGAATATAAGCCAAGCAAAAGTGAAATTATAGAAGCTAATGAGCATGAGCAAGAAGAAATAGCTAACGATAATCACGTATCTTCTGAAGAAATTTATCGTTATTTGAGGAAAAACGTTGGAGATATGAACTCTCTTAAAGGATTACGAAAACTTGTTATTGAAAGCTCTTGTTCAAGAAGACTGATAAATAGTGTTATTTCTTACATTTTTGACTTAACAGAAAAAAATCCATCTGCAGTAGAATGAGGCAAAAAAGCTGTAGTCCTTGTAACTTCAGAAGTATTAGAGCCTAAAAAGAGAATTAGAGAAGCCTTTTTCTTTCCAAGCACAGAATCTGAACAAAGGCTAATCAAATACCTTAACAAAGCAAAGAGCAAGATGCTTGTGTCAGTGTTTACTATAACTAACGACAATTTGTCTGACGCTCTGAGAAATGCTAGACGAAGAGGTGTTAATGTTATGATTATTTCTGATGATGAATGCATGAAAATGAATGGATCTGATATTAGAGCTTTATATGAAGAAGGATTTTCTGTTAGAGTGGATTTAAACCCTTTTGCACATATGCATAATAAATTTGTAGTAATTGATGACTATTTATTGATTACTGGAAGCTTTAATTGAACGAAACAAGCTGTACAAAAAAACCAAGAAAATTTAGTTGTAGTAGATGATACTATTCTTGCTCATTTATATACCGATGAGTTTTTCAAACTTTGAGAAAAATTTGAGCCAAGTGAAGAAAAATATTTTAAGAAAAGAATAGTCCAAAATATTGTTTATAAAGAAAAGACTATAGAGCTTTTAGAAGAAAAAATCCCAGAAAGTATTGAGAATCTGCCAGAGCAGCAGGGATATAATTATAATTTTAATAATGAGCCTTCAGTACATGACCTTGGAATGCTACAAGAAATACAAGAGCAAGCACAAAAAGAGGAGGAAAATTTTGAGGTAAAAGAAACTCAAAACTCAGAATCAAGCTCATTACAAATATGTGAAAATGGATTAAAAGAAAATGTATCGCCGAATGAGACTGAAATAATTCAAGAAAATAGATGTGTAGTGTTTTAGCTCCTAAATTATATATATTTATTTTATCAACCTTAATGGTCTAAATATAATTTTAATTAGCTATAAAAATATTACAAATGATACACATTTAAAAATTATAAATTGGATGATAGGTTACATCAGGTGTCGACAGCTCGCTTACATCCTTTGAAAATATATAATCGCTTCTTTTCGTCCTAAATGGGGCTGGAGATTTATATCTCACCCCCAAATTCGACCCAGTAAATCTTGGATGTATTGGTATCAAATCAACTTTTACATTATGATTTTCATCAAGCCCTCTCAAAGGACTAAACTCTACCATAAAATGTCGATTTCTTCTTTGTAAAGCTTCTTTTCTATATGCGCTAAGTTTTTCTTTGTCTTTTACCACCACTTCCATTAGTCTATCTACTGGGATTGGGCTTGAATTTTGTGGCCTATGGCTAGAAATCGATTTTGATCTATTTATATTTGTTATTAAATCTGACTGGATTTTGCGGATTTTTTCTTTGCTTTCGTCTCGAGATGTTTCTAAATAAGCCATCTGCCTAATATCTGGCGCTGGAGAAAGATTTTTTTGTGTTCAAGGCTTTGCTTTTTTGCTTAAAATTTTACGGATTAATTTAGTATGAGGATTTTCAAGCTTTTCTTTGGGAGAATGAGGTATTTGGAAAGGAGGTAAAGGCTTTTTATCAATTAAGGGGAGTCTGTCTTCTAATGGATGCTCGAGCTCACCAGGATTGATTAGTGGGACATTTGGGGTTAAAAAGTGAATAAAATTGGAAATAAAGAAAACATCCTCAAATTCGCGAGTTAGCAGAATTTCGTCAAAAGGTGGCTGGGCAATTGAATATTCAGTTTCGGTTAATAACGGCATCTCTATTGACGCTTTTGAGATTCTTTTTTGATCTACACTTTCTGGGAATAAATCAAAAGTTGGTGTACTTTCAAGGAAGTCATAAGGTTTTATAAAGTTTTCTATTCTTTCTAAGAATTCTTTTGCCAATCCGAAAACTGCGTTATCTTCTACTTCTTTTATCAATTTCTTACAGATGTTAATAGCTATTTCCTTTTTATCTTCAACGATTAATTTCACCCCACACAGCCCCAAAGAAATAATTCCATACAAACTCTTTTTGCATATATCACTAATACTTGATTTTTCTCCTTTTAAAATGCTATTTAATGCTTCTGCTGCCAATTGAAGATACACGCTGCTTTTATTAAAATTTTTCATTGCTCAATTTATAAGAAAAGTTATGAAGTGGCAGCATATCTCTAGATCTCAGCCATATCCATATCCTTTTTTCTTTGCTGATAGCATTAATGATTGGATTTCATATATAAATCTTAAGGCTTGATTATCTTGCCCCTGTCAAACTATAGAAATCTTACTTATGAAATGCAAAAGCCATTACACAGTATAATACAATTCTTTCAGATCAATTCAATTGTAAAGTAATTTTAAGGATTGATTGGTCTGCTTTGACTGCTTTATTTAACACACAAAATGCTTCATTGTACCGATGATGCTGCATTAATACAATTCCAAGTGATGTAGCCATGCTGATAAAGTTTAGGAATTTTTGAGTAATTTCAGTGCTTTCGTATCCAATTAGGAGTCTAATTTTATCTAGCTTCTTATAGGAGTTTACAGCTAAATTGACGGATTCTTGGATTGATAAATATTTTTGACCCTTTTTAGTTTTCATTGCAAAAATTTAAATTTCTTATTATAATTCATTTTGAGAAGGTATTATACCTTCCAGGTAATTTAAAATTTTACTTTTAAAGTATTAAATATTAAGCGAAATTTAGCAGTTATTAATAAGAATACCTTGATTTATTTTATTAGCACAAGTATTTTACCATAAAAGGCAATTAGTTAAGGTTATTTCTAATATTATCTATTAAAAGAAAAGATAAGCTTGCTCCAGAGGTTTATGGAGATAATAAACCTGATGATTCAGAATCGAATATTTTTGGTACTCAGTGTAGTTCCCAAACGAGTTTGTGTTTTTTCCAAATTCAGTCGCATAAAAAGTGGCAAAATAATGCCCAACCTCAATAGCTGTAATATTATGGTTAATCTTAAGCGAAAACCACTCACTGAATAATAATTACTAAGCCGGCTTTTCAGGATGAATCATAGTCGCATAAAATGGGATATCTATTCCTTCAGATATAACGATATTAAGAACACCAAGCCTATCATAAGAAACAGCCAACGGTCTTAGCATTGACCCAACCTTAGGATTATCTAAATAATTCTTACCATACAAGCCAGGATAAAACCCATACTTATGATTCTGATAAGTAATGTTCTTATACGCCATTTCATAAAGCATTCGTGGGTCAGCATTGCCGAATAATCTTGATTTTGGCACATTATCAGTGAACATTAGGTTTGACCTGAAATTCAAAGCGTCTGTGTACTGCATGGCGCATTCGCAATTTTCCGTCAAGGCAATGTGAAGGAGCTGGGCTCCCATGCATACGCCGACGTAAGGGAAGTACTCTCCGTTCCTATTTTTCTCAATCACTTTGTTGACGATGTAGGCTGATTTGTTAAGGTACTCATGCCAATACTCTTGGCCGTCAATGACAGAGGTAAGCTTTGTCTTCCCGCCAATAAGATAAACTCCGTTGATCTTGCTCATGAGAAAGTCGATTTCTTCATAAGTGTAGTTGTAAAGAATTGGAACCACTCGAATTCCTCCAGACTCAAGGAATTTAACATATGAAGCCGCTATATATGATCGTGCTCCTGTGGTATTGAAGGTGTCGTCACAAGGGGTTGAGACAATTCCAACAATTGGGAAGTTGTTCTTTCTTTTGAAGTTGTAGTTGTTAAAACTCAGCCCTGATGCGAGGGTTGAGAAAAATAGGATAAAAACTATCATCTATTATATGAATTTAAAATGGTTAAAAGTCCAGTAATTCATAGGATGATGAATCAAAAAGAAATTTTATAAATGGCAGACTTAAAATAATGGAAATTTAAGAATTAATTAGCTTTCACTTATTTTTCTTAAAGTTTTAATGATACAAGGTTTATTATATTTGTTAGAGGCTTATAAATTTTGTTGATTCATAATTAATGTCAGAAAATCTAAATGAGCTTATAGATCCAAAATTATGATCCAGGAGTAATGACGAGCAACCCTCTAAAATCCTTCAGCCTTCAATTTTTATTTATAAAGAAGCTTGATCATACAATTCAAAAATTTGTAAAAATCCTAAACTCCATAAAATCGAGCTGGGCAGCAGTGACGATAAATCAATTAACGATTATTTTGAATCGCTGATAAGTGAGCTTGAAAATGCATGTGGAAATGACTGTGGCTCGCTATTTCTTTCTCATACTATGTTTTATATAAGGAAACAAGGAACTGTGAAACTCACTTTTTCAGCAGTTGAAAGGAATGATACTTGTGAAATTAATTTTCAAAGAAAATGCAAACAATGTGATGCCAATGATGAAAAACTACAGACAATTCCTGGAGAATTTATGAATTTTTCGTTCTTTAAGTGGCTGGAGAATTTTTTTATTGATGGAAAATTTAAGTCAGCTGAATGCGGCCATGATTATTATAAGTCAGCAAAATTAATTTTTGCATTAGGAAAAATCGATTTTTCTTTTGAATTTGTGAACCCAAATGTTGCAGAACTAACGAGTCCTACAAATGCGATCAATAAAGAGTATTATAGTAGATTAAAACAATCATGCTTTGAAAAGCTAAAAGATTCAGGAAAATCGGTACTAGAGAATCTGCTAATGGACACAAAAGATATGATTAATAGACTGATGTTTGAAGATGAAGATGAAAAAGAAGATTTAGAAGAAGAGTCATGGGCTTCTTTGAGGGATGAAGTTAAAGAAGTTCAAAAAATGATTGAAAGCACTATGACTGAGCTGATGGGACTTGACATATCAAACATTCAGAATTTTCTTCATGTAGAAAATCATAGAAGATTGATATTTTTGGCTTGCTGCCACGCAAAAGTGATGCTGGAGACTCTCAAAGAAAGAATAAATATACAATTCAACAAAAACGAAAAGCGAAAATTCCCGCGATCAAGGTCAAATTCCAGAGCTACACAAGGTGAATGCTTAGAAAATGACTCTTTTGCATTATCGCGGGCATCAGTTGCCGCCAATCGATGGCTGCATGCAGAATATATTCCAAGTACTGATGCATTATTAAGCACCCCCTACTGAAATACTCTTCAAGAAGGAAATTTAGCGCTTCCCATAAGTTCTGGATATATGCATGTCCCTGTAAATGATATTGATTTATTATCAGTTATCACTTATTCTCTAAACTCTTCTGAATATTATCACGAAGTCGTATCGCCTGCTTTATACACAGATGACCAGAAAAAACACATTGAAAATGAATTATTGAATCACAACCCATGGCATTTTAAACTAAAATTTTCTAATTTTGAAGAATTTGATATCCCTGATCTTGCATCACGAGATGACTTAAAAAGAGTTTATGGTGAATGCATATCATTTAGGGTTAAAGCTTATTTTGCAAAACAATTCCACTCTATAAGAGAATATAGCTATGGCTCTGATGAAGATTTTTTACTATCAATTTCTAAATCAAAGCCTATTCATGGACAATTAGGGAAAAGCAAAGCAACTTTTAGTGTATCACATGATGGGAAATATATCTTAAAAATCATTGATAGGAAAGAAATAAACATGTTTAGGGCGGTAGCCCAAAACTATTTCAGACACTTGTGCAAAAACTTTTTCCATCAGATGCCTTCAAGACTGGTGAGAACAATTGGTGCATATCAAATCACGGTGAGAAACCATCATTCAGGGAAATCAGTTAAGGAATATGCTTTTATATTCGAAAATTTAGGCTATCAGATGCCTGAAAACCCATTTGTATACGATCTTAAAGGGACCCAGAATAAAAGGAGATATGTTAAGCCTGGTGATACCAGGACAAAGATGGATTTAAATTTTTTGGATGACTTTAATTGCATTCCTTTTATTATTCCAAAAGAAGCAAAGAAGTTTTTCGACGCTGCAATTTGAAATGATACATTATTTTTATCCAAACAAAATATTGTAGACTATTCCTTACTAGTCATAATATCAGCTGATAAATCAATAATCCGAGCCGGAATTATTGATTATTTTGAGCAATATACATTTGAAAGGGCAGTAGAAAGTAAGTATAAAAAAGTGATTGGAATAGGTTTACCCACAATTATTCATCCAAAGATCTATAAAGCGCGTTTTAGAAAGGCACTTATTCAAGGGTATTTTATATTTTTTGATGATTAGCAATTATAAGTAATTTTTAAGTATTAATTAACTGAAGATTTATATAATTAAAAAGAAATGCACGAAGAGTGGAATGAAATAACTAATCCGAAAAATCAGGAATCAAATAAATTTGATATTAATGAAGCTGAATTCAATGAAGACCATATGGAAAATACTGTTAACATGCACAATCGGTTATGGGGAGCAAAGCAATTAGTTAGGCAAATATCTAAAGAAGCTTATGAATATGAAAATGAAATTAGAAGACTTAATGATAGTGTAAATGAAATGAAAACTTTTTTTCAAGAAAAATTGGAGGAAAAAGATTGGGAATGCGAATTATTGAAAAAGAAACTCCAAGCATTTATAAATGGGACACATAAAGAGATTTTCCAACTCTATGAAGAGCAAATAGAAAAATTAAAGGAAAAAACTCAAAAATATTTAGAAATAATGAAAAAGATTAATAAAACAACTTTCAATTATGAATTGAATGAAATCTTAGAGAAAATGTGCGAAGATTTAATACAAAAAAATCAAGAAAATAGTGATTTTAATGAAATGCAGCGGAAATGGCTTATAGGAAATAAATGTATTCAAGAACTTGAAGCTAAGTGCAAAAGCTTAGAAAATAAGGAAAAAGGTAATATAAATGCGATCAAGGAATACCATCATTTAATAGGAGAAATGAATAGTAGAATGGTAACTTTTGAGGATGAAAACAAAGCACTAAATGCCACTATATCAAAAATATATAAAGAAAACGAAATTCTCAGCGAAAAGCTCGCAATAGCTCTAGCTAATCAATTTGAAAGTTCAAAAAAAATTGATGAGCCTGCAATTAAATATTTAAGAAAGCTTCAGTTAAAGCTTATCTCAAATAAAGATTTTTCTTCCTTTCAGTTAGCAAAATTCCTAGGTAAGGAACTTTTCGAACTAGATCCTGTCAAATTAAAAAACAAGCAGCCATTAAATAGAACTAATTCAGTATTATTCCGATAAACTATTATTTTATTTGTAATAAAAATGTTTCTAATTTTTCAATTTTTATATACTAGTAAATAAATAATTTAAATTGATATTATAGAGAGAGCTGCTCCAGTTTTTCTTCAATATTTTCTTGATTACTTTCAACCATAAATTTTGTTTGAATTTGTTCAGATATTACAGATGGGCACGACGAAAGCCTTATCTTCTTTTTGCCATCATATAAATACTTTTTCATATTGAAGTCCCTAAGGCTTTTGTTGACTATATCAGGTGTCACTTTGTTGCCTAGCTGAAATTTAAAAAGGATACTAATATCTATTTTATCTTCATCAAAAAGCATGGAAGGCAAAAGCTTTATGTCAATGAAGACTCCAATTCCTATCAAAATAGCCCACCCTGCAAATTCAAATGTTAACCATAGAGGCATAAAGGTATATTTAGAAATAGAAAAAATTGATGAAATAGCAACACTTCACATAATAGCTATATAAGATATTATACTCCACAAATTCATTCTATTGTAGTTATAAGGTTTCTTTTTAATACAAAACCCAATAAAAATTAGTAATAATAATATATAACAAATACCATGTAATCCTCCATAATATACCCTTACAGTTTTTGCTAAAATAATAATATAAATCTGTAGAAGACTTTTTAATATCAAAAATAAAGGCCTTGCTTTAATATTTGCATGATTTATATAATCACCAAATGGCCTAAAATAAATAGCTGAAGGCACATAAACTGCTAGTGAAATGGCAGAAAGAACAGCTCAAACAATGTGTGAGTCTTGCCAACAAAAAGTGGAACAATCTCGATGCACAAAGGTTTGGCTAATCTCAGAACCTGTAGATTCAAAGCACGCAAAAACATTTAAAAGAATTGAAACTATTGGTAAAAAGCATATATTTCCTATTACTGGTAAAGCAATTTTTGCTAGAGTTCTACATCACACTATTAAAAATGAATTTGAGTTTGAATAGCAGTTTCCCAAATTCTGCATACTACTCCATACCCAAATTCCTACCGTTATAAGAGCAGCATTTACATAATTTCACATCTGTTTACCCTTAGTAAATCATTCAAAATTTATAGAAATCCAATCCGATAGATTACTTGAAGCAATATCATAACCACTTAAACTTGGCCCCATAGAAAGAAACTGTAAAAAATCTATAAAAATTATAATCATTGCAATATAATCTTCAAATTGAATTTTTGACATTTCCACTAATTCTGGGATATCAATATTCCATCATACTTTTCATATTCAAAATGCAGAAATTCCTGATATAATAGCAATGCAACCACATATTGCATAGAAAATTAATGCACCTTTATAAGAGTATTGAATTTCACTTTTATCGAAATGACAATCCCCATCAAACATAACTTTGTCCTCAGGTATTGCAGTTTGATTATTATATCAAATTAAATTATCAAAAAAAGTAAATAATTGTTTTCTGCCTACATCATATACTCCACAGAGTGACTCGTAAAGTTTGCCTGTAGTTGCATTCCACCTCATATTATAAATTCCTAAAGTTGCTGCATTTCTATTATTAGTTCCAGACTCAATTGAAACTCGTCCTGAGCAGCCTAAAAATCGTTGCTGTCTCAAATTAGAGTTTAATTTTGCAGAATTTTCAAGATTTTCTCCTAGATTTAATGTATATTTTATCCCATTTAAAAGTAGCATTGCAGCATCAAATGATAAACATTCAAAATCAGTGCCAGTAAAAGGATACACAAACTTTAAAAAGCCATTAAGCATTTCTTGGCCATAATCCCCAATTCATTCGGCTTCATTTATTATTATCGACCCATATAGCATTTCAAACATTTTCTGCATCATAATTGAATCTGTTGCATATAATTGAGTAAAAGCAATTCTATTTGGAATTAAAAATATCCCATTTCCCATTCTTAGCCCAGCATTATAAAAATCAATTATAATATTATTTTCACCTGGAGGTGTTACAAAGAATAAAATTGGCCTTACCTTTAAATCAATAATTCTTTGCATTCATTCTTTATTATCATTATAACGGCTATGGTTATAATTTTGTACTGCCCATCGGTCTTCAGGTTTATTTACTATATTAATATTTAAAGTATTTGTCCATGATAATATTCGTTCATATATAATAAAATTGCTTGTAGAATTTTCAAGGATTACTATAATGTTTTTTCAATCGAAAATACAAATTAAATTTATGAGGACACTGATATGATAAAGGTCATATCCAGCTATTTTCATGAAATCAGGGTATAGTGTTTGGTTCCCCATCCCGAAAGGAGTTGTGTATTCAGAAATTAAGGGCATTGAAATGTTTAGCGCTTTCATTGAGATCAAGTTTCCTATTATCACTCCTGCAAAAGGAGATGTTAAATAGCCAATGCCAGGCTTAGATTTTAATTTTGAAAAGCAGTTCAAAGAGAATTTAGGGACGTATATTTCCGCACCACAGTCTGTTGTAGTTGTGGTGATTTCAAATCCTTCAAGGAAATGATTATTTTTGGCATACTGAAGTGCGTAGTGTGAGCCATATTTTACTTCATATGTCATTTTACTGTTTGGAAAGCCAGGATTTATCACTCCTTCACCAATCCAGATATTAATTTGGGTTGAAGGAGAGTTTGGCGTTGCTGTTAAGTTGCCAGGAAATATTAAAGTATCATTCAATATAAGCTTATTATTTACTATTACACCTACATATTTCTTTTTGCTTCTGTCAGTGTTTATAAGTGTAAATTCAGGGATTGGGCGGTGATCAATAGTATTTTCTTCTAAAACCTCTCGTAATGCAAAGTTATCAGAAATTTCTGAAAAGCTTAAAATTTTTTTGATTAATTTTATACAAGAAATTGCTTCATAAATGTAATAATTATTTGCATTTTCTAGCCCTGATTCTGTGTATCCTAAGAGCCAGTCTTCATTAGCTCCTCACAAACTGCTGCTTCCAAATATTATTCCACTTCCACTTCCAATTAAATTTTTTAATTTCAGGCTGCTTATTAATCTAGCTGCGCCTTCTCCTTGATTTAATATAATTATATTTCTGATCCCTGTAGGCTTAATTTCTTTTCCAACAAAATTGTCTGAGACCTCCTGGTTTTCCTTATTACTGAAAAAATATGAAAATGTTTGGTTAAATAGAAACTCGTCCTTAAGTTCATTTGCAAATCTGACAGACTCTTCGCCAAAAATAATAATGAATTTGTCTCAGCTTAAATATCTGGCTATGGCTGATATTGCTGCAATATGATCTTTATTTGAAATGTGTGTGAAAAATTGTCAATCCTCATATAAGCTAGATTGATTTTCTACAGAAATAAGCAGTAAAAAATTTTCCTTTGCAAATTCTTTTAATGCTGCAGATATAGAAATGCTGGAGGTTAGATCTATCATTATGTTAAACTTTTGGCTGATGTCTGATAGATCAGCTTTTGCAGTAATAAAAAGCTCACTTAATTCAATTTCATTGTTGAATTCTTTGTTTATAGATGTGTAAATGCTTGATTTAAGATGCAAATCTGTAGAAAGGCTATAGCATAGAGCAATTAACAATTGGCCTAAAGTTTGAAAGTAGAGCAGTGAAGTAATTAGCAAAAAGCTGAACTTCATTAATTAGTCTAAAAAAATTAATAAAAATAAGATTCTAGTTTATGTTAATGCTAACTTTATGTATAGCTATTTTAGCCTACCAAGTATATTTAAATTATTGGAAATTCTTATTAGGCTCATCTAGGCGCAGATTTTGTGATAAATAATAGGAGCAGTTAATTATTAATATTTAAAATGACCATAATCCATAATATATAATCGCCTATAATTGCATTATCTTAATTTAATGACAAGATAACTATTCCATATAGGTGAATTTGAAATATAATTTAGCTACTTTAAATTACGAAAATTTGATTTTATTATTTTTTCGAAATGCCCCTTTGCTTGATTTATTATTATTTATGGTTAACCATCGTTGTTTTTATTCCGGCTGTGAAAACAGTCCCTCATACATCTGCATATGCTGCTCTACCGAAACTTATATGTGCAAGCTTCATATGGGATTCCATTGGACCAGTACTGCAAACCATTCTTTCAAGCCAATTTTTTCTCTTCCAAACCCTGCCACTAAAACTCTAATCTTAAGCAAGCTAAATAAAGAAAAACTAAAAATAGAAAAACTAAAATCAAAAGTAATGAAAAAATTTACCTTCGGATACTCATGTTTGCACAATTTAATGACCAATATTTTCAATACTATCAATAAAGATGCAAAAATAGTTTACGACTCAATTAACAAAATCAATAGCACTACAGAGATTTCAAAGTATGAGCCAAATAAGCTGCTTAAATCACTATTATTAAGTGCAGAAAATGCCGAGAAAAGTACTGATCTCCCAAAATTTAAGGCTAGCCCAAATATAGATGCTGCCTGCGCAATTATGTTGAATATTTCTAATATCATTGAGCAGCTGTCAAAAAAACTGCTAGATCCTGATTCAGGTGATATTATGCAAGAATTTCAGGACGCTTTAAATGGCTTTGAAACAAATACTTTTTCAAGAGAGGAGGAAGCTTTAATGATTCAACAGTTGCATACAAGACTTGAAAAGCTTTTATGCTACGAAGAAATGATTAAAAAAAATAAAGAAAAGTACTCAGCAAACTTTGAATTACCTACAAATCTGCAGAATCTTAAATTTTTGATTAAACAATGTGGGCCAGACATTAATAAAGAAAATTATAAAGCATTAATCGAAGTTAATGGAGAAGCAAAGCGGCTTTATGGGCTTCTAGAAAAAAGCTATGAAACTCTAACACAAGATCTAGCAACAATGACTGACCAGCTGATATTTGATACCAGCTATCTTTATAGTATTAAGAGGGACAAAACGATTCAGCAGAATATAATGCTGAAATATAGCATTGAAAACAAAGCTTTTGAACGAAAAAATCTTGATAACGAACTCCTAGACAAAGGAACAGCCATAGTTCAGCTCCCAAATAATGAACTCTTTTGCTACGGAAATTATTTATGCACTGGGTACTCATGTATTATCAATCTTAAAACACTAGAAATTAAAGAACTTCCTGAAGGATATCCATCCAGCTCAGCAGGGATTGCTTATTACAACAAATGTGTATATGCTTTTGGAGGCTGCTCTCAGAAGAAAAGCTGGTCATCTCAAGCATGCAAATTTGACCTTACTGGAAATAAATGAAATAAACTGCCTACTCTGGCAGTATCTTATAGCTGCAACTGCTCCTGTGCTGTTTTTGAAGAAAATATTTTATTATGTAGTGAAGGGAGAACTGACATCGTGAAGTATGAAATTGATAGAAATTCTTATACAATTGTTGCTAATATAAGTTTATTGAATAAAGGAAAAAAGCTACTGCTAGCTGCTGATTCAAGGGTTTTTCTACTGGAAAGCAAAGGGAGCATTTTTGAGAGTAGGGATGGAAATAACTGGAAGCAGATTGAAAGCAGCGTTTTTGGGAACCACCACTGCTCTTTTAGTGTTTACAGCAATAAATTTGAATCGATTTTCCTGTGCTTGAATAGCAGACAAGTGCATTGCTATGAATTCAACTTACATAAAAAGCATTTAGTAAAGATAACTTCAACTTATTAACCCATAATTAAATTCGTGATTAAAATAATATTCAAATTTTATTTATTAATATATCATGGTATTTACTCAGTTGAAAGCAATTCTTGAGACTTTTTCCAATCCTTATCCATAAGCTTCTCGAAGTTTATCATATGGCTTAAAAGCTTTCCACTTCGCCTTATTTTCCCATCTGTTACATAAGGATTACAATTATGTTGAAAATCAGCATATTTAAGTCCTGACTCATACGCTCGCATTGTGTGCAGATAAGTATTATGCAGCTGCCTTGGTGTTATTTTTCTGAAACTCTGATAAACAGTCCAAAACAGCTCTTCTTCATCAAAAAGCTGCACCTTTCTCAAATTGTGCTTAAAAATGGAAAAAACAAATTCAATTGGCTGCAGCTGAGGTGTCATCGGTGCATTGCACATAACAGTAATATCTTGGCTTTCCAAAAAATCCTTCACGACTTTATGCTTGTGTGCTCCTGCATTATCCATAAGAACAAAAAATCTTTCTTTATAATTTTCTGGGTCCATTTCTCTCAATTTTTCAAATAAGCAGTACAAAAAATGCTTATAACTGTGCTTTTCAATTCTTACATATCTAATCATATATCCAATTACTCTATCTTTAGAAATTGCAGCAATTATATGTAAAGGCCTTCCTTTTTTTGAAGCAACTTGTGTAGCTCTTATTCCGATTTTGCTTCAGCCATATACTTGGTTATCGCCTCTTGTGACTTGAGTTTCATCAATACTTATCAGCTCTTTTCCTGAATGGAGAAAATAAATGAGTTGCTGAGCTACCCTGCATCTTGCATTTTTGTGAGGAATATTATCAGCTTCTGGGACTACTGATCTTAGCCTTTTCATTGAGTAGCCATTTTCTTTTAAAACTTCTCTTATGTCATCAGTTTTTGCTTTTATTCCAAAATGGTTGCATAAGATATGCTTTCTCTCTTTTAGAGATAATCCTATATTATTAGGATCTTCAGTAAGTTCACACAAAAATTTGCATTGCTCCTCAGTCAGCCTATGTGACTTTTTTGGCTTGAAATCCATTGTTATCGCTTTTTCACCGTTTAAGTTATAAAATGCGATAAATTCATCTATAAGGCGAACAGAAATGCGCCCATAAAGATTTTTGCATATATCACGACTTTTTTTGTCTTTTAAATATTGCTTGATAATTTTAATACGGCAGCTTTTACTAATTATTGAAGAGTTGCTACCTCTTTTAGTTTGGCGGTCATTAATATTTGTTGTTTGATATTTTCCGAGAAATTTAATAAATTCGTCTCTAAATGAGCTTTCATTTATAGTTTTTAACGCATGGCCAAGAGTTACTTTATTTTTCATTAACTGAGATAGCTCTTCTTTAGATAGCTCATATTCTGGGCCTGTCAATGCAAACTTGTCAACAATTTCTCTAGCGAGTTTTGTGCCTTCTTCAATTTCTTGGCTAGTTAGAGGATCTTCTATATGCTCACTAACTTTTTTGACTGTAAAATCAATTATACTTTGGTAGTGGTGCCTAGTTGGAAGGGAAAAATTTTCAGCTTCAGAAGGCTCATATTTTTTAGGCTTTGAGATAAGGCAAATTTTTTCTTTAGAATATTCAATGGTTGGGTCAATGAATTTGCTGATTTCTGTCGCGTAATCGTTTGGATTTTGAGCTTTTTTGCGCCCAGGCTTTTTCTTTACCATAATAATTTAAGCCCCCGGACCTTAATCAAATCATATCGATTTTAAAGCTAATTAAATTGAACTAAGCTAGGCATCTTTACTAAAAAAATTAATTAATGTTCTTAATTGGGTAAATGACTTATAAAGATTACTGGGATGAGCTTAAAAAAATAGAATTTAATCCCTTACATGATTTTCTTCAAGTCTTATAGTTTTGACTACTATTAAAATTATAAATAAAATATATTTTAAAAGGTGACTATTATTAATATAATAAATCCCAAAAAATTCTCATGTTGGGATTGATACATCTTAAAGGTAAAATAATTTAATATAAACTCCTTATTAAGCTATTAGATTATTAAAAAATATATTAATTGAAGAATTCACTTATCTGATGCCAAGAGACTTATAGATAATTTTCTCTCAATTTTCTATTTAAATTCAAGATATATTGTGCTTCATTATATTAACTTTTCACATATATAAAAAATGATGAACTACTTTCACACCATAAACAATCCATTTTAAAATTTAGAAGTTAGATGAAAAACAAAATGGAAGCAAATAGAGCGCTTAAAATTTTAATAATCAAATAAATATGCACAAATCTAGCTAATTAACTTGACGATATATTTATCGTTAAGATTTTTATTTATACTTACGCATATACAATTTCTTTTTAATCACAATCTTCTTACTTAATTTTCTTACCAGACACCATATTTCACGGAAACCCATTAAAATATATTAAATTTTTGATTAAAACTATGATCATTTCTCTAGTCTTTATTCATATAGCTTCAGCTTTTTCAAGGCTTGATATTGCAATTAGCCAAGAAACAAATCAATTATTACTCAGCGAATTGACCAACTCTATTCAAATATATTATATGAACTTAACTGAGCTAAACTTAGTCAGTTTAAAACCAGAAGATCCTATCGATGATTCAGTAAAAGACTCTAATATTCTAATTGATGCTACTTTCAATCTTATCCTTCAAGTAAAGCTAACTAGAGCAGCAAAAGAGTTTGGTTTCATTCATATAATAATTGGAGAGCCATTTAAAAAAGAAATGGAATGAGACTACTTTTCATTGCTACCTGAAAAGGCTCATTATGAAGCTTTAAAAAGCCTATTAGTTTATTTAAAATGGTATCAGTACAACTTGATTTATAGTGATTTGGCTGAATCAATAAAACTTAGTGAATTTTTTCAAGGAGAAGCAGAGAAAAAGCAGGAATTTTGCTACCCAAATGATAAAAGCCAAGATGTTACTAATAATTTTATAGGGAAAGAAGTGAAGACGACAGGGTTACAAAATATTGTCATATTAAATGAAGGAGAAGGCACTAAAAAACTGATATGGTCTTTAATCAGCAATAAAATGTATGTTAAGAACGCAGGAGTTTTACTTTGAAGTAAGAGCATATGAGGCTCAAAACAAGATGGCTTACTTATTGTAGTTCAAGAAGGCTTAGAATTTGCAGAAAGCGCTGAGGAATACGAAGTCGCCTCAGTTTTGCATATCTTACAAAAAATTGATGCCTCATCTACTTCAAAATTTTCCATAAAAAACTCTTTGGATACAAAACTGAGAGACCATCATAGCTTTACAATTGTCAACACCCAAAACGGTCAAAGAGTAATAATTGGCACAATTCTCAATGGAAATCTCACACTTTTTCAAAACCCATTATTTCCTGGGCAAACATATGATTATCCTGACTCCGAGAATTCGAAATTAACCATCTCCGTTTCTGATGGCAATTCAAACTATGATGGAATTGTTCACAACGGGAATTGAATTGTAAGAGTTTCAGCAATATATGCAATTAAATATGCAATCGAAATAAACCTTATTCAAAATTTCAATATTATCATTCACGACTCTGATTGCAGTGCTGAGTACTATGAACATAATTTTTCTTATAATTGCTTGCTTAAGCAGAATGATGAGTTTGGGGTTGTTTTTATAGCCTCGCTTCATGATGACGTATGTTTTGGGACAATCAATGATTTTCGAGAAATGGGAGTAAAAATTCCAGTACTAGGAGATCTTTGTATTGACCCAAAACTAAATGATCAAAGCCAATATCCGGAGTTTGTTAGGGTTGTAAAAGGCTTTGAACTTCATTCAAGCACAATGGCACGTATGATGGGGATTTTTGGATGAAAAAATATTGTAATTATTTATGAGAATTCGACTTTTGGAAAGACTTTATATGGCGGTTTTATGAATGTGGCTAATAAAAATGGTATTAAAGTACTGAATGATGAAGATAAAAGGATGATAAAAGCTGGGTACTCGAATAGTGACTTTGAGGAGTACAAAGGGCAGCTTACTCATGCGGTACAAACAAATGGTCGAATATTTGCCCTTTTTGTGTTCATTGATCTTTCAAGCTATTTTTATATAACTGGACATTTGTATGATTTAGGTCTGAGAAGAGGAGACGCCATATTTTTATGCTATGAAACAGTTTCATGGTTTGGTACCTATGCAATAGGCTTAGAACAAGATGTCATCGATAAATGCAAAAATCTATACTTCGGGTCGTTAACCTTTTTCCAGGCTGAGTGAATAGGAGATTTAGGAAAGCTAGCTTATAACGGCATACAAGAATATTGGAATCGGCCTCCTCTCTCTTTCCAATGCCTTTCTTTTAATACAGGGTGGATTGTTGTAAACGCGTTAAATTCCTTGATCCAATTTGGAGATGACTATACTGACCGTGATACTTTTCTTAAAGCAGTAAGAAGGCAAAAAATTATTAGCTGTACTGGAAAATTAGTTATGTCGCCTTATACAAATGAACCTGAAGAAATGATAGTAGGGATTAATAACCTTATACCAAATAGTACAACTGGTGTGTGGCGAGATATCCCAGTTGGCTCCTATTCTATTGTAAGAAATCCTGTGTTAACTTTTGATCAAACTATTATTTTTCCTGATGGAGGAACTATACCTCCTAGTGACATAAGGGTTGATTCTATAAATTGTCCATTTACGAGTAGACAAGTTCAAAATTCTGATTCAGGAAAAACCGCTTATTTTTCCTTGGTCAGTTTTTGGACTGTCATAGCTTTAGGAATATCCAGCTTCGCTTTAAAAAAATCCTGAAATTTGTCATTTCCTGTTATTACTGATAAAAAAGAAATTAAATTCCAAGACTATATTGTAATTATTTGTATTTTGATAGAAACTGTGCAGCTTTTAGCATTAGGTCCTTGCTTTTTTTATTCAGAAATGTCTGATCCATTTTACTTTATATCAGGAAATTTGGCAAATTCTGAAAAATATGACAGCAAAATTTTCTGACCGGGAATTAATGCAGCTTTTGCAATTAGTGCAGCTGTGTTGGTTTCTAATATATTGATACTATGCAAGGCTGATAAAAAAATCATGTGGGGTTTTATAGTATTTATTTGTGAAATCTCCAGAGAGCTGCTACCCCATATTAGTAATCTACTCTTTATTCCTGTGATAAATTCAATGTTTTCAGTATTTAGATGTACAAAAGGTACAAGCTCAAGCTTGTATGACTCATTCTTGTATGGTGACTGCAACTATTCTTGCTGGCAAAGTTGGCATTTAACCGTTGCTATAATTGCCTCAATAGCACTTCTTTTTTTTATTCCTATTACCATAATATTTAGGCCTTATTATGAAATTCTTAGCTCAGAAAAAAACATTTATTGTAACCAGCACTATTGTATAGCCAAAAGCATCCTTCAAACAATAGCAATTGCTCTAAATGCCACTTTAGGAAAATATAGTAAATCTTTACATGGACTTATATATATTTTATTGCTCATTTTGAGTTTGATATATACACTTATAAAAAAGCCTTACAATTACAATCGGACCAACTTATGAGCAATATTTTCAATTCTGGCTGTGACATGAAATGTGATTCTTTCGTCTATTTATTTTTTAATGAATGATGCCAGCATAATTATATGGAGTTCAATATTGATTGGAGGATGAATATGCTTGATTATTTTTGGTTATATTTTTGAAGAAAAGTATTATCCAAATTTACTATTTTCAGTTCCAGGAAAAGATATCAGTTTGTTCTTCAAGTTCGAGTTTTCAACAAGAATATCTCCGAGTGAAATTTCTGAGTCCATGAAGCATAAGTACTCAATGGTTGATTCTAAAAGCAAACTAAATTCACCGAAAGGATTTTCGGATGAGTCTCTTGATTTCAATAATGGGATATAGGTAGTCATAAATTTTCCAGACAGAGTAATTATAATAATTATCTAACATAATTTTCGTATTCTAGATTGAGGGTTTTAATAAGCAATTGTTTTGGAAAACTTTTATAGTACAGAATAAATCAAATTTTTCTGGACAATATAAAAATGGAAATTTATGCAAAATTGATTAATATACTAGACACAGACTTATCTCTTAAGGATTCTATAGCAAATCTTGCTCAAAAGCTAGAGAACCATATTAATGCAAATAAAGTCGAATTTTCATATCTTTTAATTTATAATGACTTAGTAAAAGCTCACAGATCAAGCATTTTGAAAAAAATTAGCAAGTCCAAAGCGAAGCTGGCTCCCTTTGCTGTATTTATTAAATAGACTCCAGCACCAATGATGCGTGGTGTGAAGTATGGTATTCCTATGGGATATTTGCCAGGTTTTTTTAAAAAGCAAAAGAATTGAGTCAGGCATGCTAAAAAAATACAACCTTTAGATCTTTGGCTTTTAAATTTAAGATTTGACAAGGTAGCAAGTTGAAAATATGATGATATGGATAGATTTCCAGAAGTCAGGGAGAAAATGAAAGAAATGGTAGGAGAGCCAAATTTTGTTGGGTCGAGGCATGAAAATGGAATTAGATGGGCTATAATTGCATTGGGCTTAATTCCAAAAGTTCGGTATGAGCAATCTTTAACGGAGCAAATAGATAAAATTGAAAAAAAAATTTTACTAAAAAAGATACAAATAGATAAGAACGAAGATCTGTTAGCAAAAGCAATTGAACTAAAGGAGCGTATAGAAAAGTCTTATTAAAATTTAATCTATTATATTAAATATTTGTAAAATAATTGCATTTAAATGCTAATGAGCAGATCAAACATATAATTTAATGCTTATATATTTATTCTTTTGTGGTTTCTGAAATAAGCTTAAACTTAAATCTCAACAGAAAAAAATTATTTACAATGCTAAACTTTTTATTGCTGATTAGAAAAATTGAGTAAATACTGAGATTCCTGTGGTCCTGTTGACATTATCATTTTCTGAATAAAGATTTTCTTATTCTTAACTCACTTGGCATTCCTGATTCTTTGCTTCATAACAATAATTATATCGGCGTCTATTTTTGTCCTCAAATTATGTACTACTATAAGCATTACAGCTTCCCTAAACATTTTCCCAATCTTTTTTTATAAGCCTATCCTATTCTGGGTCTATATTTGCAGTTGCTTCATCCATCATGACAATTTTATCTTTCCGAATAAGAGCTTTTGCCAAGCACACCAATTTTTTTTGACCATCAGAGAAATTTCCACCTTCTCCTGCTAAAATTGTGTTTATTCCTTTAGGAAAGGAATTAATCAATTCAGTAAGCCTTGCTTGTTTTAATGCAATTAAGATTTCACCTTCGGAGAGCTCGTGAAATGGATCAAGATTATCTCTGAAGCTTGCCAAAAATATAGTAGGCGATTGAGGAATAACTGACATTGTTTTCTTAGCTGATGCAAACAATTTTTAATCTTGCCCATCAATAAGAATAGTACCAGAAGTAGGGTTGATTAACCGAAATAAGACTTGCATGATTGAAGAATTGCCAGCTCTGTTCTTCTAACAATGCCAACATTTTGTCCAGGCTCAATAGAGAATGAGAGTTGTTTCTATATCTCATAGAAAGTTCCTTATTTCAATCTATCCTTTTTCAATTATAAGTGGAACTTCAGTTTTAAAGACTCGTTCTTCAGGAATATCAGCATATTCTATGAGTCTTTGTGGTGATGCCCTTTGTTTTTCTGTTTCTAAAACAGTTTTTACCCAATAAATGACTAAGTTTGAAACAGAGATTGTGAGGGAGATAATGATGGCATGCAAACTTTCATTAATACTGTCTTTATATAAAACTAGTATCATAACACCTAATATATCAAAAAAACTGAGCCAAGATCAGTATAGCTCAGGTAGAACCTTAAAATCATTTAATAAGTAAACATTGCTCTAAGACTTGCAGTGACAGCATTCTTCACATCTTTAATGCATTGTTCACGAAGGTCTAATGACCTTTTTGTAAATATTCCATTCACCGTAGCGTTACATAAGGATAAAACAGGGTTTTTTGAAGTCAATTCAACCCTTTTTAAATCTTTACTAATAATTTTATAGGGAAAGAAGTGAAGACGACAGGGTTACAAAATATTGTCATATTAAGTGAAGGAGAAGGCACTAAAAAACTGATATGCTCTTTAATCAGCAATAAAATGTATGTCAAGAACTCGGGAATTTTACTTTGAAGTAAGAGCATATGAGGCTCAAAGCAAGATGGCTTACTTATTGTAGTTCAAGAAGGCTTAGAATTCACAAAAAGCTCTGAGGAATACAAAGTTGCCTTAGTTTTAGATATCTTACAAAAAATTGATGCTTCTTCTATGTCAAAATTTTCCATAAAAAACTCTTTGGATACAACACTTAGAGGTCACCATAATTTTTCAATTGTCAATGTCCAAAATGGTCAAAATGTAATAATTGGCAAAATTCTCAATGGAAATCTCACACTTTTTCAAAACCCATTATTTTCTGGACAAGCATATGATTATCCTGACTCCGAAAATTCAAAAATAACCATCTCCGTTTCTGATGGTACTTCAAACTATGATGGAGTTGTTCACAACGGCAATTGAAATATCAGAATTCCAACAGTATATGCTATCAAATATGCAATCGAAATGAACCTTATTCAAAATTTCAATATTATCATTCACGAATCTGATTGCAGTGTTGAGTGCTATGAACATAATTTTTCTTATAATTGTTTGCTTAAGCAGAAAGATGTGCTTGGGGTAGTTTTTATAGCCTCACTTCATGATTACGTGTGTTTTGGGACAATCAATGATTTTCGAGAAATTGGATTAAAAATTCCAGTAATAGGAGATCTTTGCATTGACCCAAAACTAAATGATCAAAGCCAGTATCCGGAGTTTGTTAGGGTTGCAGAAGGCTTTGAACTTCATTCAAGCACAATGGCACGCATGATGGGGATTTTTGGATGAAAAAATATTGTAATTATTTATGAAGACTCAACTTTTGGAAAGACTTTGTATGGTGGTTTTATGAATGTGGCTAATAAAAATGGTATTAAAGTACTGAATGATGAGGATAAAAGGATGATAAAAGCTGGGTACTCGAATAGTGACTTTGAGGAGTACAAAGGACAGCTTACTCATGCGGTACAAACAAATGGTCGAATTTTTGTAGGTAAAAATTTTTACGGTAATAATAAGAGAGTTAATAGAGAAATGCGCTGCAGTAAACTATTCCATAATTAAGGTGATAAAGCGTATACAAAGAAAATTCATTAGAAAGATTCTGAAGGCACCTCAAAATATATTAAACATTGTGCCTCTAAGTGATATGTGCCTTTTAAGCATTTGTGGAGAAATGGACAGTAGGCTTCTTTGTCTCAAGGACAAATTGGAGAGTCCAAGCAATGGCTTTATCAATAAAAATATCGGTATGCAAAGCACAGAAGCTGCCATTAAGATAGAGGGCTCTAACAAGCAATCCTACTTGGAATAAACAAAGCTTTTATAGAGCATAATAATTCATTTTTTTAAATCTTTAAACTTACTCTTTCATGCCTTATTTGCAGAAATTTAATTATGCTAATTCTACTTTATGATAATATTTTAAGGCTATTTCTGAATTGTAATCTTCTTTAAGTTCAACTTTTTGAAGTTAAATCTGAAAAGATTTAATGATTCATCTAAGAAATATGTAGAATCATCATAAGTTACAGAATATAAGACTGGGGCTCTACCAATCTGCTCTGTGAATTTTTCGACCGCAGCTCACTCACTTAAGCATCTTGGGTTGTTTTCATATATATCTCCAGAAGTCTGAATAAGAAAATTTCTGCTCGAGGAATGACATAGTATTTTGCAAGTGGATGCAGTAAAAGAAGCTAGCTCAAAGTATGAGTCGCATTCAATATCATATCTATAAAGTTTAGCACTAAGGTACCCAACCAATAATATTCCTTCATCAGTGACGATATTTGAAATGAATGCATCATTCTCTTTTAATTCGCTGATAGTCATCCAATTATTGCCTTGCAAACTATATTTAAATGCTTTATTTCAAGGGTTACCGGTAGGATCCCATCCTCCAAAAAGATATATGGAATCTTCATAGAACGCTGCACTCATATTCCCACTTGGAGGTCCTGATTCAAGTTTTTCAATTGAGTAATCAGGATGTAAGATATATGCTGTTCCTTTCCCTGGATGATTCCCATAACAAAATAATCCTTTCCCAGGTACTTGGCACATTGATATCGCTGCTTGGTATGCATTATCTTCCAATTCTAGCGGCTTTTCTAATGATTTGAAGCTTTGTAAATCAATTTTGGTAAGAGTTTTTGAGTTATTTCTAAAAAAGACAATTTCTTTTGGATCCCACTCACTGATTAGTTTGATGCTTAAGTTTAGATCTCATTTAGCTGTTAAAATATCTTCTACTGTAAAATTTAAATGTTTAACACTATAAGTGAAACTCTTCAAATTTCATAGAGCTTTATCAATAGGCAAATTCAATAACTCTTCGTAAGGATTTAGACTAAATTTCGGGATGATTTCAATTCTCTCTAGCTTTTCTCAAAGAATTTTTTGCTTTGAGCTAATCTCTTCTATTAAACTTAATGCTTTGTTTAATAAATTTTGGAGAGTTTGGATTTTTTGGGTTACTTTTTCAGTCAATTCGTTCTTGAAGCTAGTTAATTCTACTGATGATCTTTCAAGCTCATTAATTAGACCTATTTTGGTATTAGAAGCAGGTTTTTTGTATAAAGTGCTTGGCTGATGATCATTAATTTCATCGAGATCAATATGCTCAATAAAATGTTTAGCACATGAAAATTTCCAAGGACTTACACATTGGCAAAACACTTTGACTTCATTCTGGCAGTGTGATTTCCAACATTTCATTTTTACAGATATTCTTAGCTAAAAATAAATTTATTAAATTTATAAAGAATTAATCTTCTTTTAAACTCCCTGCTTGAAGACATTTAAAAAAGAAACCAAGACACTTCTTTATACAACCTCTGCTTTCATTCATTGTTTCAACTTGCTCATTTTTCAATTTATTAATAATAAGACCTTCCCTTTCATTGTTTGCTTCTATTTGATTGTTTATTAAATTTTTGTTCCTGCAATTTATTAAAAATTTATTATTGCCTTTTTTAGGTTTATTTCTAAAAAAAGTTTGCCAATCTTTTTCTTTATCTTCCAAAAACGCAAAAAAAATTTCATCGCAATTTCCTTCAAAAACCTCACCATTTGAATCAACAAATTTACCCGTTTTATAAGGAAAATCATCTCTAAATCTCCCAATATATCTGGAACCATCTATATAATAAGTTGTTCCAGTTGAAGTTGAGCTTCTTTTATTATTTCATAAATCACCATCATAAACTTTCCCATCTGGATACTCATACACTCCCTTTGATAGATATCCATATGTAAAATACCCAGATTGGCGCTTTCCACTTTTAAAATAATAAATACCATTTCCATCGAATTTATTATCCTTAAAATAGCCTTCATAAATATCTCCATTTTCACAAATCTGTTTGCCACCTCCACATTTCTTATTTTTTGATCACGCACCAGCATATAATAAGCCTGAAGGAGACTCCAAAGCTCCAAAACCGCAAATTTTACCAACTAAAAACTCGCCAGTATATACTGAGCCATCTCCGAATGTGTATGAGCCTATTCCATTTGGAATTCCATATTTTGTCTCACCTTCATATTTATCGTTGAATTCATGCAGATTTGTTAGCTTTTTTCAGCTAGTCTTGCTTATTTCATGATATCATAATTTATTTTTAGATTCTTCTCTATCCTGATAAATTTGATTAATTGGGTTTCCTGCATCTCTTATATAATGAAATTTGTTTGGATCAGTGCCAAGCTGCTTTCTTTCTTCAATTAATGTTTCTATGTATTCAAATATTTTGAGAACCCTGACTATCATTTCTTTTGCACCTTGATGAGATGAATCAGTTTTTACAGGCACTTCGGATAGATCAACAAAGTCTGCATTTGATGACTGGAAATGTTCGGCCATTATTATTATTATAATGGGGCTAATTAAGTTTAGAAAAATATTTAATATTAACAGCAAAATGCTTATCATTGAATTGTATTTTGTAAAGATCAATGTTAGTTTATTCATCCAGCATAGTTTTCAAGATTTTAGTCGTTAAGGTCATGCCAAAATTCATTACAAGATATATGAACTTCATTAAAAATCTTAAAGTGTCTTAAAAATTTAAATTTACACAAACAGCCTTAGATTTATTTAGTAGTCCTTAAATTTTTTATTTGAAGCATTTAAAAATGCCAAGTCATTCTCATATTGAATTTTGAGCTTCATTTATTGCTTGATTAATTTCATTATTTTATCATTGATTGCTGCAACTGGTGGCTGCAAATACATTGCCTCCTCAAATGGAAACTCGGCTAATTAATAATATTTGTCGAGCTAATTATTTAATTTATCAAATACCAACTATGTTTGAATATCAACCTTGAAGAGTTGATTTGCCAGTAAATTAGTTGAGCATTTCTTTTAGTTTGAGAGATTGTTAGCTCTCCAGTGCGAGCTTAAATTCTTCCCGTTAGATGCTTTTCTTTTCTTATTCCTTTTTATTTTTTTCAGATTGTATGCTTTTGCCCAATCTTTCTCAATATCTTTTAAATATTTTTCAAAAATCTCTTCCCACATTCCCTCAAAGCAATTGCCAGTTGTGTATAAGAACTTTCCATTTCCAGAAGGTAATCCTCAATAAAAATTTCCTTCGTTCCTTGATCCATCGGCATAATAAATGACTCCTTTCCCATTTTTCTTCTCACAATATCCACCATCATAAACTTATCCATCTTTAAATTTATGTATTTAGTTTCTTTTGAATAATCCACAAATATTCTTGACGTAAATTTAATTTGATTTGAGGGTATAGGTTTGTTTACCATAGCCACATTTTTTACTACCTGACCAGTTACCTTGTATATAGAGAACTTGAATTATATTTTAATTCCCCAAATCCACAAAAACTCCAAACTAGAATTCTCCTTTATAAGTTGAGCCATTTGTAAAGGTACATAAGCCATACCCATGTGGGAGTCCATATTTTGCTTCTCCTTCATACCTGTAGTTGAATTTGAGCACATTTGTCAGCTTCACCCAATTATTTTTTTCTGTTTTGTTGCGCTGTTCCATAATTTCAGTTTTTACTTCTTCCCTCCTGTCTCTGAGGCGAATTGGAGTTCTATCTCATTGGAAGAAATTTCCAGAGCATTTTCATCTTTGATATCGTGATGCTTCGCCTCGTAAAAATTTTGCTGGTGAACCCTTGGAAGTTTTGGTATTTGCAATATTTATGTATCTTTTTTGGATCTTTTTTATCTAAATAATTTGAATCGCTTAGTGTTGTCTCTAATGATAGATTAAAACAGTTTTCGCACTTTCATAGTAATGGTTCCTGTGAAATTTTGCTATAATGGGATCAATCAAAATATTTTAGGATTTTTTTTATTTATTCTTTTTTTCAATATGATATTAAATATTTGTAGTTTTGAAATATCAAAACTCAACAAAATTAAATTAATTCATTTCTATGCAAAGCAGCTTCATTCAAAACCGAAAAAAATAAATTGTTTATTAAATAAACAATATACATAAGATTGATACTTTGACAATCAATTTCCATATTAATAAACTTCTTAGAACTATAAATAAATCTTCTAGAATCATAGAATCTATAATAATTATTTTAATTCATAGCGAGCATCTTCAAAATATAATTGATTTATAAAATAATTTTTAGTTCTTTTTCCACAGCTTGCAGATATATCAGGCCATTTCTCTTTATTTTTATTTCTCCTAAAATATCTCTTTTATCAGATTTCCATTTTCATTTATTTGGTTCAGCTTCATTTCTGTTTTTAAGAATGCAAATGTGGGTTTTTCATCTTTTTCTATATCCTTTCATGATCATTTTTCATGAATATATAAAGAAGCGTCAGCTGAATTAACAAATTTTCTATCCCCTTTGTCTACATTCCTTTCAAATGTGATAAATTCCTGATTGTATAATGGTGCAATGTGCCAGAATAGAAGAGTTTATCCAGGCTATTTTTCTTTTACACGAGAATCTCTGTTACTGTATGAGTGTGTACAGCTTATGCAGCGAGGCATTTACTAGTGGCTGTAGATCAGAATTAGTTATTTTATCAAAATTCGAATTTAATACCAGAATTATTTTTATTAGAAAAGTCCAGGCTTCAATAGGCTATTGCCATAATTCATTAAGTAAGTAAGATTAAATATTCGTAATATTTTCCCATATTTTTAACGTAGACTATTCATTTAATAAATTTTATAGATGCAAATCTTCATTTATGTAGGTTTTCAATCTCTAATCTTGTATAAATATGAGTCTTAATCACTGTTTCGAGCCTTCTTGCAGGAATGAAGCTGAATATGTATGTCAATGCTTGTCTCCAGAGACTTATTCATGTGAAGCTCATTGTATGCAGCATTTAAAGTCATCAAATAGAGGTCACAATCTTGAATCAATTTATTTAGAGCCAAATACCAGTACAAGAGAAGCAATCCTTACTTTTCTTATGAATGAGAAATCAAACTATGATCAGAAGTACAAGAAAATTTTCTCTTCATTTAGCCGAGACTTCTCATCATCAAAAAATAAATTAGAGGATCTTCTTTGCAAAATTAATTCCGATTCACAAGTAATTGATAATCAAATAGCCAAAATTTGCAGCACGCAAAGAATTTCAAAGCGTGAGCAAGACCCCGTATTAAAGTTGCTGATATTAAGTCCTCAAGAAGCAGTAGAAAAAGCTAAAAATATTATTCCGAACAATTTGGATTCATATGATGCATCAAATATTTGCAGCTTAAGTGAAGAGGTCGAAAGGATGATTGAATCCTTAATTGAAAAGAAATTTGAAACACTTATTGAAAAGCGATTTGAGAGAATTGAAGAAGCAGTTGAAAAACAAAGCAAAGCTTTAGATTTAAGTATAAAAAGTATTGATGAGCAGATCGGCTACTTAAATAATTCGTTTGCAAAGCTTCTAAGGGATTGCGAGGAAAATAAAAAAGAATTTGAAGAATATAAGCAAAAAATAGAAAATAAAAGAAAAGAAGATATAGCCTTTCTATTCTCTCAAATGAAAATTACTGCTGGCAACGTCTCTAATTTGACGCAAATCAAAGCTGATGCAATTCAAATTACTGAAGAATCCATAACTAGCAAGATTAATGAGCTAAATAGCAAAATATGCAGTCTTATTGAAAATTCTCTTAATTCAGAAATAGAAGCAGATTTTAGAAACTTTTGTTCACAATTTAACGTAGAATTTAGAGACGCTTTAGGTTCAAACGAAGAATTAAGAAATGTTTACCAAACTTATGTAAATACTTATCGTCAAAAAACATCAATTTATCTTATCAGTGAAGAGAATGAGCAAACGAAGCGAATAGTTTATGACACAGAAATTGAAAAAGAAGAATCTAATTTTATAAACATTCCCTTAGACCAAGGCACATGCATTGCATGACTTCCAAACAATGAATTGTTTTGCTATGGCAAAGAAAACCCAATTTCTGGAACCACCTTAATAATTGATGGAGAACTCAATATTAGAATTTTGCCTTCTGGAACAGATTGCACCAATTCATCTGCTATTTTCTTTAATGAAAACATATATTGTTTTGGAGGGATAGTTAAAGATGGAAAATTTTTGAAACTTTCTAAGACATTTGATTTAAATCAAAAGAAATGAAATAATTTAAAGGCTCTACCAATTGCTGATGGTTATTGCCATAGCATAATATTTAACAAAAATATTTTGATTTCTGGATATGAAAACACGAATATTTTGAGATATTCTACTCATGAAAAATCATTTACTCAAGTTGATTATGTCTTTTCTGCTAAGAAAAGAAAAATATTATATAATGTTGGAGAGAGAGCTTATTTAATTGAGTGTGGGCTTGGAGGAATTTATGAAAGTGAGATAAATAATGATAGCACTTGGAAGCTAATAACAAATTCTACTATTCAAAATAATAATCCTATGCAAATATATTGCTCATATAATAAGGGATTCATACATATAGGAACTAGTTGTGAAGAGAGATATTATAGGTTCAAGTTAGATGAATTTGTGATGACTAGAGTCGAAAATTTAATCTCTGAGTTTAATTCATAAATTATTTTAAAATTAATAAGAGTCCATCCTTATATTTTAATAATTTTTAATATTTTTATTTATCTAGAGTTCTCTTATAGCTATTAATTGAATCCAATATTATAAACTTTTTAAGAATAAACATATTGATTTGTGGAATGATATAAATAAATTAAGAAATTCTTATATCAGCTATCAGCATTTATCTCTATATGGCGTGATTAAATACTTTTTATTTCATTTTATATAGCCCGAAAATATTAATTCTAATTAATTGGAATCAATTTGAGAGTTACTTATTAAGCCGAGAAATTCATAACTATTATTTAAAAAATGGAAAATTTCGATGAAGGGCAAACATAAAATAAATAAATAAATAAAAGTATATTTTAAAATTAAAGCAATGTGTGACGTTTTTCTTATATCCTTTTCTTTCAATTCTATATGAACAAGAACAATAAAAATTAGAATTATCATTCTTATATTGGATATGGCAAATTCTAAATTTTTATAAAATATTGAACCGCAATCAAACTTCAGGCATAAGCTATTTTTATTTAACTGAAGCCAAATTTATTAATTTCTAACGTAAAAGCTTCCAATTTTCGCCAATATTATTCTATTTTAAAGCATCAGAATTAAATGCAATTTGCCTATTTCTTTTATAAATATAATAATTTCAATGTATTATAGTGAGCTTTTCTTTAAAATATTTTATTAAATTATAAATAAATTAATTATCCTAAGCTGTTTATCGGTAAAACCATTATAAAAACCTAATATTTTATTATTAAGCCATATTTGTAAATAATTGATATAATATAATAAGAGCCACGGATATTAAATTAAAGACTTAACAAATGTATTTAAATTTACTTAATAAAATAATTTCAAATGCTATTGATTTATATTATACTCCAAGTTTTATGCTCATCGCAGAGGATCGATATTTTGCTAAGTGAAGCAACAAGCAATACAAAAACTGAGCTTGTGATTTTATCTGTAAAAAATTACTTTCCAAGTTATTATGAAATTGAGGTGTCCCTAATAAATTCAACAGTACCAATTGTAGATCTGCTATATAGCACTTATATGGTCATCGATATCACAGATAGCCTAGCATTTCAATGAAAACTGGCAGAAGCTGCTCAAATTATTGGATTTTTTCACATTATTGTTGGGCTTTTAGCTGATGAGG
Organism: Blepharisma japonicum; assembly: GCA_949751835.1. NCBI lineage: Eukaryota > Ciliophora > Heterotrichea > Heterotrichida > Blepharismidae > Blepharisma > Blepharisma japonicum. The sequence goes on along the minus strand of CATKHK010000044.1, from coordinate 103,103 downwards.
CAAAAGGATGGGATTATTTTCCTTTATTACCTATCCAAGCCCATTATGAAGCCTTAAATAGCATTTTGAGTTATTTAAATTGATATCAATATAACTTAATTTACAGCGAAGCTCAGGAAGTAATAAACTTAAAAAATCTGCTAATAGAAGGCCAAGAAAAAATACACGAATTTTGTTTTCCAAGCAGCAATACCTTAAATGTTACTCATGCATTTATTGGAAGAGAAGTTAAGCCTACTGGACTAACAAATTTTATCGTATTAAGTGAAGGAAAAAGCTCTGAACAGTTAATAAACTCTATTATCAGAAATAAAATGTACGTCAAAAACTCAGGTGTTATACTTTGAAGTAAAGGGATATGAGGTCCAAGACAAGACGGACTTATAATTATCGTCCAAGAAGGCTTAGAGTTTGTAAACAGCCATGAAGAATATGAGGTAACCTCTCTAATCAATTTATTTCAAAAAATTAACGCTTTACAATCAAAATTAGGACTCATAAATTCACTTAATTCCACAACTGAAAATCACCACCCAAAAAGGATATTTTCCATAGTAAATATACAAAACGGGGAAAGAGTCATTATAGGTAAAATTCACAATGGTATTGTGAATATTTTTGCAAACCCAATATTTCCCGGTCAAACATCCCTATACCCAGATTGCAGCAATACGCTAATTACAGTTTCTGTCTCAAATGGTGCTACAAATGCAAATCACTATTTATTCCAAGGAAATCAAAGAGTAAAAGAAGGCGCTTTATTCGCAATAAAATATGCAAATAATACAGGTTTAGTGAGAAATTTTAATTTAGGAATCCAAGAATTAGATTGCAGTGCCGAGTTCTACGACCACAATTTTTCATATAATTGCTTGTCAAAGGTCAAAGATGATTTAGGAGCCTTCTTCTTGCCATCAATTAGCAATGATGTATGTATAGGAACTATTTCTGATTTTAACGAGCTAGGGATCACTATTCCTCTAGTTTCTGATTTCTGTACTGCTACAGAGCTAAGTGATGTAGAAACTTATCCTAAATTTACAAGAGTTTTAAAGAGTTATGAATACCATGCAAGTACCATAGCTTATTTGATGAGTATTTTTGGATGAAAACATGCTGTTGTTATTTATGAAAATTCAACATTTGGAAAAAGCTTATATCATACTTTTATGGGAGTGGCAAGCGCAGCAGGAATTCAAGTCTTAAATGATGAAGACAAAAGAATGATAAAAGCTAATTATCAATTATCGGATTTTGATGAATATAAAGACTTGCTTCTTCATGCAATTAATACAAATGGTAAAATATTTATACCGCTTGTCCTAATGGATTATAATTCAGTATTTTTTATGCTTGCACACTTTTATGATTTAGGCATGAGAAGAGGCGATGCAATATTTTTGTTTTATGAAGTAGCTTATTTTTTCTCAACAGTCGCTATTGGTCTAGATAACACTGTTAAAGAAAAATGTGGTGAATTGGCTTATGGTTGTATTTCTTTATGGCAGGCAGAATGGAATGGAGACTTTGGGCAAAAAATGTGAAATGAATGAGTAATAGAAAGAAACAGCTCGTTTTATATGGCGAATCAGTGCCATGCGTTTGACGCTGGGTGGCTTGGGCTTAATGCTATAAATTCATTAATTCAGACTGGAGGAGACTACACTGACCCTGATGTTTTGAATAGTGCAATTCGAAAGCAAAAAATTATAGGCTGTGCAGGGAAGCTCGTAATGATACCTGATCAAAATGAGCCAGAAGAAATGACAGTAAATATCAATAATGTCTTATATAATGAAACCACAAAGGTGTGGGTTGATTTTCCTGTAGGGTATTATCATACTTCAAGCAATCCTCAATTTAAATTTCATACAAACTTCATATGGCCGAATGGAAAAACTAAAATCCCAAGCGATATAAGAGATTTTAGGTATGACTGCCCCTTTAATAGTCGTCTAATTCAAGACTCTTCATTAGGAGAAGGAATTTATGTTGGGATTATTTTATTTTGAGCTATTTTTGCATTAGCAATATCTGTCTTTGAATATAAAAAATATTGAAACACATCTGCTCCAGTGCTATTAGAAAATTGCGAAGTTACAATAAAAGACATAATTACACATTTTTGGATTTTTATCGAATTTTTTGAAATGTTGGCACTTGGTCCTGATTTCACATGAATTTATGAGAGATTCTCTAAACTTTATAATTTATTTGGATTTTTGTCAGAAACAAGCACATATCACAATCACAGCTTCTGGGCAGGAGTTTCTTCATGAATTATCATTTGCTTGGTTACTTTCAGTTTAACAATTATGGTTTACAGCAAAATTGATGAAAAAATTGGATGATACTCCCACCTTGGCTTGAATAAACTTTTTATCGAACTACTTTCTGTTCTTACTAACTTCTGCTTTATTCCAGCAATTAATTCAATTTTTTCTTCATTTAAGTGCACAAAGAGTATTAGCTCAGATTTCTCTGATGTTTTCTTATATGCTGACTGCAATTATAAATGCTGAGAAGGAGATCATTTAATCTTAATAATATTTTCAATTTTCGCTTTATTACTGTATATTCCAAGCTGCATAACTATAAGACCATATCTAGAATTCTCAAATCATGATAAAAATATTTATTGTAACCAGCATTATTTGATAGCAAAAGGTGTTATTCAAATGTGAGGAATAATATTAAGCTTAACAATTGGAAATGTAAACAAAGCTGTGCATGGTCTTGCTTATATTTTATTGCTAATCAACTTTTTGTTTTACACTTATCTCTTTGAGCCTTATAACTATAACTTCACAAATTTGTGGATGATGATATCAATTTTAGGGGTAATTTGGGGAGTCATTGTGTCAAGTATTTACTGAATAATAAATAGTTATATTGAAGCATGTATAATATTTTTGATGCTTGGATGAATAGGAATATATATTTTTGGGCGTATTATTCAAATAAAGTATTTTCCGAATCTTTTGTTTACAGTTCCTGAGAAAAATATTAATGTTCTTTTTAAATTTCAGCTTTCTTCATTAATAAATGTCAGCAAAATTTTTCAAAGAGCTTCAAAAAAATATGAAATTGATAGCAGCAGAAAAGATTTTGATCCACTGTTTCATACCAACTAATTCAATCCATTTTTCCTATTAATTTTATCAATTTATAAGAACTAGTTTTATTTAATATCTATAACACTTTTGAGTGGGATTTTTGTTTCGCCGTCATAAACTTCTCAATTTATCTCAAAGTTAATTTAATGAATCATCATATTTGAGGATTTTTTAAGCCAGCATACTTTGACATCTCATCAATGCCATTCTGGGAATTTTTTGTATAAATAATTTGAAGGCGTTTCGTTTAACTTGAGTATGACAATTACATTAATTTTTTTTCTGGCTCCTTTCATTTAGCAAATGGCTAAAGATCGATTGGAATTCATAATCAATTGACTAAAATTTCATTATTATTTTCAGTATTGATTTTGAGACAACTTTATAACCGTTTCGATTTAAAAAAAGAAGCGTGCAGGAAACAGGAATATCACCTATCACCAAAGTGAGCAAGAAAATCAGAAAACAAAATTAATAACTAAACCATTCTGTTTTATTTACATATTAAAAGCAATTGTGCTTTTTATCTCTTGCTGACTTTTTAAACTATAATACAATATCTTTTATTTATAAGCTAATCTTATTAAAATTTTCCTAAAAGTGCTAAAATATTGAAAAAAAAGCAAATTGTTGAACTAGAAAACCAAAACATTGCATAAGTCATATGTGTTTCTGGCATTACAAACCAACTTATAAGTTCAGATTTCACACTTTTGAGTGGAATTTCTGTTAATTCTTCTTCGTCATAAACTTCTCGACCCCTCTCAAAGTTAATTTCATGAATCATCATATTTGACTGATTTTTTAAGCCAGCATACTTAGACATCTCATCAATATCAATATAATACCATTCTCCTATTTCAGGAGAATTTTTTGGCATATAATTTGAAGGTGTTTCGCTTAATCTGAGTACTCCAACTACTTCAACTGTTCCTTCTGGCTCCTTTCTTTTAGAAAGCGGCTTAAGATCGACTGGAATTCATCCTCTATTGACTAAAATTTCTTTATTATTTTCAGTAGTTAATGGTGTGACAACTTTATAACCATTTCGATTCTCGTATTTTCTTAATAAGAGCATTTCTTTGGTGTGATCGAATTTTCCTTTGATTTGAATTGGACGAAAATTTCAATATTCAGGATCTTTTTCCCAAGGGTGGATATCGTCTGAAACTATATAAGGTTTGTCATTGAGATGCTGAGATCTCTCTTCAATAAGACTTTCTTTTCATTTTTTTCTCCTTAGCTGTCAAAATCCAGCTTGTGCACATATTAAAGTTCCACTTCCAAAAATAATAGTCGCAGCAACTTTCTTACCTAGTCCCATTTTGTCTCAATAAAATTAAATAGTTTTAATCAAATGCAAGCAGTAACTTTTGTACAGAATTCATCAAATTACATTTATTAAGACACACATTTCTCTTCCCTTAATAAAATTAAATTTAATTTTTATCACTTATAAATCAGTGAAGTCATGCCTGAACTGTGGTAATAATAAAATTATTATGGTTTCCATAATGATTTAATTTCTTTTACTGTCTAAATCTTTATGAAATATTTATTCATGTTTCCATTTTTCTTAAATTTAAATTCGTAAAGTTCATAACATGTCAAACCCAAATTATCCCGCCGGCCTAAAAAGACATGTACAAGGAGACTGGAATTGCGTGAAATGTTCAAACCTGAACTTCTCATTTCGTTTCACCTGTAACCGTTGTGAGGCCTCAAAACCTGGAGTTGCAGACACACTGTTCAACTCGGCACTATTTTTATTATTAGACGAGAATGAAACAGAGATATTTAAACAAAATTCAGGTAGAGAATCAGAAAATAAAGACCCTACTAGTGACTTTGGGTTTTTAAAGCAACCTGTAAAAATACAGCCGTTTACTCAAATGGTAACAAACATGGAACCAAGGATTATAGAAAATAATAAAGTAGTTAGGGACAAAAAACAAGTAGAAAATATTTTATCAGAAGTAAAGAGACCTAACACGGGAAGATCTGGAGATTGGGTCTGTTTACAGTGCAAAAATTTAAATTTTGCATTTAGAAACCAGTGTAACAAGTGTAGCAAGTATAAAACTACTTATATTGAACTCTAGGAGTTCATACTATTTATTAAAATAGATATTTTTAAAATTCCATTTTCGTTTTGTAAACACGATTTTTTAAAAATCATTAAATTTTTCATAATCAGTTGATTTTTATCATAGATATTCTATTTCATTTATCGAAAAATAAGATTAGTATAAAGATCTAAATGCCATATGGCAATTCTGTTTCTTAATTCCATCTTCATATGAAATTTTTAGTAAAATTAAAATGGTAGAGTAAATCGAGTTTAAATTTTGCTAGTAGTAGTAAAATATTCCATTTCTCCAAATAAGTACTTTAGTTTGTGCAACAATATTAATATTAGAATTAAAATTAATATTGGATTTTCATTATCATCAAAGATTTTATTAGTTAATTTATTTTAGTAAAGTCAATTTGATCCGAAAGAAAAATTGATTTTTAAAAATTTTAAAACTAAATATTATAGTGTAAGTTATTTGATTAAAAATTGGTTAAAAAGTAAGAAGCAAACAAATTAACCAATTTCTTTAAATTTATACATAAAATTATTCAATCTTTTTTAAAGTCATGACAGTTTATGAATTTACTGTCTCTATTTTACAATATGAACGCAATATTGAATAACGAATCGCAATTTAAGCAACATAATTTTATCCTTTATTTTTTAAATAACTTTCATAATAGCCATTCTGCCCATACTCACAACTTGTAAAAATTCAATTTATTATCCAAATCTCCATTAGCTTCTCCAATGCATATAATCAGCAATTTATGTGATTTAAAACTTTAGAAATCCCGATCCACAGAAGATCAGCTTGAGGATTAATTATAAGTCTAGCATTCTTGGTTAATAAATGCTAATTAAAAGGGTTAAAGTACAGCGTTTAAAAAATTTACAACAAATTGATAAAATCTTTGTAGAGAGATAATTTTTCTGAGTGCTTCAGATGCATTCAAAATCAATTAGAAATTATTCATCTTATAAATTTAACTGAGGGCTAAGTATGCTTGATAAGATTTTACTGAATTAAATATGAAGTTTTAAAAGCCACCTTATTTAGAATAACGAAACTAAATAACACTCATTTGCTCGCTAGTCATTTTTTTAACTATTCTCTGCCCTTTTATAGAGCATATCAGAACTATTTAACTTTCTATTAAAATAACTATACCAATAATTCTCCATATTCATAATTTTCGAATACCCAAATGAATAGAAAATTCTCGAACTAACGAAATCCTCATTTTATGCATGCTATTTAAGTTAGATATAACAAAATTCAAAAGTAAATCTCCAAATATAAGACACAACGGCTTATATTTTTTAAATATTGTTAATTTTTAAGATTTCTGACCATTTTATAAGAATTCTCTCCGACCCTTTTCTACCTCACACTGCCTCCATCTACCAGCCAATAATAATTCCACCACTAATAACCCCATAAATACAAAAATCCATTAACTTATATAAATATTTATGACTAAAAATGAGATTCGAAGATTTCAGACTATTGAGCATATTCTTTTCAACGATGCTCATTAACCAAATATACACACTTATTGCACCATTCTATCCTCTGGTAGCCGAGAAAAGAGGAATCGCCCATTGGGTGGTTGGCTTGATCTTTACCGTGATGCCTTTGGCAGGCTGCCTTGTGGCATCTCAGATAGGGAAAAATTTGTCCTATTTGGGAAGAAGAAACACATATACAGGAGGAATGCTCTTAGGTGGGATATCTCTAGCAATTTTTGCCTTTATCCCAGAGTCCTCTAATACAATATTTATCCTGATGAGCATCATCTCAAGGATATTGGGAGGCATCGGGATGGTCTCGGTGTATATAACTGGTTTAGCAATCATTTCAAGTGACTATGGAGACAAAAGGGAAAGAAACATTTCCATTCTAGAAGTTTTTGCAGGGCTTGGACTTATGGTCGGCCCAACATTCGGAACCATCTGCTATGCTTTGGTAGGGTTCACAGGAATTTTCCTGTTTTCTTCAACGCTGGTTTTCATATTTACACCTTGCTTGTGGTACACATTATCAGAAGCTAAAGAATTCCAAGAGGTGAAGGTAAACACAGCTTGTTGGAAACTGCTGAAAAATAAAAATATTTTACTTGATGTGCTAGTAGGACTTTATTCAAGCACGACGTACAATTATTTTGACCCAAGCCTTGGGCCGTATATGATTTCTTTAGGGTTTACAGAGCAAGATGTGGGATATGTTTTCATTATTTCAACGCTTGCGTATACAGTAGGAAGCTTTGGGCTCGTCTTTTTGCTGACACGAGTAAAAAAGTTTTACTTAATGATTTGGAGTGTTGTAATGATAGTGCTAGGGGAAATAGTGATAGGGCCGATCGGAGGATTTATGGATAAAGTGCCATTCTGGATTCCAGTGCTTGGAGTATGCTTAGCCTGCCTTGGAGCTTCAATTGGGTTTGTGACGCCTTTACCTTCAATGCTTGATGAAGCTGATATGCTGCCTCATAAGGATATGGATATGAATCCAGATGCTCTGTCTGCACTTTTTACAATGGAAACTACGATGGGAGAAATTATAGGGCCAATGATGGCTGGAATTTTAGTGCAATTTATAGGTTTTGAGCTAAGTTCCACATCAATTGCTATAATTGGTGCTATTTTAATTACTTTCTATGGAACTATGAGAAGAACCAAGAATTTGTTAATATCAAGCGAAGAAGATCTAGAGCATCCTTTGCTAATATAAATTCCTTAAATAATTATCATTTCATTAATTATTTTTTAGCCTTAAAAATATAAAAAATTTAATTAATGCACAGTAACTTATAACCAGAGTATCGATTGATTTCCAAAAAAGGAGAAGGTGCTTTTAGCGAAGTCCTCAAAGCCCAAAGCATTAAAACAGGGAAATACGTCGCAATAAAATGCATGAAAAATCATTTCGACAGTTTAGAAAAAGTAAATAACTTACGAGAAATTCAAGCTCTAAGGAGATTATCTCCTCATCCTCATATTGTAAGGCTGCTTGAAATCCTTTAGTATTTGCTATTTAGCGACGAGCCAACTGGAAGACTAGCCCTTGTGTTTGAACTTTTGGATCAGAATCTTTACGAGTGGACAAAGGATCGAAGACAATTCATTCCTGAGACTAAAGTAAAAAATTTTATGTGGCAACTATTAAAAGCAATTGACCATATGCACAGAAATGGGATTTTCCATAGAGATATCAAGCCAGAAAACGTTTTATTAGCAGATGATGCTTTAAAATTAGCAGATTTTGGATCGTGTAGAGGGATTTATAGTAAACAGCCATATACAGAGTATATTAGCACAAGATGATATAGGCCTCCAGAGTGCTTGCTGACTGATGGATATTATAACTATAAAATGGACATCTGAGGGGTAGGCTGCGTGTTTTTTGAAGTAATTGCATTATTTCCATTGTTTCCAGGCGAAAATGAGCTAGATCAAATAGATAAAATACATAATGTTATAGGAACTCCACCTAAAACAATTTTAGATGAATTTAGGACAAAAACTCAGACTATTGAATTGAATTTTACTGCGAAAGATGGAACTGGGATAGATCGTCTTATTCCTCATGCATCACCAATGGCAAAAAGTTTAATAAATAAAATGCTCACATATAAATGTGACGATCGGCTGTCTGCAAGGCAATGCATGAAACATCCATATTTTAAAGAGCTTAGGGATCAAGAAATGCCTTTACGAATTGCTCCATCACCTCTTAGTATTGATGTGCCTGATGGTGATAGTGGAGCAGGAGATGATAGTAAAAGATCTGATGTCGTGCTGCCACCAATAAAAGTGCCCGTTATGACATTACCAAAAATAAAGAAAAAAAATGAGCTAAAATTAAAAAATAATCCTTCAGTAAAGAGTATCACCTTTGACCAGAAATCACCGTATACTAATAAAAAGATAAATTTGGAACCAAGAAAGCCTTATGCAAATCCATATAAAAAAGGTTTTTTCAAAACGAATTATTAAGGTTAATATCTGTTGATATTTGTCTATTAATAAGTATCTTTAAAATGATATAATTAGATTTATTAATAATTCAAATTTATTTGAGAAACAAAAACCTTTTCATCCTCGTGATAAAGGCAAAATCTGAAAAATTAATCTAAAAAATATTTTTTTGAATTGCATTATAAAATTTTTCAGGTTTTCAGTAAAAAAATCATAAATTAATTTTATGGCATGAAAATTAATTAAGGTTCTTTCTTTTTTTATCATCAGCATATTGAAATTCATATCTTTAATTAATAAAAAAAATGGGCTGTATCGAGTCTTATAAAGAGCGTGAAGAATTTGAAATGCCAAACGCATTTCTCAAGAAGACAATATCGATTTTTAGTGTTTTCTCAAATGAAGACCAGTTTAAAGATATAGATTTAGATTATCCAGAAGAGTTTTGCATCCCGTCAAAAGGTGCAAAAGACAATCAGTACTTGGATGCTGATTCAGTTTTGATGACTGCTCCTTCGTTTCACAGAAATGAAAATGAGCTGGCGTTTTTAATATCCTTGCCGAAATTACAAAAATAAGTAATTTCAATTTTTAACAGCATTGTCAAGTAAATTAATTTTTTCAACATAATTATATTTGTTAAATTTCATATTAAACAAACAATAAGCTGAATTCTGAGCGTTATCTATGCTTCTTTATTCAGTTAAGATAAGTTTTAATGATGGAATAAAATTACCATTTTTATAAAAGAGCAAACAGATGATTTACCCCATATTTTTGTATATTTTACTCGGCATAATTTAATTTATTAATAAATTATTATAAGCTTCTGTCTATCTATAATGTGTTGTAAACTTTTTTTCGGATAATTAAAGGCATTAAACTTTTAAAAAACCAACAATTTTTATTAAAACTACAATTTCTATCGATTCTGTAAAATGAGATAGAGAAAATTATTATATAAATGTCAATTATTTACGCTCTTGTCATCCGAGATCCTGATATAGTTTTATGTGAGTTCTCAAGAGCCCAAGGCAATTTCCCTCAAATCACAAGGAATATCATTTCTAAACTTCCAAGAAGTGGCAAATTCTCGTACACATATAACGAAAAATTTTGCTATCATTACATTTCTGAAGATAATATTCTCTTTCTTTGTCTGTCAGATGCTGAATTCCCAAGAAGAATTTGTTTTTTATTTTTAGAGGATATAAAATCAAACTTTACGAACCGCTACGGGCATGTAGTCAATACAGTAATCGCATTCGGAGTTAATTCCGAATTTTCTGATGTATTAAAAACAAGGATGAATTATTTTAATACAGACCCCAACGCAGATAAATTGCAAACTATAAGGTCAAGTGTTGATCAAGTAAGAAACATAATGATTGAAAATATTGACAAGGTCCTTGCCCGCGGAGAAAAAGTTGAGCTTCTAGTGAAAAAGTCAGAAGTAATGAGTGAGCAAGCAGTAACAATGAAGAAAAGAGCAGTCCAAGTGAGAAGAAAAATGTGGTTTCAAAATATCAAGTTATATATAATTTGTGGGGTGGTTTTTGTATTTGTGTTACTTTTACTAGTAATGTCTGTTTGTTCTCCTGATTTTTCAGAGTGTTAGTAAGAATAGAATAATAAAAAATAATGTTAATTTGTTATATAAACAAAGAGTCTTTTAAGACTAAAATATTGTTTATTAAAAGAATGTAAAATAATTGAATTATTTAACATTTTTACGTTATGGCTTCAAAAAACTATAAAACTCCAGAAGAGGAAATGAGGTTCAAGCATTACTGTGCAACAAAAATAAAAGCTTTATGAAAAGGCCATAAGCAGCGAGAAAGATTTAAGCTGCTTCAGTCAAAAAAATATGATAAAGCCGCTACACATATCCAGCATTGATGAAGAAATTATAAAACTGCCAAAGAAAGCAAACCACTCACCGTTAGTGATGCAGCCATAAAAATTCAGAGACTGTGAAGAAACTATACAAATGGTAAAATCTTTAAGTACTACAAAGAATTGATTCAGTTTAAGTTTAAAGGAAATCCTCGAGATTTATTAAAAACTATAAACCCAATTGAAGCATCAATGCTAGACAAAGCATCAAATGTCCATCTTAGGTTTCGCTTAGGAGGTGATAAGTTTCCACCTTTGATTTATTATAAATTATATGTGCATGCTGGAGTGTGTGATGTCAATAGCTTTGCACCTCGTGATTATACTGCAATTAAAAAAGCCACTGGGAAAGAAATCATTAATATGCACTTAGAAAATGAAGAAGTGAAAAACATAAAAACAGGATGATATGAAAGATATGATAATAATGGGTGGAGACCTATCACTGACAATTTAATCATGCCTTTTGACCGAGTTGAACTGCATTCTTCAAATAAACCTGCTGTATTCCATCATGATAAATTGGTAAGAAGAGAGCTTGTTGCGAAACAAAAAAGAAAACGGAAAATTAAATGGCTAAAAGAATTGTATGCAGAAGGGAGAAAAATTGAAGAAATGGAGAAGGAACAAGAAATTGAGAACAAGTCAAGGATCGATGTAGAAGAAGAGGAAGATGAAGACCCATTCAGGGAAGAAAAATTGCTAGATTTAAATGAAGATGATTTTGATGAATATGTAAATGGCTTGATGAAGTGGTCAGAAACGCTTGATTTTGATAAGTATATGGATCATTGGATGCAGATTGCAACCTCAGCACCTGTTGAAAACGATCCAGCAGAGACAGAAGAAATAATGCTTTAGTATTATTAATTTGAATAAAAAATTGATATTTAATTTTATTATAAGTGCTATTATTAAGTAAATAAAAAATAAATTTATCAATTGCCTCCAAAATGAAATTTATAATAAAATGTCATCGAATGGCTTGATAGCTCCATTAAGCTCCTCAGGAGACTCTAAATCAATGGTATCAGGCTCCTCAGCTAGCTATTTAGGTCCAAGAGGATTATTCAACATTACAAGCACCCCTCTAACCATCGTGCATCAAGTAGCAAATCCAACAGACATCATAGGTGGCCCAATTCCAAGTGACGAGCCTCGCACTAAGTCTGAAAGATCGACTAAGGTGTATATAGGTAAAATTCCTTCTGGACTAAGTGACTATTTCATGGAACAGCTCTTTCTAGAATGCGGGCCTATCAACAGCTGGCGTAGAGTTCTTGATTCTTCAGGTAAACCCCTAGGTTTTGGCTTTGTGGAGTTTCAAACAGTTGAAGGAATGCTCAGATGTCTACGTCTAATGAACGGTCTTTCAATAAAAAACTCCAAACTTATATGCAGAGTTGACATGCAGACTGAATTTTTTATCAAAGAATGGAGTGATTTAAAGCGAGCTGACTGGGAGCGTAAAAGGTGGGACAATATTATGGAAGTTGACCCAAATTCAGCAAAAACTTGGGAAGAAGATATAGTGAAAGATGATGAAAAAGTGTCCTATACGATACAGACAAGCATAAGAAACTTTGAACAAAATACTGATGATGACCCCAGTGAAAGAGAAGCAGATAAGTAAGTGATATACAGGGAACATCCAAGGGAAAAAGAAAGAGAAAAAAGAATACAGGCAAGAAATAGGGACAGAGAGAGGCAGTTTAAAGATAAAGAAAGAGAGTGGCTAAAAAGAGAAGAAATTAAAGAAAAAGAGAGGGCAAGAGAGAGGGAAAAAGAAGAAGAGAGGCAGAGAGAAAAAATAAAGATGATGAGGAGAGATATGGAATATGAAAGCGATTTAGAAGAAATTGTCAAGAAAAAAAAATCTTCAAAATATGCAGCAAGAAGAGAAGAAAGGGCAAAACAAAGAGAAAAAGAAAAGGCTGAAGATGAACTAAATGCAAGAAAAGAGTTTGAAATGATGTTTCCTGGGGTCGCTACTGCTGAAGAAAAGTTAAAACAAGCACAAGAGCTCGAAGAAAGACAAAGGCCTGAAAATGAACATGAATATACGCTGAGAGAGCATAAAGATTTAGAAATTCATGTTAACTCAATTGAAGAATCTAAAGCTCTACCTGCTAGTACAGCTACAAAATACTTTAAAGTTGACCAAGAAGACGAGCAAGACCCACTCTTTAAAAGAAACAAACCTCTCTCCCTGCCTATTTCATTAGAAGATGAAACTCCAAACCCAAAACCACCCCAAGAAATCCTAATGACAGAAAATGATTTTGACAAAAAATTCCAAAGCTACAAGCAACTTCTTGACAAAGTGCCAAAAAGGCGTTCAGAACTCTTTACATTTCCTTTAGCTTGGAACAGCTTAGCACAAAACAGAATTTTAGAAAAAAGACTAGGACCATTTGTATCTAAATTATTTGTGGAATATTTAGGACAAGATGATAGAAGCCTCGTACAAATGGTCAGCAAGATGGTTGTGAATAGAGAAACTCCTGAGAAGATTTTAGGGAAAATTGAGAAGTTCTTAGATGTGGAAGCAGATGTAAGGGATATTTAGGCTTTTGTTAAGAGAATGTGGAGAATGTTGGTTTTTGAGCATCTCAAGCTTGAGGTCTCACATGCGATTTCTTAGGTAATAATTGAGATTATTCTCTTAGGTGTCATGATGACTAATATGATTATGAAGTCTTAATGGTATATTGGTTTTTATAGATAGGATCTTTAATTCTGGAGCATGCCACATAGTTTGAATACTAAACAGTATTTAAAGTTCAAATACTTTATATATTGTAGAGAATAAGATTTGATAACAAATAATTAAAATTTATATATGCTGCATCAATATCTTATATCCGGACAATGCATCGCTACAGTTATTCATCGTCTCAGTATGGGCTTAGGAGATTTCGAAGGAATTATATACGGAACAGAAGACGTTCAGCAGTTAAAAAATATCGGGGATTCAGGCGATGCCAAACTTAAAGCAGTGCTTACAATCCATGATGTTTGTTTATCAAACACCCAAAGACTAATCAGAGATCCACCTTCAATTATTAAAGCTATTTCAGCATGCCCAGAAAGCATGAAAATTTTAGGCTGAATTTCTGGTAAGCGAGAAGTCCCTGCTATTCCATCACTAGGAGATAGAGAAACTTCGATTTATTTAGAAACAACTAAAAGCAAATATGCTGATAAATTTTCACAGCAACCTTTAATATTCGGCTGCTTTTGCCAAAACAGAGGGTTAGAAAACAACGCAGATATGGATCCTGATTTGAGGGTAATTACACATTTTGAATATAAATTTTACTCAGTCCGCGAAGGTTTTAAATCTATTGTAGCAGAAACACAAAATCTGCAAAATACAGATACTCAGTATAACGAAATGCCGTTTACTTATGAAATCCCAGAGACTTCTGCTTTTGAGGAAAATAAAGAAAAAATTATTCAAGAAATAGAGTAATTTCAATATAGACAAGCGCCAATCCTCTTAACTGAAGAAAGTCACAACTTCTTGAAGTGCATAGAAGAATTATTACCTGAAGTTAGACGCCAAAATTTGAGGCTAGAAGAAGAATTGCAAAAAAACCTTGCATTAAAAAACATGCTTTATAATAAATAATAAGTGATAGGATAAAATCTATCTAATTAAGATTTTTAATAATGCGTTGTTAGCTATGTCTAATATTGCATGGTAATAATGCTTATAAAAAATAAATAAATAAATAAATATATATTAAAGCACAAGCAAGGAATTATTACTTATAAGCAATCAATAACATTAAAAGGGGCTAAATATTATGGAACTAACAACTATTCAGCAAGATTATTTCTAAAAAATTATTCAAAGATTAAACTTCAGCGGAAATCGCAGAAATGGATATTTGAATAAAAAAATGAATTCATCTGGACTCGCTCAAGAACAAACAGAAGCTTTGGTAAATTTCCAAGCTATCACTGAATGCTGGGACGATATTATTGCATTGAAACTTATGAAAAGGCACAACTGAGATGTCACTGCAGCATCTAATGAATTTTTTTCTCTTATCTCAGAAGAAGCCAATCTCCAAGGAAGAACAAATTTAGATAGGCCTGCTCCAAGGAAAAAATCTCCATCTCGTCTTAATAAGCAAAATCATGCACAACCTGCACCTCCACAATCCCAGCCAAATTGATCTATACGCTCTATAATCTCTTCAAAAACCAGTGCTCTTTATTCTAAAGCAAGTACATTGGTGTGAAATTTTTGGAATCTTGTTGTTCCCCCTGAAGTTCGTGGCGAAGAATCTGCCAGTGCTCGAGCCTTTGTCACAGCTTTACAAAATTTAAAGACTCCTCTCATTCCTCCATTTAGCACAAGGCATTTGCCAGATATCTTATTAGATACAGTCAGCATAAAACGGCCTTTACTTATATATGTAAACTCAAGAAATGTGCCTATAGAGTATTTAAGAGATGTAATTTGTCATGAAGTGACAACTGCGTATATAACAGAAGGGTATTTAGCTTGAGGGGTGGATGAAAATTCCCAAGATGGCAAAATGGTGATTAAGCTATTGAAAGCCACAACATTACCTACATTAGCAGTTTTAAAGGTCAGAGATCCTGCAAAACCACAAGTTATCGATAGACTTGAAGGGTGTGTACCGTTTGATACTTTTCTCGAATTTTTAGATAAAAATTCAAGCCTTTTAAGACCACGCCAAAAAGTTCCAGAAGTTTCGCCAAGACTACTGCAGGAAAGGATAATTAGGGAGCAACAAGATAGGGAGCTAGAAGAAGCCGAAATGATTGTTAGAGAAAGATATAAAGCTGAAGAAATTAAAAACGCACAAATAAAGAAAGAGCAGGAAGAAGAAATGAAAAAGCAAATGATTGAAGAAGAAAAGAGAAAGCGAAAAGAAGAGAGTTTAGGAGCAGAACCAAATCCTGGGCTAGATATAGCTACTATAAGCTTTAGAATGCCTGATGGCAAAAAAATCGAACGAAGGTTCAAAAAAGATAAGAAAATTGAAATCCTTTATGATTATGTAGAAACCTTAGGGCTAAAGAATTTCGATATACTTACAAATTTTCCTTCAAAAGTTTTAGATGAAAAACAAGTAACATTAGAAGCTGCTGGACTGTTTCCAAAATCTGTTGTTTATGTAAGAGATAACTCATAAGTACTTGATATTATTATGAAAATCACTATTAATAATTTTTTAGAAAAAAACAAAGTTATTTATCTTGAATTTGCTGCGGTATAATATGAATCTTCACATACTATCATTTGATATATAAGAGGTATGAATTTAACGTTTTCTTGCCCTATTATGTCATGGAGTTGATGGTTTTCTTCATCTTCTGGAGGAGGATTCTAATTAGAAATTACTGATAAATAGTCATATGCCTGCATAAATTTAGAAATACCAATGCGAGACTCCAAATAGCATCTCAGTGTTTCTATTCTTGCAAAAGCCGAATCATTATCGCTTATCCCTGGAAGAGGGACTCCCTCAGGAGTCAAGAAATTTGCCCTTGCAGGCTGGTTTTCTTCAAAGGATTCCTCTTCTTCGCTATTCGCAGATTCGAGGCCTTCTCTTAAGCATTTAACAATATCTTCATACCTGGACTCATCCTTTGATACTCTTTTCTTTTCTTCTTCAGCCGGCTCATTTCTGTTTCTTGGCTGCAGGACTCTTTCCTTTTTTCTTTCTTCTGCAGCAGGTGTATGAGGTCTAGAATTCTCTTCTCTAGTATGAGAATCTTTTGTGGCACTGGACAAAGGATCTTCTTTTAAGCTTCCTCTTCTCTCTTCGTTGGGGCTGATTTCTTTTGATAGAAAAGATTTACCAAATTCATGCTTGGCTATAGTTTGTGATAAAAGTTCTGGAATTCTTGCACTTAAAAAGTCCTTTTCTAGGATTCGCTTTACTGAAGGCCGCTTGTGAGGATCTTTTTGTAGCATTTCGTCAATCAAGTCTCGTAGGTTTTGAGAGTAGACTGAAGGAATGGAAGGGTATGTGCCTCTTAGGATTTTAACAACAAGCCCTTTCATTGAACTTGCGTCAAAAGCATGCCTTAGAGTGACGATTTCATAAAGGATACAGCCTAAACTTCATATATCTGATTTTTGATTATATGGTTTTTCTTGACAAATTTCGGGGGATAGATAGTAAGGAGTTCCTATCGCTGTTTGTGCGCAGTCATATGTATGCTGAAGAACTCTTGAAATTCCGAAATCTCCTATTTTTACTTCTCCTTTGGACGTTAAAAAGACATTTTGAGTCTTTAGATCTCGATGAAGAATTTTTCTATCATGAATGTGTTTAATTGCTAGACAAATCTGAACGAACCAATCAAGAATTACATTTTCAGCGAATCCTTTTCCCATTTGTTTTTGCTTAGCAATTTTTGTATACATATCCCCACCGTCAGCATAATCCATAACTATGCACAAGCATTTCTTATCCATAAAGCTCTCCCTATAAGTGACAATATAAGGATGTCTCATGGCTTTTAAAACATGAACTTCATTGAGTGCTTCTTCTTTTTGTTTTCTATCCATCCTCGAAACATCAATAATTTTCATGATGTAAAGCTTACGGTCAATTGTGCTTTGCACAAGCACAGCATGCCCAAAGCTGCCTTTTCCAACAACTTTTACTTTACGATACTTTTCCATTTTATCAATTTAAATTAAGAATCTAGAGGATTTATTTCCATTTTGAATTAATTCTAACTGTCATCAATTATAGCTCATTAATTAGACTAAAGTTCGCCAGATTGAACATTTGGGAACAATGCTGATTTTATCTTGGATTTTTTCTGAAACTCTGTCTCATCAAATATGCTATCTTTACTTAAGCTAGAATCTGTGCTATAGATGGATTCAACTTTTCTAATATAAAAATCCGCAAAATCATATGGCTTAAGTGTAGCATCGCCTATAGGTGAATTTTTTGAATTTTGATTAAATTGATAAGGTTTTCCAGTTTCTGGCTTTAATTTGAAATCAATTTCTTTGACATTTTTAGCCCAGGAATGAGAACCTAGCAAGTTTGTATTGCAATTTAATAATTTTTTGCTTTTGTCAATAAAAGTAAAGTTGCCAAGCGAGATACCTTTATATGAATCATGCAGATTTCAAAGTCTGAAGTTTAAGATATCATTTTTAATAACAGCGCTTGATAAATATGCATCGGTGTTGTTTAATCCAAGCAAATATAATGAGTTATATTCTCATTTTCTTGTAAATTCACATGCTTTTGCTTGATCACTAGTAAGAGAAAAATCATTAATATTTTCTAGTCAAAATGAATATACATCTGTTTTTGCTTCTAAATAAGCTCTTTTGTAATTATAAGCAATAAGATCTCCAATTTCAATTTCATAATGATATTTAACAAATGTTTTATCATCTACTCCCATTACAAGCCCAAAAGTATCATCATTTGCTAAACTTCTATGCATTAAAATTTCAAATGAGTTTTGATTGACAATTCCTACTCCTAAAGAAAATTTGGGATAAAATTTAATATATTCATTGTTAAGCTTTATAGCAAATCCTCCAGGGGTAGGATACATGTTTGATCCTTTTTTTCCAGGATCATCATTTTTAAAATATTTTCTGATTCTTCAATCTCCAGAATTTGAAGTTAATAATCATTCACTACCAGAAATTTCTTCACTTGTAAATCTCACTAAAATTTCTTCATTCATTGTTGAATAAAAGCCATAAATTCACATAAACCTTTTTTCTCCATATAGCATGATTTTTTGATAGTAGTTTTGGTATTCTTCTTGAGATTTTTTTCTTCTCCAAATTATTTCAGCTATCTGGACTACAGGCCCATGTAAAATTTTTATACTTATGAGTGATGCGTCTCTCATTGAGTTTCCTTGATCTGTTGGATGGTATATATAAGCGCCTCCTTTTTCTCCTGAATATGTCCATAATTCTTGCTTAAAATCATAATTCCCTTTGCCTATAACTGATATTTTATTCACAAGTCCAAGATTATTAATCTCAATTCTGAAAACCTTATCTCTTAAAATATTATCTTTGCTTAAAGTTGATATTTTCGCACAAAATTTACAATATGTAGGATGCTCAGTTACAAATAAAGTAGCAAAAGAAAGTGCTGGAAGCTTTACTTTAAAATAAATTGTTCACTTAGAATCTTTTTCAGTTTTTTCTTCAACACTTTGCGATGCTACATAATCTCCATCCCAGTTTTTTATATCAATATTTGGTGTATCAGATTTTATATTGAGGAGGCTTGTTTTATCCCAATTTAATGGATTATAAACAATTATAACTTTATATGGAAGCATTAGCCAGTAGCTTTGTGAAGATTTTGTAAAAACTGTTTTAATTGTTTCTATAATAGCTTGATTCGCATTTTTTTGCTCATTTTCTAATCTTGACATATAATCTTGAGACACATGTGGACGGCATGTTCCTGTAATCCCATCATGGTGAAGGGCTAAACTAGCATCATATCCATAATATGATTCTGACTTTATAACTGATTTTACGATTTCTGCAGCTCTTACTAGTCTTTGTGTGTAATAAATTGCTTGCTTTAGAGCTGGCCTTGTTGAGTAGTGGCCAGTTCAATAGGCTTCTTCATTTGTTGGTCGATGGCTATGATATGGAAGAAAGTCTCCTGTGTATATAGAAAACTTAGAACTGGACTGCTTTACTGCTTCAAAATATTCTCCAGCTGTTGCTATTCTGATCTTTAAATCAGAGATATTATCATTAATAAAATCCCTCATTTTTTCAATTCTTTGATAAAGCTCTCTAGCTACATCAAGCTTATCAAATAAAAAGTCTTCTCCATATAACAGCATAATTTTATCTGTTTTGTATGATTTTGACCTATCTATAGCCAAATTATATAGGGCTTTAGAACTGAATATATCTTACCATTCTTCTATTGATTTTTTATCTGCAAAACAATTTCCAGGCTTTGTAGGATGAAGAAAAAGTGGAGGATCATAATGATCATAAAGGAGATGTGCGAAGATAGATTCTTCGTCACCTAAATTAGCTCCTTTTCAAATAAATTCTAGATCTCCATCATTTATTAGCTGCTTTTTAAATTCCACGTTTATTCGATTGATAACAAGAAACTCAAATCCAAATTTTGAAAATAAACTTGGAGTTATTGCAGAATGACCAAATGGGTCAATTTGCCAGCCTACTTTGACTTTATCAATTCCAAACTCTTCTTTTAAGTATTGATGTCCATGCTCAATTTGTCTTATAACCATCTCAATATCAGTAGATGCCTCATCATTTTGTACATATCCCCCTCCAACAAATTCGATTTGTCCTTTCTTCACAAAATCTTTAAATTGGTTTTTAACTCTTTCTGGTTGAGTATCCATCCACATTTTCAGGAAAGAAATTTCAGATCATACAACTTTTCTTTTTTCGTCCTCTTGAAGTAAAGTCATGAGAGAGCTCAAAATATTTTTGACTTTATTATCATAATACCAATTCACTGGTTCAATCCATCCAGGATCACAGTGAGAATGTGGGACTATAAAAAGTTCTAAGCCTGCACAAAAGGTGACAATAATTAATGCAGCTCACATTTGCTATATTAATTATAAAGATGCTAATGAAATAATTGCTAGGGATTGCTAGTATATCTCTTTATTTTTAGAGTGACAAGATTCTAATGTAAGATAATTAGAGAGTACATCAGCTATTTCTTGTACTCAGAAAATTGCTATAGCAGGAACCATTTGTATTAATTTTAAATAATTTTTTTTAATTATGCTGCTTTAATTAATAATCTTTAATAAAGCTGGCTTGATCTTTTTTTCTTTGGTTTAAAATACCAAATTAGGCTGATAATAGTAGCAGAAGAAAAGCAAAACATGATAATGTACTCACAAACTTGAAGTGCACCTACCTGAGTATTGTCTTTCTCAACTATGTTGTTAACAACTATATTTCTTCACATATCATTTGTATTTTTGCCACCTTGAATAGGGTTTACTTTAATATTTGTCCCCTGTGAATTATTCAATTTATTTCGTATAACCTCAACAATATCTGGATTTCAATTCATATCATTTTCTTCCTTTCGAGAATTTTTACTAGTGTTTAAATTAATTTCAATTTTTTCTTTAATCCCAATCTCTTCAGATATTTTCTCAATAGTCCTATTTAAATCACTTTCAGATCTTCCATCATTTTGCTGCATAATTTCGGCACGAATTTTTTCCATGGAGATAATTTCAAATTCTTCTTCATCAAAATTTTCGTCTGTTGAGTTATCATTAGCTATTATTTGGCTTTCTTCTGTAATTCTTACTTGAAAAGCTGAAAATTCTCGAGGTTTAAGCACTATATCTCCTTTTCAAATATCTTTACTTTTATTTTCAAATTCAAAAGCAATCCCTGATCTTGACATTTTTGCAAACCCTATCTCGCTCCCAGTTTTATTCCACATACTCTGAGGCAATATGTTACTATATCCTCCTAGCAATTTCCTTCTTCCAAGCTTATAACTATTAAAAGAAATTCCTTGAAAAGCATCCTTTAAATTCCAAAGCCTGAAAATTAATTCTCCTTTTTTAATTACAGAGCTTGATAGATAGACATCAGGGTTATTGAATCCAAACATATAATAAGTTAAATAATTTCAATTGCTGGTAAATTGATAGGCATTGGCACTATCATCACTAAGCTTAAAAGTTTGATCGTTTTCAATCCATCACATATAGACATCAGTTTTAGCCTCAACATAGAATTTTTTAAAATTGTTGTGCTTAAGTTCTCCTAGCTCAATTTCGAAATGATAATTTACAAAGGTTCGGTCATCCACTCCTTCAAAAAGTCCATAACTATCGTCTTGGTCTAAATTTCTGTGCATTAAAATTTCAAATGAATTTTCATTCGCCATAGCTATACCTAATGGAAATTTTGGAATAATTTTTAAATATTCATACCCCATATTGACTGCAAAACCTCCTGGTGCTGGATACATATTTAATCCTTTTTCTTCAGGATTATTAATTGGTAAATATTTTCTCGATCTCAAATCTCCGGAGTTCGAAGTGAGCAACCATTCATAGCCTGAAATATTTTGACTTGTAAATCTAAATAGAATTTCTTCATTTGTATTAGAAAATAATCCGCATTTTCATATAAATTTTTTTTCTCCATATAAAATTAATTTTTGGTTATAAAATTTATGGTTTTCTTGCTTTTGAACCCTGCTTCATATTACTTCGGCGATTTGAACGACGCTTCCATTCCATATTGTTATTTTTCTCAAAAACAAATCATTTAATTTTTTACCATCATCAGTTGGCTGAAAAACATAAGCTCCTCCATTATTTCCATTATAATTTCATAGCTCTTGTCTCAGTTGATAGTTAGGTTTTCCATAGGTGGAGATATTGCTAATCATTCCAAAATTATCAAGCTCAATTCGATATACAGAATCTTGTATAAATGAGTTATTATTTAAACTTGATTCACTCGAACAAAATTCACAGCGAAAGGAGTACTCTGTTATAAATAAGGTTATAAATGATAGAGATGGTAAAGTTACTTTGAAGTAAATTTTATATTTTTTTCCTGCATCATTTTCAATGCTTTGTGACGAAATATAAGTACTGATTCAGCTTTTGATTACAATATAACGGCTATCTGATTCAATGCTTAACAGACTTGGTTTGTTCCAATTTAATGGGTTATATACTATGATAACTCTATATGGAATCATTATTTCATAGTTTATTGAGGAGTTTGTGAAAACGCTGCTTATAACTTGATTAATTGCAGATGCAGCCCTTAATTGCTCATCTTCAAGCTTTTCTATATAATCAGCCGCAACCATTGGTTTGCAAGTGCCAGATATAGAATCATGATGTAAAGTTAAGCTAGCTTGATGACCTAAATATTGCTCATTTTTAATTAACGATTTTGCAATTTCAGCAGCTCTAATTAATTGATGTGTATACGAAATTGCTTGCTTTAAAGCCGGTCTTGTAGAATAATACCCAGTTCAATATGCAGACTCATTATAATGCCTATACGTCTTATATGGGAAAAAATCTTTGTCATATGTGGAAAATTTCGCGTTGGATTGTTTTACAGCATTGAAGTACTGACTAGGAGTTGCGATTTTGATAGAGAAATCTGGATAATTTTGGGAATTAATATAATCACGTAGCATTTCAATTCTTCTAAATAGTAGTTTTCCTTCATCAATAAATTTAAACCAAAAATCTCCTCCATATAAAATCATGATATTAGAAGTTTTATATGCTGCTGCTCTTTTCTTAACTAGACTATAGAGCTCTTCTGCACTGCATAGAAGTTACCATCATGTTAAGCTTCCGTTTCCAGTACTCAAACAATTTTCATGAGGCTTTCCAGGGTGAACTATATCTGGAGGATAATAATGGTCATAAAGGAGATGTGTGAATATAGATTCTTCGTCACCTAAATTAGCCCCTTTTCAAATAAACTCTAGATCTCCATCATTTATTAGCTGCTTTTTAAATTCCACATTTATTCGATTGATAACAAGATACTCAAATCCAAATTTTGATAATAAGCTTGGAGTTAATGCTGAATGACCAAATGGGTCAATTTGTCAGCCTACTTTGACTTTATCAATTCCAAACTCTTCTTTTAAGTATTGATGCCCATGCTCAATTTGTCTTATAACCATCTCAATATCAGTAGATGCCTCATCATGTTGTACATATCCTCCACCAACAAATTCGATTTGTCCTTTCTTCACTAAATCTTTAAATTTTGCTTTTATAGCTTCAGATTGATCTGAAATCCATCTTTGTAAAAACGAAATCTCTGATCATACGAATTTTCTCTTTTCATCTTCTTCCAACAAGGTAATAACTCCACCCAGAATTGGTTTGATATTGTTTTCATAGTATCAATCAAAAGTCTCAATCCATCCAGGATCACAGTGAGAATGCGGGACTATAAAAAGCTCATATCCTTTGCAGAAGTATAAAAGAGACAGTAAGCCCCACATTTAAAAATAGAAAAAAGCTTTAAATAGTCAGAAATTAGTATTAAAATCATTTTAGCATAAAATCTAATATCCAGCAATGAGCTTGCATCCTCTTCTCATATTTGTGCACCAATCAGCAGGAGCTTTGGCTGCAAATTTATTCACTAAGTATGTAGGAATTAGACCTTTGACGTCATTTTGGGTGATGATTGTAACTTTACAAGATCTTTGAGTCATTGGTCTGATTATATATCCAGAAATTAATGTTTCTGCTCTTATAACTCCTTTTCTTGGTGGCATCATAGGATGTTCCATACTAATGAAATGCAGCATAATAGTATTTGGCTCTGGATAGTTTCTCAGCTCTATTCTCCTCTGAAGTCAATCTCTTCTTGTGATTCCCATAGGAGTTTTAATCATATAATAAAGTACCTCATAATCAGCAGTTTTATCAATAATTTTGAACTCATGGAACAGTTTATCCCATTCAGTCCTAATAGTAGTGTCCCAAATGGCTTTATAAACCGTTTCAGCTGGGTAATCCACTTCACAAAACGCTTTAATCATACAAATTGGAGAATCGCTGACTTTCTTTTGGTAGCATTGGGTTCCTGGCTTATCTACTACATGTCTCCATATTTTATCTGAATTTACTTCTTTTTCAATTTCCAAAAGAAGGTCGAAATCGCTTTGGAATTTGTGGATGGACACATCAATTTTGACCGTATTGATTTGCTTGTCAATCTCTGGGCTGTTTTGCAGCTTTTTAATACTGCTAGCTCTTTGAATTTCAAAGCTTTCTCTCATTGATCGAGACAGGTCTGGGGATTTTTCTTCTTCAGCTTCTTCAACTTCTTCACTGCTGACACTTTGGTCAATATCATTGACTAAGCCTTGAAATGGAGGTGGAGGAGATTTTGGAGGGATAATCGAAGAAGTGAACTTTTTATCATAAGTCCGAATAGGACTTTCAATTTTTATTGTAATATCTCTTTCATTTGCGACTGATTCTAGATCCGATACTACTGATTCTGCAGGCTCTTCTTCAGCTTTGCTTAATACGGAGGAGGTAAAAGTTGTGATTGAGGAGGAAATGCTTGAAATCATTTCAAGCCTTTCTGTGTCTTTTCATTGAAGCTTATGATATGGACTTTCACTTGTATAGCCAGGAATGCTTGCTCTTCTAAATAATAATCTTTCACTTGTTACTTTATTTTCCCAGCTTTTTCTTTTGAAGCATTCTGCTTTGGTCTTAAGAAAATAGTCTAAATCGTTTATTGCTTTGCAAGAAGGGAAATTATGGCTAGCTTGAGAGCAGTGAAGGGCTGAGCAAGGTAAAACTTGCTCTATTAAATCTTCTTCGTGGGTTTGCGAATTTTTGAGGATTTTTTTTGTTTTTTTGCGTGAAATTAAGAGCTCGATCTGTCTGACTGCTTCTAGCTCATGGTCTTCTCTATCTGGCGTTTCTTTTAAAAGCTGCATAATAGGAATATACACATGTTTTAGCCTAGCTGCAGTTATACTGGTGTTTACATTAAAATCCACTGAATATCTAAGCTCAGCAACCGAATTGATTAAAGCTGCGTGAGGAACGTTCTTTCTCAAAAATTTCTTTAAATTTTGTACCTCTTTCATGATCGCGGGATTATGCAGTTGTAAAATAAAGGCAGGCCTGTATTCGTTGATTATATGCTCTATTATTCCTGCAAAATCTGAAATTGGGATTTTTGACTTTTTTAATTTTTTCATGTAATACATTAAGCAAGTTAATCTGAGCTCATATTCTTTTTCTCTTGTCAAACTATTTTTAGGAATTTTAGTTCTTTTTCATGTCCTACCTAATGCGTGTCCTATTCCTAGACCTAATACACCCCCAACTATACCTCCCACAACAGTAGCGCCAGTGAAAATCACAAAGCCAAGTACAGCAAGTATTGAGCCTCCAATAATTGTTCCAAGGTAGCGCCTGTCTGTTTTTCCTAGAGTTTCGAATATTTTTTGTAAGTCCAACTCATAACAATTCAGCTCGGGCTGGACAACTCTGGGGAAAACCTCAGAAACTATTGCGCAGCTCCTTGTTTTCCTATGTTTTCTATGGCCCATTAATTTTTCAAATAAATTACTAAGCAGCTCATCTTTATTTAGACTAATAAATGGCAAAGGATATTGAGCCTGAAAATTACATTAAAAATCCAGTCGAAGGTTTTGGTAAAAAAATATTTGAAAAGCTAGGGTGATATGAAGGAAGAGGTGTGGGGAAAAACTCTCAAGGAGAAATTCCTATTCATTTTAATGCTGTGCCTAGAAGTGAGAGAAAAGGACTAGGCGCCACTGATGAGATGGAATCAGAACAAAAAAGAAAGTTTGAAATAGGTACAAAGGTTAAAATCATTGAAGGAAAGCATAAAGGAATTAAAGGAGTGATAGCAGATATTGTGGATTTATACTTATTTATTGAATTACCAAAAACTGTTAATCAAATCAGAGTAAAAATGAGCAAAGTGGCAAAATATGAAGAAAATGAAAACAGTGAAGAAAACGATAGGTCTATACGACAGAAAAAACTCAGGTGGGTAATGCCAGGATTAAGAGTTAGAGTTAGAAGCCAAAAAGTATGTGATGGAAGTTTATATAACTCAAAAGTTATCATAAATGATGTGCTTGATAACTATAATTTTACGGCATTACTAAAAAATCAAAGAATTATTACAAATTTGACAGAAAAAGATATTGAGACTGTAATTCCGAGCATAAATGAACCAGTCATGATATTAAAAGGTACAAATAGAGGGGAAGTAGCAAATCTTATTGAAAGAGATCGTAAAAGAAACAAAGTTAAAGTTCAGATTGTTAATACTAGCTCTGAATTAATTGATTACACACAGGATGATGTGTGCGAGTTCGTCAAATTAACATAAATAATATTCTGTTTTTTATTAGATAAAAAATACTTTGCATGCAAATATGAGAGCCAATAGAAAACTAAGCTCATCTCACCAAAATAAGTCGTTTTCCACAACTCCAAAACCAGTTAAAATCATAAACCTCCATCAAAAAAACAAAGAAATAAAAAATAATCCTGTAACCCATGCTCAAAACTTGGTTAATAACTGTAAAGCTCTTCAGAGAAAACTTGCAGAAATAAAAGACAGCTTCAGTCAAAATCAAGAATTCGGGTCTTATTATGTCAGTAAAATCCTCTCACACGATTATGAAGAACCCAAAACTTTTTATAAATTTGACAAAGAATATTTGCTCGGTAAGGCGAAAATTGCTTACAAAAAAGAAGCCCGAGAGCAAGAAAGAAAAAAGCAAGAAAAAATACCTCTCACGTGGAATAAATTTGAAAAGCTTAGCAAAGGGTTTAAAAAGCGTGAATTTGGGAAAGTGAAACCTATTATTGATGAAAAGAAGCGATATCCTGACTTGTATTTATCAAGGTTAAATATAACCATTACAAGTGAATCTCCACCGAGCTCAAAACTTACAGGGCATAAATATCAAGAAAAAAGGGAACCAGCCCTAAGTATTTTTAAAAGAAAAATAAGACCAGTAACGGCAAGTCTTAAAAATGATGTTGTTTCAGCTGAATGCACATATCCAGATTTGGCTGAAAATCTTTCAACTCAGGCTACTGAAGAAAGCAAAACAGAAACAGAAAAGATATTATTTAAAGACTGTGAAGATTTAAGGACCTTTGATCATCAGATGAACTTGGAGCAGCTAGTCAGAATCAAAATAAAACAGCTGATACATAATACGAATGGGAATTTACCATTGATAAAAATAAACAATCGTTTAGTGTAAAGAAAATTAAATTATTTTTATTTTATCTATTTTTCATATTTATTATTGCATTGCTTAGATATTTCACATTATCGAGTATAATTAATTTTGGAAATTGACTTTAATGTATAAATCCTTAAATTAGTAATTATAATAATTCCATTTAATGCTAAATAATATTGTCTAATGGAGCTCAAAGAACTCAAAAATCCATTATTAGGCTCCCAGACTTGGAATGCTTCAAATCGGCTTTTTGCCTCAATTGTGAAGCATGGCTCATTAAAGAAGGACGAATTATTATCTGAGCCTTTAGAAGAGCTAAAAAGCGCAATGCTTGATGTTGCAAATAGTTTTAACAAACATTTGCCATCTCATTATAACGTCAAATATTCATTATCAGGGTTCACCCTTCTCCCATCTGAAACAAATATTATTGCATGTTCTTCAGGAGGGAATATTATTGACTTCGACTTAAAGACAAAAGCCTTAAAAGAAGTTAAAATTTGTAGTGAATTGCATGATATTGCGCTAATAGATGAGTCGACTGCGGTTGCCTGTGGAGAAAATTCACTTTTTATAATTCACCTTCCTGAGTTGAGAATATTAAAAGGAGAAACGATTGATCTCGGCAAAGAAGTTTGGCAAATTAAAATTTCCTATGATAAAAGATTTATTTTTGCAAATTTATCAGCAAAGATAGTAAAAATAAAAACGCATGAGCTGAGGATTGCTGAAAACTTTGCAGTTGGGGATTTTACAGATTTTGATGTTTCTAGAGACAATTCAATTTTTATTATTTCAAAAGGAAAAATGACATGCTTCTCAAAAGATTCTGAAATTATAACAGAAAAAAAGATTCCAAAAGGAGGCCAAATTATAAAATTATCGCCTTTAGAAACTATGATTGCTGTAGTATTTGATTATTCTGTACAAATTTTTGAAAAAATCTCTTTTAAAAGTTTAAGAGAATTAAATTATAGCAATGTCCCAGTAGTTAATTTTACACCAAAAGAAGATATTTTTGTGATGTCAAAAGACGGAAAATTAATATTTTGAGATATGGCACAGGATAAAAAATTGTCAGAAATCCGAGCTCATGATAATGAAATTACTTGCTTAGTTGTGAGTAAAAATGGAAAAACTGTGTACTCATCATCAAGCGATTTAAAGCTCTCAGTCCTTAAAGTTCCTGAATTTTCTCAAGAAAGATCAATTGTATGTCAAAAGTTTTGTTTTTCCTCGTCAAATAGTCTATATTGTTTTATTGAAAATACTTTATATTTATGAAATTTTGGAAGTGATGAAAAAGTAATAATATTTAAATGTCCAAAAAAAGTGACTCATTTAATTGCAATAGATGACCAGAACTTTATTTATCTTGATAGTCAAGCTATTCATATTATGAATCTATTTTCTGTCAATAATAGTATGCCAATTGATTTAGGGAACAATCACCCAGAAGTATCAAGCATTGACTATTTTAATGATAAAAGTATTTTGGCAACTGGCGATATATATGGAAAAATCAATTTATGAGATATAAAACGATATGAATTATTCAAAAAATTAGAAGGACACGCTTATTCAGTAAAAATTGTCAAATTTATGAAAAAGTCTGGATTTTTGATGTCAGGGTCAACTGATGGTGAAATAAGGATATGAGATACATATACAGGCAGTCTTCTTTCAATTATTTTTGATGCTCACAAGAATGGTATTGAAAGAATATATAGTTTTAATAATGATGATAAAATATTATCTGCTTGTGCTGAAGAAATTAAAATATGGGACTGGAGAAGAGCAAAATTAATTCATAAGTTTGGTTTTGAGCTAGGCATTATAAACGATATATCTTTATTATCAGACGAAGAAACATTAATTTCGATACATGGCATGCATAAGGTGTTGTATTGGGACATGAAAACTTTTACCAGGATTTATAGCTATGAGACTTCTTATGCGTGTATAGGAATGAGCGTTTCTCAAAATGAGGAATATTTTGTATATTTTGAGTCAGCTAATGAAGAGAGCTGCAAGGTATACATCAATAAAAACCCTTTCAAAAGTATTATCCCTATTGCAGTAGGCACTGGCGACAATTTTTCTTATATGCAGTACATCTCAGACATAATTATGAATCAATGTAAAAAGCATGATCCAAGTAAAGAAAATTGGTTGATTTTCCCATATCGTTTTAATCTGCTTCATTTTTATGCATATTTTAATGATTCACGGAGCTTAAAGAAAAGTCTAACTAATGGCACCCCAATTATAAATACAACTTTTGATCAAAATCCTTTATCAATATCTATATTAAAAGGACTGATTGATTGTGAAGCTGCAATAGTAGGAAAGCTAAAAAGTATGGTCTGTGAAAATCCTTATTCTCTTTCATTTCTCAACTCAGATATTTTGACTAAAATGAATCTGGCAGGCAACTCAAGTTTAAGTAAATTTTACAATGCCATTTTCATAATCCATTACCCTCTTTCAATTAAATTTTGCAGTAGTAATACAAAATTTCCACTATACCGCCACTCTAAAAAATTCAGAGTGAAAGAAAGCAAATTTTTTAATCACCCTAAAAAAATGAAGGAAGAAATCCCAGTAACTTATAAACAATGCGTTATTCCTATAAATCTTACGTTAGGCTCCAAAGAAAGTATTGAATTTTTGAATAGTCTGAGATATTCTCCAAATGAAAATGTTTTTGAAAATTATTTTATAAAACAGCTGCTGAAATATAAATGGGAAAAATTAAGATGGATAATGTACTCCAAAGCACTATTCTATACATTTTATCTATTTATTTTATCAATTTATATTGTTTTCTTTTTAGAAAAACAAGGATTTCTTGTGTTTTTGTTGCTTATTAGTATTATATTGTCTTGCTATGAATTTTATAAATTAATTGTAGCCCGCCGAAACTACTTTAAAGACATATGAAATACTATTGAGTGCATAAGAACATTTTTCAGCTTAATTTATGCAATAATTCAGTTCTCAGGCTCTTCACAAGACGTTTGCTATGGATTTTTAGTATGGCTTATAATTTTTTCATGAATCAGAGGGATTTCATATTTCAGAATATCAAAAAGACTCCGTTACATGAGCAATTTATTATATGAGGTATTTAAAGATGTGGCTTGATTTTTAGTTTTATTATTTTACTCTACAATGTCTTTTAGCTTCATTTTTTATGTCTTAGATACAAAAAATTTAGGCTATGCTGAAAACTTAGCTATGGCTTATCGAATTAATATAGGAGATTATGATGTAGATGGCATGAATGAAATTCAGTGGATATTTTTCTTTATAGCAAGCTTAATTAACGCTATAATTATGCTGAATTTACTTATTTCAATTATGTGGGACACTTTTGAGCGCGTTCAAGAGTTCTCTGAAATAGCAGACCAAAAAGAAGTTGCAGAAATCATTGCGGAGCTAGAAACCTTAATAATTTGGAAGAGAAATAGTAGTACCAAAAGATATTTTCAGATGTGTGTAAAAGAAAAGCTAAAATATTCAAAGGCTGAGATCACTCAAAAGTTTAAAGCGATGAAGCAAGCAGTCTTTAAAAATCAGGCTCTGAATAAGCAAAATTCTAAAGCAATTGCAGAGTTGAGCTGTCAAAATAATAGGATAATTGAGATTCTCCAAGAACTAAAAAATGAGCCTGATGACAACAACAGAAAATTAGATTTGGAGAAAGAGCTGGAAGAAAACTCAGATATTATGTCAAGGAAGTCTAAAGAAAGATTCAGTACAAGAGAACTTGAGTCAATAATACTATCATCTGACAGTGAAGACACTTAGAAGTTAAAATCAAGAATAATAATTATTTAATTATTTAGTAAAGGGGCTAATATTTAAAATTTCCATATTAAATAGAGATAAAAGAATTATACAGTCTGAAATGGGTGAAAGATAAATAGATCCAAACCCCTTAGAATTCTTAATAGAGGAGTTGAGTACTGATGAAATCTATGTTAAAGTCAATGCCATTCATCGACTTCAAATAATAGCTACAATTCTAGGTCCTGAACAAACTAAAACTAAGCTTCTACCTTATTTAGCAAGTAATATCTAACCAGCTTTAACATACTTAGAAGATGAAGTTCTTTTTGCTTTAGCCCAAGAATTAGGTCAATTTCATCCATTTGTGCCTGGAGAAGCCAGTTCTTTATTGCCTTTACTTGAAAATTTAGCAGCACTTGATGAAACATTGATTAGAGAACAAGCTGTGAAATCGCTTATAATAATATCAGATATTTTATCTGATAGAGAAATTATTGATATATTTTCCCCAACTATTCTTAGATTAGCTTCTGCTGAAAATTTTTCTGCAAGAATATCTGCATGCCCGCTATTTTCCCATGTGTATCCTCGGAGTGGAGACTTAAAAGAGAATATCAGGCAGATGCTTTTAGAACTAAGCCATGAAGACATACCAATGGTCAGAAGAGCTGCATTGATTGAAATCGGGCAAATTGCTAAGACAATTGAAAAAGATTATTTAGTTACTGAGATTATTCCTGCAGTAAGAAAACGCGCCAAAGATGATCAAGACCAAATAAGAGCATTATGTGTAGAAACCTTAAAAGAAATAGTCCAACTCTTAAGTGAAGAAGAAAATAAGTTTAACTCTTTGCCAATTATTCTTTTAATTGGAGAAGATAAATCATGAAAGGTTAGATTTTCACTTGCAAAAGATTTTCCTGCACTTGCAGAAACTTTAGGAAAAGACATAACAGAAAATTCTTTAATTCAAACTTTGGTTCACCTCTTACAAGATATAGAATCAGAAGTGAGAGCAATCGCTTTACTAGCGCTAAAAAACACACTTCACGTCATATCTGCAGAAAAAATACAAAATTTAATATTTCCAATCCTAGAATCCACTTCTAAAGATAATTTCTTAACTCCAAAAGTTAGGAAAAATTGTGCAGAAGTTATCTCTGAAGTTGCTAGCTATGCAGAAAAGGATTTTTCTTATGCAAAAATAGCACCTCTGTCCTTTGATTTGGTAAACGATGAAAATTATGAAATCAAACTGAATATGATTGAAGGGCTTGGAAATGTAGCTAAAGCTATTGGCCCAAAGTTTCTTACTCCACCATTGTGTGAATCTTTATTGAAACTAGCTAAAGAATCTCCACAGTGAAGACTCAGGGAATCTGTATACAAGTGTTGTGTGCCTATAGCAAGGCATTTAGGTTCTGAGGTATTTATAGGGCTTATTCAGCCCATTTTTTTTAATTTTCTCACTGATGCAGTAAATGAGGTGAGGAAAACTGGGCTGAAAAAAGTTGAGGAATTAGTAGAAATCCTTCCGCCAAGCTGAATAATGGCTGAATTTTTGCCTAAGCTTCTAGAGCTTTATCATCACAACCTAGGCTACATCTCAAGACGAACTGTTCTACATATTTTAGGTCATTTACCAATAGACCCTGAGCATTTAATCCCAATTTTCACAGAAGCCTCTCAAGACAGGGTGCCAAATATCCGGCTTGTCCTTTGTAAGTCACTCAAAAAGCTCCGTTCCAAAATGGACATCTCCCCCTTCATATCAATCCTCCAAGAGCTTTCAGGAGACTCCGACAACGATGTCAAATATTTCGCCTTGCAAGCCCTTAATTAATAATGTCTAATAAATTCTTGAAACTATATATGCCGCCACCTTCATTAGAAAAATAATGAAAACATCAAATGAAAAATCCGAGTCTTCAGAGGTATTTTAAAATCAGCGACGATTATTATTTCTCCCTCCATCAGTAAAGCAAGGAAAAGAAAGAGAATGCAGAGTAGAAGACTTCCAAAGCATTGCTAAAAAGCCTCTTGGGCAAGGAGCTTTTGGGGAAGTCTTTAAAGTTAAACATACAGCTTCAGGAAAAGAATTCGCTATAAAAGTGATACCAAAAACTAGAGTACTGTTGAGAGGAATGCTGCAGCAGGTAAGAAGAGAGGTGAGGATCATGTATTGTTTAAATCATCCGAATATAGTAAAGTTATATTCACACTTTGAAGATAACACAAATTTTTATTTGATTTTGGAGCTAGCTGAAGGAGGGCAATTATTTACGAAATTGAGGAAAATGAAAAATTTTGATGAGCAGAGTGCAGCGCAGTATTTGAGAGAAGTTGCTTTGGCTGTGCAGTATTTACATTCAAAAGACCCTCCAATTATTCACAGAGATATAAAACCTGAAAATATTTTATTAGATTCAGAAGGAAATGCAAAATTAGGAGATTTTGGCTGGAGCAATTTTTTCAATGAAGAACGATCAACTTATTGTGGAACTCTAGACTATTTAGCACCCGAAATGATTGAAAGAAAAGGCCATGGCATTAATTTAGATTTATGAAATTTAGGAGTTCTCCTATTCGAAATACTAGTAGGAAGAGCTCCTTTTCAGTCCAACACACAGGTAGAACTATTTGATAAAATAAGGGCAGCAAAAATCGGTTTCCCTAAAAATTTTCCATTATTAGCAAAAGATCTCGTAAAAAGACTGTTAAATCCTAATCCAGATTTAAGAATATCCATCACAAAATTACTAGAGCACCCATGAATGAAGCAACATCCACCAATTAGAAACACATGCGAAATTGAAACAGAGAAAACTCCGTTACCCACAATTCCTGATCAAGGAGATGTAGAGTTTACTGATGAATGCGTAGTGATTTCTGAGCCACTCAGAAACGAAAAAATTAAAGCAAATGTACTGAAGACTGAAATATGGACAACTGAAAGAGAATTAGCTAAAAAGCAGCAAACTTTAAGGTCACTTGAAGAAAAGGTTGAGCAACTAAGGAATAGGAATAATAACTTGCAAAATGATTTAGATAAGCTAAGAGCAGAACAGATTCAAAGTTTTACATTATTGAGAACTGTAGAAACTGCAAGGAAAAGTAAAGAAAATATAAGAAAGCAGTGCAAGTATGGCCTTGCAATGATAAAAGAGCATGAGAATGACGAAAAAAATTTCAAAAAACTTAAAGAAAAATACCAAAAACAATGTCAAGCGGCTGAATCGAAAATCAAGAAATCAGAGTTAAATTTAAGATACTTGAAATCAGTTAAATTTGTCCATGAAAAAAGTGAAATGTTTGAAGCAGTTAAGAATGATATGACAGAACTGAATAATGCAGTCATTTTATTCAAAAGAGGCTTGAAATCATCAATTTACCTTAGACATTCTTCACAATTATTGCAAGAATTAAGAGGGAGAGCTGAAACTAAGAGCAAAATACAAAAGATGATAGACAAGTTGAGGGAAAGTTATGAAAAACGAGTCCATTCTTTAAGATGCTTGCATTCAGATTTGAATGATATAACAAATGTCCTTGACATAAGAAAGCTTGTTCTTAATCTGGTGGCTCCGAATTCAATTTCAAATTAATTTATGCTTATATTAATAGCTATTATTTAGCAGCGCCTTGTAAAATTTAAATCTAATATATAATATCTTATATTTTAGAGAGCTTTTATAACTATTGATAAACTATCTAGAATTTATGCTAACCTTACTGATAATTCACATTTTTCTATTACTTACATAATGATAAATACTTTAGTTTAAGATTATTACCTAGGTTTTCTATGTTTA
Source organism: Blepharisma japonicum (assembly GCA_949751835.1). NCBI lineage: Eukaryota > Ciliophora > Heterotrichea > Heterotrichida > Blepharismidae > Blepharisma > Blepharisma japonicum. The sequence goes on along the minus strand of CATKHK010000044.1, from coordinate 67,627 downwards.
TGCATTTGAATTTATTGCGCTATTCCATGCTTCATTTTCAAAGTTAATGGAATTTTATTCTTTAAACTGCTATTAAAATCTTATATAATAATGTTGCTACTGAAAAACAAAAAGAAACAGCACAGTGTGCTCTTCTCTGTTGCTGAGATGCGTCTATCAAAAGATCTAGCAGAGCTTTCCACAAAGCGATATACAGCAGGCTATACAAATATAAATATTTCTTTCCCCTTCAATGATGGTATATATAAATGCGTCCCAGTTTCACTTCAAATAAAGCCTGATCAGAATCATTTATATGCAGGTGCTTGGTTCCATTGTATAATAAAAATTAACCCTGGTTATCCTTTCAAGCCACCAATTGTAGTTGTAAAAAACCAAGTCTATCATCCAAACATTGATATAGATACCGGATATTTCGTAATTGATGCCCTTCAAGAAGAGGAATGAAAGCCAGTAATGACTGTAAATTCAATAATTTTTGCTATCGAACTAGTCCTATACGAGCCAAATCTCAATTTAATCCCTGAGAATATTTTGAATCTTGAAATAGCAGAGATATGCAAAAATAATAAGAGTGAATTCCAATGGAGGGTAAGTCAAACCTTACAAGGTGGGGTCTTCTTTGGTAAATACACTTTCACGCCAATGTATGGAGAACCTACTTTTAAAAAACGACTAAGAGAAGGACTTGATGAACTTACTAGGAAAATGAAAAAAATTTCAATCAGCACTGAAATGTCTATGGAGGTCGATCCTTTGTAACAAATTAATTTGAATTCATTTGCTTGAGAATAATAAATAAAATTTTAAATTATGAACGAAGATGCTCAAGGTGACCAAAGAGAGCAGGATAGATTCTTGCCAATAGCCAATATTTCACGTATCATGAAAAAAGCTTTACCACCTTCTGCAAAAATCAGCAAAGATGCTAAAGAATGCGTGCAAGAATGTGTCTCTGAGTTCATCAGCTTTATTACCAGTGAAGCCTGCGAGAAATGCCTTAGCGAAAGAAGAAAGACAATAAGCGGCGACGACCTAATGTATGCGATGAACACTCTTGGATTCGAAAAATATATTGAGCCTCTGCGAGTCTATTTACAAAGATACCGAGATCTTTCCAAAGGAGAAAAAAATGATGAAGAAGGAATACCACCAATGCTATTTCCAAACACACTTAATGGGGAAGATCATGAAGAAGAGGAAGAAGAAGAAAAATCAGATTAATTTATAAGTTATATATGAAAAAATACATGTCATAATAATGTACCGATTTTATGTCAAAGACCAGGGACGAAAAAGACTTGTTGAATACCCTGTTAGAGAAGTCCAATATCTTGCCCAACAGCTCGGCATGGATTTTGAAAATGAAGAAAAATATAAGTGGTTTCTCCATCAAGCTTTACTATGCTTACTACCAATTGGATGGAAAAGAGAAAGCGACTATAAAGGCCAAATCCAATACCACAATATGAAAACTCAAATCACTACAACTAATCACCCTTTAATTTACAAATTCAGAAAATGCTTTGCAAGACTTGTAGAAAAAGACATCGAACAGAATTTCCAAGAAAACACAAAAGAATCTGCTCAAAGTGATAGGAAAAATACAAATAACCCTCAGAATAATGAAATTTTATCATATGAAGACCAGATGGTTGCTTTTGAAAAGCTTATGGCAAAGGTTGGGAAAACTGAAAATAATACAGGAGAGAAATTCATTACAATTCAAAAGGAATCAAAAGAGTTCTATGATCTTTTGTTTGGAGGTAAAGATGATGGACCACCTAAAATGATAGAAGACTCTCTTGAGTACCAATTAATTAACCCTGAAGCTGTATTGAATCTTGCAAAAGAATATGGAATTGCAGGAGATTATCGATTATTATGAATTGCTAGAGTGGCTCTTGTACTCCCATTACCTCCTCTATGAAAACAGGAATTAGACAGTGTAGGAAATATTGTTTATATTAATACAGAAATTGCTACCTCTCAGATACAGCATCCAGCTCGTATATTTTTGATGGAACTAATCCAGCGTGTGAAGTTTAATGTTGGAGGAAGAGAAGTTTCACAGTTTACGACGTTCTATGATAATGAATGTAAAAAATACGAAGTGGATTTGGTGAAATTGATCCAAAGAAAAGACTATATTGTAATGAAAGAAAATATGCCTGATCCTGAATTCAGAAGAAGAGCTGCATATTTTAAGCCGAGGTTGACGGTTGATGAAGCTATAACAGATATCATGGTTTTTGAAATCGCAAAATCTGCAGGGATTAATTTTCAAAATGAAATTCATTTATTAGGATCTGTCTATCAACATCTTGAAACTCTTAAAAAAGAAACAAGCATGAAACACTGGGAATTTCGCTTTACAATGGAAGGAAAAAGATATTGGTATAACACAAAAGAAAAACGATCTGTCCAGCATTTCCCTTTTAGAGATGAAATGAAAAAATTTATCAAAGAAATGAGGAAAGAAATTTTCATGAATAATAAAATAGCAGTGAGGAATATTACTGAAAGGCACCCAGAGTTCCAAGCGAGAGGAAAACCGTTCTATGACAAGGTAAGGATTGATGCTTTAGCAGCTGCAGAACTTTTTTTGCGAAAAAACATTGATGCTGCTGATCCAGAAGACCAATACCCATTAACTAATATCACCAGAGAGCTTAATCGAAAAGTCTCATTACCAGAAATGATGGACATTCTCTATGCATGCCCATTTGCTTTCTCAGTCTCCTTATTAAATCACCCAGGAGATCTCGAAGGCTATGAATCTGTAGAAGATGCCCCAAGTTCTCACTCTGACTCAAAAGAAGAAGAAGAGGAAGAAGAAATTTCTGACATCAACAACTTCGCAGACTCTGATGAAGAAAAAGAACCGGAAAAAAAAGCTCCTGAATGGTTTTATAGAAAAAAGCTTAAAAAGAAAGAAGGCGTTTCAGAAGAGGTAAAAGTTGAAAGAGCTAGAAAAAGAAAACTATCCAGAAAATCCAAAGACCCGTCTCCATTAGTCGAGAGGAGATTTGAAAGAAGCAAAACATTGGCGTCGCAGAATTATAAGTATTTAAGAATGAAGCATGACAATAAGACGCTATATAGTGATAATAGTGAAAATTATGACAGTATTGAAGAATTGAGTGCTAGTGAAGAAGACAGCTATGATAGCCACTCAGAAAATGATATAAAGGTGCAAGAAGGCAAGCAGAATAACGAAGAAATTCAGCAAGAAAAAGAAGAAGCAAAAGAAGAAGTAAAAGCAGAAATAAAGGAAACGCCAAGGATTGAAAATAAGTCGAGGGAGAGAAAAAGTGAAGCCAAACAAAGAGAGCCAGAAAGAGTGAAAGAGACTCCAAAAAAGCAAGAAAATTTGGTGATGAAAAAAGAAGAAATCAAAATTGAGAAAATTGCTATTCCTGATGAATATATTAGCACCCCTGAGTTGCAAAATAATTCAGAGAGACCGTCAGAAATAGAAATTTATGAAAACACTGAAGAAATAAATGAGAGTGATGAAATGATTAAAGAAATTCTAGAGTATAAAGCTGAAGAAACTAAAATCGATATAATAGAAAATGCGAGAAATCAGCAAAGAGCACAAACTTTAAACCCGACAATTCTTCAATCAGAAACTAAAAAAGTTGAAGAGAAAGCTGAAACACCTGTCAATGTAAGAAAATCGCAGAGGGGGAAAACAATTAGCCCAACTCTTATGGAATTCAATGCTCGGCAATCACCAATTCTCTATAGCAGTAACAGTGGCCAGAGTACTACAAGAAAACTTAAAAGCAGAGCTGAAAGCAGTGTTGATGGGTCTCTTCTTCCTTCAAGCTCAATGCCTCTTACAGAGTTCCCTGCAAGAGATGCAATTAGAACACAAACAGGCTTTTACAGCCACAGGCCAGAACCAGAAAGCCAAAATCTAAAAGAAATTCAAGAGGAGATGCTGAGAACCGTATCAATTGAAGGTGTGAAGCTTTCCAGTAGCATGTCTTTTAATGATATGAAAGGCTTAGTTAGAAGAGGTAAAAACGCAGAAACTAAAAAAGCGCAGCAAGACACAAGCCAAAATAGAACCCCAGCCCAATCACCAACAGCGGACCCTAAAAGAAAAAGTGGCAAAGGCAGCAAACTATGGCAAAAACTATTAAAAGCAGTCAATGTAGAAGCAAGCCCTGAAGGATCTATATTAAATGGAGAGCAGTCATTAAAATTGCAGGAGGACCTTTCTGAAATTCTGGGCAGAGACTCCGAAAATTTATCGGACGAAGATTTTGCTCCAACTCCAGAAAGTGGGCAAAAAAAGACTCCTGATCTTTCTTCTATTATGGAAGGATTCAATAAAGACTTAGGAGCGCTAAAAGAAATCAATATACTTGGCTCTCTTCCTACATCAAAGGAATCTAGCAAATTTTGGTTTGATAATGAGGGCTCTAAGCCTAATTCTAGAGAACATAACTTAAGAAATACCCCATCGAGATTAGCTCTACGCTCAGAGAGCTCTAATAAAGCAGCAAAATCTAATTCAAAAATGTCTTCTGAGTCTGCAAAAAGGTCTGATCTTTCACAAGAGTTATCCAGAACAAGTAAAAATGCATCATCAAGACAGCAAACAAGCAATTATTCAAAGCCAGGAACTATGAGCTCCCAGATGGAATCAAGCAGAAGCGAGCTTGGACTATTGATACCAAAAACATCAATGCCTGAGATATCTGAGAGAGACAGCCCTGATCATTCTCCTCTTGAAGCATCAGGAGTTCGTACTGCTTATAGCCAAGCTCGTCAAACCTCTTTATTTGAAGAATATTCTTATAAAGCTAAAGAAGCTTCAAGACCAACCACCCTGGATAAGTTTAAAAATATAATTTCTCTAACAAACGAGCAAGATTTAGTGAGAGTCAGGTACAACAGAGATAGATGATTGCCAAATGAGGATGAAAGCAATGATGACAAATGAGGCGAAAGTGATATTTCTAACAGAGTCGTCACAGCTCATGGAGAAATTCATTTTATGCCACCAGGCGAAGAAGAGGAAATGGAGAATTCTAGAAACAAATTTGATTTAAAGAAAATGAACATTGAAAGAGAGCCGCAGACAGAAAGCAAAAAAGTCATGAAGGCTGAAAATGATGTGAGAACTCAGAAATTATATTTCATGTACTATCTAGATTTAATTGGCCACCCTTTCTCATCAAAGCACTCTCTTGCTAAATTTGAATGCTCAAAGTACATCCAGCCACTTAATATTTTATTTTTAGCTAAGCGATTAGGGATAAAGGTAACCCAATCTCCATTTTCATCCCCTGAAAGCGACTTAGTATGGATAGCATATTTGCAAGCAGCTGCTCCTATGCCAGACGGCTTCGAAAAAAACATCCCAATCACCAAGATTTGTAGCTGGCCATATGGAGCCCATCCAGGCGATAAATATTTTTCCCTTGTCTTGCAATACCAAAGAAAAATCAGAGCTGTAGAATTAATAAAATTAACCCCAAAAGAAAGGGCTTATGATCTGGTTTCCAACTCTTGAATCGAGTTTAAAAATCTCAAAGATGCTAAATATTATTACAATTACCTCAGTTGCGAGACATCCCACATGATTCCTTCTTCTGTGAAATTCCAATTTGCTGAAAAATCAGAAGCTGAGGACAGAAAAGCGAAATTAAAAGAATTACTGATATCGCAAGATAATTTGCTCTTTAAAACAGTTACTAAACTTATAGGAAATACAAAAACACCGTCACATTCTCAGAATATTGTGAATATCGCAAACTTGATTATGCAGTCTATTGCTAGGAAAGAGCCGCTTATTAAAGATACTCTTACTGAGTTACCGCCGATTGAAGAAAGAAATAGACAAGCTGCAGGAGCTATACCTTTTAAGCTTGTGACTCTTCCTGAAATCAAAAACAAGTCTAGCAAGCTTCCAAAATTTTCAAAATTATCTGGGAAGTATACACCAAGCAAATTTAGTGTTACAAATAAAGCAGTGACGACACGATCACATTCAGAAAAAGCATTTAATTTTGATTTTGGGAAGTTTCACATTCAGCATTTCTCGCCCAGAATACCTTTAGCACAAACGCTGAGAAGCCAATAAGACCCACTTATACATAATTTTAATATACTAATGAATACCTTAAACCCTTATCTGTTTAAATAATAATGTTATCGGCCAGAATAATCTTAACAGAAAACTGCCTAGTTTTAAGATTAAAGCCATCATATTTGGTATTCTGATTTTCCATGCTATACCCAAGTATATCAAAACTCCTATCGCAATTAATGCCTTACAGAGTTTTCCCATTTTTTGATATCCAGCTGATCCAATCTTTATCTGTGCCACATATCCATAAGCCTTCCCTTCTTTTAGCCTTTGATCTGCCCAATCACTAATTTTTTTCAAAAACTCGTCTCTTTCTAAGTCATGATGTGGTTCATGGTAACCTCCTTCAAGGACTACCATTGTCTTATCTTTGCTTCCACAGTTTTTATACACTTGTTGAGTCACTTCACAGAGAGTTAAAGCATCTTTGTTTCCATGCAAAAATATTACTGGATGCCTCATCTTTGAGGCTTGGGAGACAACAGGTCTTAAGTGTTCGATCATAGTAAGAGCCATTGAAGAGCCTAACAAAGGAAGCATTTTCTTATCTTCAAACATCGCACGGATGTATAGATCATCTCTGCTTACACTTGTAGGACAAATAAAAGCGTTAAAAACGCCTTGGTTTATCAGAGGAGTTGCAAGTTTCATAGCGATTTCCTTTCCTTTGCTAATATCAGCATTAGAAGACCCATAAAAGGGTGCAGAAATTATGACTCCAGTAATTGGGAGCTGTGGATTATTTATCAAAACAGTTGTAACAAGCAGCCCACCCATACTATGCCCCCACAAAAAGCAAGGAATGGTCGGATCAGGTTGTTGAAGAAGCAGATTAATATCGCTTTGCAATTCATAAAGATTATGCCCAGCTCTTGCTCCTCCAGATAATCCTGCATGCCTGAAATCAATCATGTGTACTCCATATCCTAGCAGCGCAAAATGAATAGCTGCATTAATATATCTTCCACTATGTTCTCCAAAGCCATGGACTATACAAAGTGACGCTTTTGGTTTCTCGATGTCTTTTTTCTTTAAAAATCTGTATAGTAATCTAATATTTCGTAGATTAGGTGGCAAAGCAGAAATGTATTTCCAAGTCAAAATTAAAGAGTCGAGGTCTGGGAACTTTTTGGATTCACCAGGATGGACACTTTCTAATAATGAGATGATGTCTTCTTCCATATTTTATATATGCAACTAATATAATTGAGAAATTTAACAAGCTAAGAAACTTATAAAGCTCTGACGCACTGAGAGAGATACTCTACCTATTTAAGACTTAATTATAGAAGTATAACCTGTGCAAACTAAATTAAAATTAGATATATTTTTAAAAACTAAGCACAAATTCAATTTTTGTTTGTAGTTAACTATTTAAATTTGGGGGAAAACGAGCTTCCACATCCACAGGTCATATCAGCTTGAGGGTTTTCTTTGACTGCAAATACTTTTTTGATCATCTCATCTGTGAAATCAATAGTAGATCCTTTAATCAGACCTATAGAATCCTTATCAACTACTATTTTAGCTCCTTCACTCTCTATCACGTAATCATTATCCTTCATTTCTGACTCAATATTGAACTTATACACAAATCCTCCACACCCTTCTCCACCATCAACTAAAATCCTCATAAACTCATTAGCCTTACAAATCTTCTTTATTCTTGCTGCGCATTGGCTAGTTACATTGAGATATGAGAATCTTCTCGAAAATAATCGAATCATTGTGTGTATTTAATTTATAATAAATGTAATTATTTAAGCTGCCTTAGCAAAGCCTACTCTGGAATTAGCAAAATCAAAAAGAGTATAATAAGCCCGAATAAACATATCACCTAAAATGATAGTGTTTTTCAAGTATGGTGGGAAATCCATTGCATCGAACCCTGATATGCATTCTGTTTGGTTTTGAGAAGTCACTTGTAATACATATTGCTGAGGAGTCAAAGGATAACTATTTCCAGCAATATTGAAAGTGACAATTGGCAAGGTGTTTAAATCTTTGCAATCAGTCTTCACTACTCCTACCTTTTCGCTAATTAAGTCAATAAGCACTCTGTCTCCAATCAAAATGGATGTTCCAGTATCAACAACTCCGTGGATTCCAGTAAGGTCAATAGTGTTACTTCCAACTGTAATAGAAGAGATGGCTACTTCCCAGTATGTCTTATTAGATAATGGAGCATATTGGAAAGGAGTTTTCGCTAAGCTAGGATTATATCCTCCAAGAGTAAGTCTACTTCCATAAGCTCCTGCGGCCACGCTAAGGTAAAATGCAAACTGAAAGTTAGTCAAGTTTTGCTGCTGATTTAGCATGTTAAAAACTGGCGGAATGTTGTTTACTGCAATAGCAGGCCATGCCATGCCCAAAATTCCATCAAACCTGGCTGCAATGAATGAGACTCCATCAAGCTTGGTAATTTCTCCAAAAAGTACATTTGTAATAGTGAAATCTCCCCAGCTTACTGTATCTTGGCTTATAAAGCCTTCTACTGCACCTTTGGCATAAGTCAAATTGAGGGCTGTTCCATTTTTTACATAAGTGCTGGAAGCTGAAGATCTATAAGTCTTGTGAACAAAGCAAGCAGTTGTTCGGCAATCATATGAAGGAACCCAAAGATTAGAAGATCCAGTATCAAAAACAACTTTGAATGGTTGTGCAGGAGTGCCAATTCCAATTTGGCCATAATATTGGGCATCTAAATAATTGCTAAGAAAGATTTCACTTGTAGCTTGAAAAGTCTTTTTTTGTTCTCTTCTAGCTTTTATGCTTTTGAAATATGCAACTTTTTCTTCTGGAGTTTCATGAACTGGAAGCAAAGGAATTTCATAAATTGCAAAGGCAAATCCTAGTAACAGAAGAAACCTCGCCATTTAATTGTTGATTATTTTTTAGTCATATTATTTATTGAATCTATTGGATTTGAGTTTAGTATAAATTAACTTGTGGCTTATCTTCTTTGAATTTAGAATAATTTTTCTGGTATATTTTATACTTTTATAAAAATATTTTTTAAATTCACATCTATCCTATCCAAGCAAGATTGTATTTAAGCATTTAATCTATTAGTTATAATAACCATCTTTTAGTAATAATTCTTTAAGAAAATATCAAATAGTATATTTTAAATTAAAAGTCTTAATATAAATTAATAAAATTAATGAATAGTAAAACTCTATTTGCAAGCTTCTTTTAATATTGTAATTGAAAGGTAATGATATCTATCTATTTATAATTTGATATTTTTCAATTTATGATATATATAAACAATATAAACCATTATTTAAATCTAAAATACCTTATCACCTCTGATTAATCAACTATAGCTTATCTTCTCTTAGATAAAATCATAAGTGTTTATTTGCCTTCTAATTCTTATTAAAAAGCTGAATTGCTAGTCAAATTAATGATCAGAAATGAATACAAATAAAAATGGGAACAAACTATAAATACTCAATTGATTACATTTATAAACAGTCTCCTTTTCTTTACTATGAAAATCATGAAACAGAATCCAAGTTCCAATCAGAAATTTTTAAGTACTCATGAACATCATTAAAATTTTTTTTTGCCTTTGTAGGGAGCTTCATAGCTCTTGTCTACTGAGCGATGAAATCATACTCAATTTGCTTTATTATATTTTCTACTTTAAGTGGATGCTTATGGCTTGGGCTGAATTATCAAATGACAATTGCAAGATTAGGGGGTTTAATAATTGGATTAGCAATAGAAATTCAACTTAGGGAAAATGACGTATTAATGCTAGGATATTTTGTTGATTGAGTGATACGTAATTTTCTATATAGACTATTACACTTATAAAACATGAATTAGTTATGTTGGATTTTACTTACTTTTTATATTTATTGAGATAATCCATGGAATTGAACTTAACATTCCTCAAAGTATTGTTACAGGGGTGATTTTGACACTGGTTATGTCACTTCTTGAAAAAGATAGAAGAGACTTGTGACTACTTGTTGATATTTATAGAGCTAGATCAATATTTCAAAGCTTCATCATAGATAGCAGCAGTAATTCAATTTTGATTATAGGAGAGGATGAAAGAATTATTATGACAAATGATGCAGCTATTGCATATGCAGACAAAAGAGGGCTTTCTCGAGTTTTAGGAGCTCATGCTACAGAATTTTTTACTCTTACAGCAAAAGAAACTATTGATAAAATTTTAAAAAATGCTTTAGAAGGAATGATAGTTGAAGAAGAATTGACTTTGGACTCAATGCCAATATTAGTAAAAGCGAAACCAGTGCATTTTAATCATAAGCCTGCAATTCATCTAACCATATCGGATATTAGTAACCAAATTGCAAGAAGAAATTTTTTAGCCTCTATTAATAAAGCTCAGGAATTTAAAGTATCAGAAACAGAAAAAAAATTAACTGAATGCTATGTTCAGCAAACCGCAATTTCTGAAAACGAATTCACAAGACTTGCTAAATGTATTTCATGCCAAAAAATGACAAGAACAGTTTTGCAGTGTTTAATTGGGGATGTGAGTCTGAAAAATGATAAATTTGATGCTGAAGTTGAGATTGCAAATATCATACAATGGTCATGATGTGATGCAAAACTTAAAAAATTGAATATTACTCTTAGCAAGCATCCAGATCTTAACAGTCCTATTTTTTGTGATAGGCAATTACATAATAATCTATTGAAAGGAGTGATTCATTTTATCATTTTAAAATCAGACAAAAAATCAAACATCTCAGTTTTTCTAGGAAAAATTGTAATTTTCATATAGACTCACGATAATGAAACATATATAAATTATAGTTTTACTTTTGACTCTCAAACTTTAGATATCAATGAATTTAATTATTTATTCAGCAATGACCCCAATAAAATTAAAAAAATCGAAGAAATGCATGAAATTTTAAAAAAATATGATACAGTAGAGCTAGCTATGTTTGATATCATGCTAACTATTCTTGGAGGACAAATCTTAAGTCACGGCCCACAACAACCGCCTGTATTTCATTTAGTTTATAGCTTAAAACTTCAAGAGCATGCAGGACAAGCCGCCATTGATGCTCCACAAATAAAATTATATGAGAACTCTGCTGATATAGACTCCACAACTATTTCATGACGCTGGAGCCAAGAAAAAACAGAAATTATACAAATTAACCAAAGCAGGGAAAGATATTTCTCGGAGCAAGAAACAAAAGAATCAGCTTCTTATTTGCAAGATAACAAACTTAAGCCAAATCACCCAGAAGATGCTGAAGAAAGTGAAAATGGAGAAGATGATGTTGATGAAAATGTCACTATTTTCGGTTTATCACATTATTTACAAAAAGAAATAGAAGTTCCAGGTCGAATTAATCATTTGCCTGTAAACACCTCATCATTTATGCATAATTCCAATGGCTCTTTTTTATCAGATTTTCATGTAATCCACAAAGGTTTTATTTTGATAGGAAATAAATTCCTCGCAAATTCCCTACAGAAAAATATGGAAGCTATTTTAGGGAAAGAGGTAGAAATCTGTGGAAATAAAGAGGATTTGGCAAATAAAGTTACAAAGGCAGCCGGAGAGAACTCTTTATGCATTATAGTAATAGATGTTCCTAATGGTGTTGAGGCAGCGAAAATAATTAGGCAAAATGGATATAAATATGCCAGGAAGCCCCATATTATTGCGATGTATTCAAATAATGAAGAAGGAAATTTAGCGAGTTATAAAGAAGCTGGCATTGATGAAACAATACCAAAAAGTGCTGGAAGAGAAGTGCTGCAGTCAATTATAAACAAAATTTTATAAACATTAAACATTGATTTAATTAAAATCGTTAAAAAATGAAAGCAAGCTGAGTTGTATAAATGCTGATAATAATGTCCTTCAAACTTGCTAAATATACTACTTGTTTCCTCTTATGACTCCAATAATTTTTTTTATTTCCTTATAACTATTGAATAAGTTACCCAAAATGCAGGAATTAAACATATTTTTATATTTTGAGGTTATCTGCATTCGTAGTTATTAGAACTCAATTTCAAACTGAGATTATAGAGACTATTTAGTATTCGCTCAAAATAACCTAGCCTTAATTAAGAATATAGAAATAAATCAACTGAAAGTATTTTTCATAACGCCGATATAAACTTTTTCAAATAATTTAACCTAAAAACTAACATGGCAGGCTGGGAAGCAGCAGGAGTTGTAATTTCGGTATTTTTCTTTTGTTTTACAATAGGAACACTTTATTTGATGATTCGCTTAGCAAAAATTCTCAGAAATGTATTTTATAACAACAGATCCAATTTTGAAATCGCGCGGGAAATCCCCATTCATCCTAATTTATCTTTTAAAAAGGTATGCAAAAGACTTATTCCAATTTATGCAATATTCACATACAGACAAGTGCAGTACGAAATTCCACCTTCTGGTGGTTTATTTTTGCTATCTTGCTATTTAGTCAGCTTGTGAGGATTTAATATAATTTTCACAACTTATAATTCAGATCTTTCTTATGGGAATGCTGTAATCAGTGCTCTTCTATCTACAGGAGTCTCTTTGGCCCTCTCATCTATAGTTTACTCGTCATACATAGCAAGTTTTAATCAGACCTCATGAGATTTAAATACAATCCAAAATGAAAATCCTCGAGATCATTCAACTATTCTTGAAACAAGACTAAATACTAATATTGCAGGCTATGGAGAAAATATGCTTAAAAAGGTTAGAAAGCTTGAAAAAAGTATTCTAATTATAATTATGCTGATTGTGTTGTTTATATTTTGGGCAATTTATGTAACTGGGACAGGAATAGAAAGCTCGCTTGAAGGAGCAATTATACAATGCTTAGTAGGCTTGGCTTTAGATATCCCTATGAGAATCACTGTATGTCTAGCTGTGAGCTATTTAAAACTCATGCATAGTTATGAAATTTCTTATTTACCTCTGCATGCTCCTATAACTCCACAAACTTTAAAGTTTTATGCAAAATGTCCATATAATAATCCAATTGAACCAGATTCCTGTCATATGGCAGGCGAATCTTTTAAAGAACATTCCCAGAACCTCTGTATAGACAATACTTTTGGTTTTCCAGTTAATCACGAATCTGAGCTGCATAATTCTATAGATTTCCCAAGTCTTGATAGAAAAATCAGAGATCTTGAGCTCTTGCAGAATTTTGATGCAACTATTTCTAAAATTGGCTATGAAGATGACCCAGACCCTGAGTTTGAGCCAGATGTTTTGTCTGAGCCTGATTTTAAGGTAAAAGAATTTTGCGAAAGCCATAGAACTGAGCAAAGTGAAATTGAAACATTGGCCTCTCATAATGAAGATTCTATAGATGAGCCACTGCTCAGTCCTTATTTATATCCTTCCACCCCAGTTTCCAAAAAAGAAACAAAAATGCAATTTTCCCCTTCTCCTCAGAAATATATGAGCCCATCTAAATCTTCAGACCAAATAATTCATAGAGTTCCAGCTTTTGATTTAAGACTTCACCAATGTGACAGCCCAATTTCTCGAGGAGAAAATTCTGCAGATATATCAAGAAATGAAGAAATTGAGTCATACGATTCAGATTCATGTCAAGATGCTATATTTTTCAACGAAGAATTAGAGATAACGCCAACTGTTCCAATACAAATGAATGAGGAAACAGAAAAAACTGAATCAAGAAATTCTCCTGTCTTATTTTTAGCTACCAATGAACCAATTCCTTATTTGCCTGGATATAGCTCAAATTCACCTGAAACTAAAATGAATGAAGTTTACTCGAGGCCTTATACTTCTTCTTTTGATGAAAGAGAAAGCAAAGCGAAACTTCCAGTTGTGGAAGAAGTTCCCAACAAGTTTACATCAAATGCTGCTCATTATGAAGCTAAAGAAGAGCTTAATGATCATATTGATACCGAAGAAAGTATCAGGACAGAAGATTCTTTTGTAGGCGGATTCATACGTTTACCTCCAAAATCAGGCCAATCTACATCAAGAGGAGATTTTATTTCACCTGTTGTATATACATCTAGAGATATTATGGCTGAATGGGATATACAATCATCGTCTAATAATTTCCAGTTGCAAAGCAATGAAGGGGAGTTTCCATCTTTTTCGAAAAATAATCCAGCTGTTCCTTGCAGCATTTTCCCTATTATTGATGAAGAACCTTCACAGAATAAAAAGAGAAAGAATAAAGAAAGGCCTCCTACATATAAAACTGCACATTTCTTGAAGCAAGGGACAATTGATATTTATAGTGCTCATCACAAAGTTGCTGAAGGGTTTAGCAAGCCTCGTTCAAAATCTCATACTGGGAGAGATAAAAGACACCATTCTAATGAGAGAACTTCCCAGCCTCCCTCTACTAATAATAGAGAAAATTTAGATTTCATTGTAAACTTGACTAAAAAACAGCTACAAGAAAGACTGAAAAGAAGGACCGGCAGAAAATTTGATGAAGAAGAACTAGCTGAATTCCCAATGCCTCCAGAAGAACCAATCTCAGTTGATAAAAAAGTTTTCAAAAAAAAGTCGACCCGAAAACTCCTCAAAAATGTAGACATGCTCATAAATGGAAAAGAAAATGTCCAACAAACTGAAGACTTAGATAAACTAAAATCAATGCTGGCAGTCCGCCAAAACTTCAAAAGAAAGTATAGTATCTCTAAAAACAACCCTTATTCACAAAAAATACCTTTAGATTTCCCCAATGAAAGAGAGATAGAAGAACTCAGACTTCACGATGAAGATTTTATGAGAAAACAAGAAATGAAAATGAAAGCTATATCTTCTATTTATGCCAACTCAAGACCATCTACTATATCTCCAAAATATAGAAGAGGCACCAAAACTGCTGAGCCAACTCAACAGTTATCACCTTCAAAATCCGACAACTTGATCCCCAAAATGAATAGATTATTATAGAGCTATAAATTACTGATATTTTATGCTTAATTTACCTAAATTCTATAAATCCCAGTTTCTTCTTTCATTGTGTGCAGCAACTCTTTCTTGCTTTTCTGGAGGCAACTGCGCTTTCTGTTCCCAATAAGGCCCAATTTGGTCTGGGCTTAGGTGTGGAAGTTCAGGTAACTGGAATTTGATGTCAGCGTATTTCTCTACAAAGAACATCATTGGAGGGACTTTGGCTTCATTTGTATATTGGACATAAGGAGGATTTTTGTGGTAAGCTGGGAATAAATATATAACTGGCACATGATCAATTTTAACGTTTTTGTGTACAGTTTGAGTAGCGGTATCCATTCTATAGACTTTTACATGAGGATAGTTCAATTCTTTGAAACGCTTGGCAACTTTATTGAAATATGGGGCAAGGTTTAGAGAATCTTCATTTTGATAGGAAGAATAAAGCAAGAGGAGCACGTCAGTTCCTTCTGATAACACTTTTTCTTCAAATTGATCCATAGTGACTATAGGGGTATCTGAATATTTACTCTCCAACTCAGGGTTTGGCCTTATGTCAGCTATGTTTTTAGATGATAGACGATTCTCTATAAAATCTGAAACAAATAGCCTTATACTTGATTCTGTGATGGGTTGGCCTTCTTTATAAGGCAGGATTCTATCGTCAAGAACATTAAAAGCCATACTTGGAAGAATTTCAGTGACTAATCCAAGCTTCTTTTTCCTTTGTTTTATCATAGGATCAGTTCCGTCCATCCAGACAAATTTTATATCTTCGTCAAAGTCTCTTGCCACTTTGGTAAGTATATTGATATAGTAATCCTGATTAACATTATGCTTATCGAGAAACATCACAAGCATAGGAAGTGCTATTTCTTTATAAACCTGAAAATTATACCCAGAAAGCTCTTCAACAATTCCAACTCCAGCTGCAGAAATCCATTTCTTAATATTTTGAGATATTTCTAAATCTAGAATTTTTAGGTCAGAGTCTTTTTTCTTCAAAGCTAAACAATTATAGCATCTAACAATCTCACTTCCTTTAGATTTGAGTTCTTTGATAAGAGTTTTATTTGTTAAAATCCCCATTTTCGATCCAATTCAATTAGCCAAAGAAATAGCTGTCTTTTCATATTCTTTCAGTGGCGAATCTTCACTATCATCATTTTCATAAAATATCCCCAAAACACGTAAGAAATTTTTATTTTCTCTTGGAGCTTCGAAAAAAGTGTCAAGCTCATCCTCAGAGTTGATAGTAGAAACTGGCATGTAAATTTTATCGAGGAAGGACACGATATTTTCTACTTTCATGAGATCTTCGTATCTATAAAACTTTCCTTTTTTTATCACGTAGAGAAGTGGCAATTGATCAGTCCCTGGGATGTGTTTTTTAATAAAATTTAGCTTTGACATATCAATTCTAACGAATTTTATCTTTGGAGTTAGTTTTTCAAGAGCCTCAAACACTTCTGCATATATTGGTTCTATCTGGCAGCAGTGAGTGCACCATTTAGCTGATATTCCAAGCAAAAAAATTTCTTCCTGCTTCATGATATCTTTGAAGTGCTGCTCTGATGTTATATTGAAGTCCCCAACAGAAAAATTTGGGATTGTGCAATTAGAACTCGCTAGAATCAAGGGCAAAAACATGATAAAATAGAGAATCACCATTTTATAAACTCAATTGTAAATATGATAATTGATCAACAAGGCAAAACGTTTGCGTTAATTTTGAAATCTGCTTTCACAATTTCAATCCTTTCTTTCTTGCTTTGTCTCGCGCTCTCTCTAGCAAGTATTTTATCCCCTCAATGAGTCTCCTTCGTCTACAAAGACCAGTCGTATGAATACAACTTTTTTGAATGCACCAACTGCCCATCAGAATACGATGGAACAACTTATTCCTGCTTAAAGCATAACGCTTGCAAGTCATCAGAAACTGATCTCTGCAGCAAAGCAAAAAACTTACAAAGCGGACATGTGGTAATAATTGCATTTGAGATAACTACCACAATTTTGATTGTTTTACTGTTAGAAAGACTGATTTTCATTTTATTCAGAAAAGGGTTTGGAAAAATAAAGTTTCTTTATTTTTTAGCAATTTCTATTGGAATTCTCCGACTTGTTGAATTCGTGGCGTATGCTGGGCTAACTTCTGTTGGGTTTGCATCAGACTGTGACAATACAGAAAATATATGCAGCGAAAGCGGGCTAAAATTACTGTTAGCTTCATTTCTTGCTACAAGCTCTGGCTCAATTTTTGTTCTTATTTTGTTGAGATTGAAAAGTCTAAAGCTAGAAGAAAATAGAGAACTTGATGGAACTGAGTATTACAGACCTTGGTTTTATGGAAAAATTTTGCCTGTTATGTTGATTGGAGCTGGCTTCTTAGGAGCCAGCTTAGGGTGAAGCTGATTCTTTTATTATAACATTGAAAAGCAATACGGGACTCTAACTTATATGAAGGATCAAGATGGCTGGGAAAATAAAGATTACTCCTGCATAACTGGCCCAGCATGTGGAAGCAGCACACATTATGCTTCTGAAGAGCGTTTATGTACAGCAATCACCCGTGCTAAAAATGCAGGGTATATATATTCGTGGCTTATCTATGTTTCTTTTATGTGCTTCTGCCTTTGAATGGAAAATTTAACATATATAGTTTTAAGGAAGCAGTTTGGGTTTTCTGAAACAAATTTCCTATGGCCTCCTTTGTGTGTGCTGTTTGGCCTGATAGCTATACTTAACTGGTTTAGCATATCTGAAGCCTCTTATAATGGTTCTTGCAAAGTTGAAGCTGGGGACGAAAATATTTCATTCTGCGTTGATCAAGGCGCAACTTTTAGTATGATAAGTACAATGTGCTTGTTTTTGGCTGGGATTTTATATTGCGTCATCTATTGCCAAATGAAGTCTGACAAAGCAGCAGCAAGACAAATATTCCCAAGAGGGTCTTTATCTATGAATAAAAAAGTATTAGATGGGCTACCAAGCTGTGGGAAAACATTGGATGAAAGCCATGATGATTTCAGAAATTCAACATTCTACGATGAAAGCCCGAGTAAATTGGAAAGACCAAGCACAACAGATACAGTTGAAACTGAAGGGAATCCAGCAATCATTGTACAAGAACTAGATAATGTGACAAGGGAGAGTACACCTTTATCATGCAGAGACAACTCTGATGGAATTGTAAAGCCTCGCCATAATAGAAAAGCTCATAACTCATATAAAGGAAGCTTTGGCGGACACGAAAAGAAGTAATAATAATTTTAAATATTTCCTGCTTAAACTGTTTATTTTATAAATTAAATAATTGCTATGGGTCCTGGAATACATTTTTTTTGAAAGGAGCATTCTCTTAGCCATCCTGGAAGAACTTTTCTTACGTTAAGAGGTTGCTTTTTCGTATCTCTTGTTATAATATGAGTAACTCTTGGGAGATATTTATTAACATAAGTCCCTCCTCCTAACACAATTAATTCTTTTAAATCCTTTTCTTCTTCAGGTTCTATTCCATCCATCCAAAATACGCATTTTCCTAAATAATACTCTTGGACATAGTCATCATCATTGATGGGCTTAGAGATCATAATAGTTTGAGGATCAATCCATTTATTTTCTTTTAGGCACTCATCTATTCATTCTTCTGGAATTATTTTAGTCTCAGGCAAACAGTATTGAAGATAGATTATATGTTTATTTGTAGTAACTACACAAAAACATTCTGGAGAAAAATTTTCAACAATTTGGCCTCCTTTTTTTTGGATTGCTCGCGTTTTTTCTTTTGAGATCTTGTAAGGCCAAATTTTTAAGCCATCAAATAAATTAAGCTTATAACGGGAGTATTGGGTATTGAATTTTTTCTTAAGATAGGAGTCGTTAAGTCACTTGATGGTTACGATGGGGATTTTCTTGTCACTTGAAGTTTGGGTTTTGAGAGTTCCATAATGTTTTGCAACAAGGACTGATGCTGCTTGAGTAAGATCTGCTTCGAATCTTCCTCCTAGTTCTGTGACGTTTTCAGAGATTTTTGCTTTTTCTTGAGTTGTAAAACCTGAAGCACAAACTACAAGTGTTTCCATATCAAAATTCTAAAAATAAATTTTATTATTCTATTTAAAAATGATATAGAAGCCATATGAAATATCTGGAATATATTATCAGTTTTAACTTCCACTCGATATATGAGTAAAATTAACTTATATGCTTAATCCCTTTACCCGAATATTTTATAATGGGTGACTTTGAGATACCATGGGTAGAAAAATACAGACCTCAAGTTTTAGAAGATGTTGTAGGCAACGAACGAGCAATTCAGCAGCTTAATTCAATTGCACTTCAAGGTAACATGCCAAACCTTCTCCTTGTGGGCCCTCCAGGTTGTGGCAAAACTACTAGCATCTGATGTTTAGCCCGCCAAATGCTTGGAGATTCTGTAAAGCAAGGAGTCTGTGAACTTAATGCTTCAGATGAGCGTGGCATTGAAGTTGTCAGAGAAAAAATCAAAGCTTTTGCCCAACAAAAAGTAAATGTCCCTCCGAACATGCACAAAGTAATCATCCTCGATGAAGCAGATTCCATGACAGCAAGTGCCCAGCAGGCTCTACGAATGATTATGACTGACTATACAAATACCACAAGATTTGCTTTAGCCTGCAACGATTCTTCTAAAATAATAGAAGCTATCCAATCCAGATGCGCCATTTTGAGATTCACAAGACTTAATGACGCTGAGGTGTTACAAAGATTATTAAGGATCACAGACCAAGAAAGTGTCACATATGACGACAAAGGCATGGAAGCTTTAGTTTTCACTGCAGAAGGCGACATGAGAAATGCAATTAATAATTTGCAAGCAACAGTATCAGCTTTTAATGTGGTCAATTTTGAAAATGTTTTCAGAGTTTGTGATCAGCCTCACCCTGATTTACTTAAAAGTGTTATCCAAAAATGCACTGAAGGGCAGTTTACTACAGCAGCTGATAGTTTGCAAGTGTTGTGGATCCAAGGATACTCACCATTAGATATCATTGGATCGCTCTATCGAGTTGTTACAAATTTTAGCATGAATGAGCACATGCAGCTGAGATATCTCAAAGAAATCGCAGTGCTAAGAATGAGGATGCTTGATGGAGTCTGCACTTTGTTACAAGTGCACGGATGCCTTGCAAAGCTGTGCGAGATAAGCATGTGTCAATCTTAATTAAATAGAGAATTTATTTTTATTAAGCAGGCCCTTGAGTGATGCTTTTTATTGTGTCTAAAATTATTTCTGAGTAAGATTTCATTTCTGACACATCTGAGTTTAGGTAAATTTCTGATATTGATTTTATTTCTTCAGTCCTGTGATTTAGTGACAAAAATCCATTACTTTTAACAATGTCTTTAAGGATTTCGAAAAATCTGGCTTTTAGAAGAAAATCTGAAAGATTTTCTAGGTTCTGAATGACGATGTCACATAGTAATTTCAAATCATTCGTATAAAAGAAGCCTTGAGTTGCAGGGCTTTCCAAAATGAGCTTCAAGCATTCTAAGCATTTTATAGTTTCTTCACCTTCACTTTTGTTGAGTAGTTGTAGCAGCAGCTCTCCAAAGTATCTAGCATTTTTATGAGTGGAGCATAATTCTAGAAACAGTTCTTCTGATTCTTTTGAGCTAGAAATTAAAATTCTGACCACAGCATTATAAGCGTTTTCTTCTTGAATGTATTCCAAAGCGTCAAACAAAGCCCGCATAAAGCTGGAAACATCTTTAAGGTCTTTGAAGTTTTCATTACCATATATTGCAGTGAATAACAAGAAAGCATCATGACAGACCTCTTCTGGCTTGGTACCGGTAATATATTTATACATAGCTTCAGGGAAGACTTTGTTTTCCGTTATCTGAGGAAGCACTTTAGCTTTGATATGAGTGTTCAACTGCCGTAAGATTCTTACAGTGTGCTTGCTTACGTCATTATTTTCAACACTATTTAAGAATGTATAAACTAAATCATCAACCAGCCCAAATGAGGGATCAGCAATGTTATTCAGCCACTCTGTAACCAAAGGGCCAGGAATGGCAGTTTCAAGTCTGTCAAGGATTTTTCTCATTTCAATAATACCGTCGAGAGCCATTTTTATATTATAAAATGATTTTGACTGTGAAGTTATTTTCTTCTACTCATGCAAATTAAGCATTTTGATTTGATGAGAAATTTTTAGCAAGTATAATTCTAAGTAGGTTGATAAAAATAAGACATTTATCAATTAGTAAATTTACTTATATTATTTTGCAAAACAATTTTAATTAATTAAGAATTAAATTTAGTCAAAATATTCATCATTATCAAAATCTGAAAATTGGGTCAAAAATAATGGCCTTTCATTTTGAATAGTATGGGGTTTTGGTTTCTTCAAGAAATACCTTGCTAAAAGGCAAGACATGATTAGAATTAAAACAATACAAAATCCAAGTATCATCCAAATCCATCATGAGTTGCCATTACTATGATACTGATAACCATCATCATTATCATTACTACCTGCAGCAGTTCTTCTTACACTTATAGATGTCGAGTTTACTGACATATTTTCATTAGCTAATGTTACAAATATTTCAAAAGTGTCCGTTCCTCATTCCTTTAGCATCTGCTTATACTCATTAAGTGTCATTTTAGGAATAATTATTTGAGGCTTTTTCAAAATATAGCTTCTTAGATAAGGTGTTAGAGCTCCAATAGCAGTTATTGTATTAGAATTTAAGAATGCTACACTTCCAGTAGCTTGAGGATACAACTGTGGAGAAATTGTCATGTCGTACATTATTGAGTTATCAGCACTCACTTTTGTGTTATAAACTCTTATGTAAAACTCACTTTTGGAGGAAAGAATTGAGGATACTATAAAATCAGGCTGATAGTAGTCAGAACAAACGATAAGAGATGGAAGAGCAATATAATCGTTCAATGTATTGTTGTATGGATAAAATCTCGTCATCACTTGCGGGCTGCTCTTAGAGTTTAATAAAAATTGGTGAATTTTAGTCCCAACAGTCCCAGTAAATAGAAAGTTCCCACATACCCCAACAGATACAATATAATCACCATCCTTCATTGGTAGGCCGCCTACTATTTCACTGACATTAGTAACATTGCCATTCTTCGTTTGAAGAATTCTTGTTCCATATCAATGATCGGCCACATATAAATATAAGTCATTATTTGAATAAACTCCATCAACTGCGTGAGCATAAAAAGCTGGAAGTTGAAGAGAGTGGAAGTCAATGATTTCTACAATCGTCAAATTTAAATCGTCGCTATTTCAATGCACAGCAATTCTGATCACATGATTATTTCTGTATTTTTCATAGTCTGCTTCATCTGAAGAATCAATTGAAATCAGCATGAAGTCATAGTTAGTGGAAGGAATTGCTTTAAGTCATGCGGGACTGAACTCGACTTCTAAAACACTTATTTTTGTTACACTTCCTCTCACAAAGTCATACTCTCATAGAACCAAAGCAAACTGGTTAAGAGTTAAATTCACTAATTTTCCTTCGTTTCAGGAAAATTGCTCAGTCATCTGATGTTGACAAGCAGTTACAAATAAAGTTAAGTCACCTTGAGTTCCTATATCTTCAACTATAGAGCAAACAGGATTTGTACCATTTATATAGTCTGAAACGTTTAAAGTGTTTTCAACTGGGACATCTGGAGAATTGAAACTATCGTCCTCGCTGGGTACACCAGTTAAGTTAAATATAAGCAGACCTTGTGTGCTACTTGCAACGATAACCCTATTAGTATTTTTAATTGCAGTATGGTCTGTGAAATTTTCATTATAATCTCCTTCATAGTGATCTGTCAATATCATTTGGGGTCATTTTATAGCAGGAACATAGTTTGGCTCTTTATAATTAAATGTTGGATATTTCCCATTGATATTTAAATAGGATTTTACATTTTGTCCTTGATATGAGCTTCCTAAGTCTACAATTGCTTCTATATCATAATCAATGACCAGCTGTTGGCTAATATTCCAAAGCTCTTGATTAATTCATATATTTTCCCCATCTGGAAAAATGTTGAGAATTACTGGTAGAAAAACAGAAGAAACCTCATTAGATGCATTTAATGTTAAATTTGCAATGTATTGGAGCTGGCTTACTGATAAAGGATTAGCCATGGATATCTGAGAATAAAAATTTAATTGGCAGGGCTGGTCATAAGGTATTGTTGGACAATTTGAGCCATAAAACATCAGATCTTGATTTGTTTTATTTGGGCATAAAACTCCAATAATTCCCCAGTAAACTTCGTACTCACTTGAGACGTCAAATTGACAAGAATCCTCAACTGGAATATATGCAAGCAAACTACTATGTGTTGTTTGTAGCCCATCTATAACTAAAATTTTTCCGGTAACCTGAATAAATAGCACATTCTGAATATTTTTAGCATTAATATAAGTTGCTTGATATCTAGCTCTAACTCGTTTAATAAAAGTTAGAGTTGTAGAGTAAATATCTATTGATCCATCGCTGAATATTATATATATTTGCTCTGTAGTTCCTATCATTCTGACAGCATTGGTTATGTTTGCTTTATCTACACAGTAAGGAAGAATAGGAATTTCTCCATTATACACAAAATCTAAATCGATAATATTGACACCGTTATACTGATCTAAAATATATAGATAAGAGTCAGGAAAGTTTTCTGATGGAGACGTCATAGTGGCATCTATGATATATAAGTCCATATTAAAAAGCTTTGCTGATACTTGTATCATGCTTTCATACATATTATTTTCTTCATTAGTTATATAAAGATCAATTAAATCATGGTCCCCACAAAGTAAATAATTATTATATGCGATAAATATATTGCATTGTACCAAAGGAGTCCAAGTTTGGATTGTCTGGTTAGATGCAGAATCAATCAAACTTATAAGTGGAGAGCCAGGTTCAGGTAAGGAATAAATAAGCCATCCTTGAGAGCATATAACTGTAGAAATAGGGTTAATCAGTGAGGCAAACTTGTCTATTCCACTTTCACCATAATTAAATACAAAAATTTCATTGTGTGTATACATAAAAAGTTCAATTCCAATTATTTGGGCAGAAGTAAGATTCATATTAATTGGGACAGTTTCCAAGTAGCTGACTATTTCATAAGGTGAATATGTAAATGAAAAATCTGAAGAGATACTATTTAATTGTAGAGAAAAATTCATATTTGGTCCAGAAAAAAAGTTTGTTGGATTGCCAATAATATTAGCAATAAATCCGTCAAATTCAACATTAATTTGTATAGGCTCCAATGGAATTGGGGTATACCCATCCATATACAGAATGCTATTGATACTTTCAGGAATACCCATGACTGTGATTCATCTTGTCGATTTTTCATTTGACACTAATGCTGATTCTGCTATTATTTCAGCTGAATAAACAAAATCGCCTGGTGTGACTCTCAATCTTCAATAGTCCAGTGTAAACCCATAAGAAGTTATTGCATAAAGATCAAATCTCACATAGAAAAACTGGCCATAAAAGCCATAAAACACTTTCCACATCCCATTAGGATCAAATTTCTGCCCCACAAGTGCTTCGATATCTAAATGAAACAATATATCTTGTGCAAAAATAGATCGATCTTGGATTACCATTAATGATGTATTATTTTGGCCTAATACATCTAAAAAGAAATAATTCAGCAAGTTTTGGCTTGATTTTATTGGCGATATATTTCCATATAAGTCATAGCTTGTAACTCAAAATACTTCATCAAATTTAATAGGACTGAATGCAATGATTCCTTGCTCAGTGCCTACAGCTATAGCTCTTTCAAGCTGAGAAGGATTGTCTTTATATGCAATACTGAAGCTTCTACCAAATCTGGACAAGTCAAAATAATCTGATTCAAAAAAGAACTGATTTTGAGGATTCAGTTCATATAAAATGACTCCAATGTTGGTATCCAGCAGATAAATACACGAATCTAAAATCAGTGAATCTACTGGATTAGGAATTAGATTATTTGCGTTCGGGAGTGTAAAATACCTCGTTACAGTTTGCATAAGCACTGGACCATAAGGATCACTGAAATTATAAATAAAAAGCACGCCGTTATATGACGAAAAGCTAGCAGAAAAAATCCCAGAAATTGGTATTACTGTAGTACCTTGTATTTCAGTTGATATTTTCAAGCTAGATGTATATCTCACATCTCACAAGTTTAGGAGCTCAGGCTGATCAGGCTCTTCTGGGTTAGTAACATTCATGACATATAAATCATTTCTCGTCACATTTTGTCCGTCAACTTCTTCTAACTGGCCAAGCAAAATAAGTGCATATTTACTGTCACCATTAGTAAATAATGCAACTTGCAGTATATTTGGTTCCATATGTTGATAATCCAAGCTCTCGTTTCAGTGCATCGCTAATTGCCCATTTGTCAGCAATAAGCTATAAATTTCTATATAACTCTGGAAAAATCCGAACATTATCATTTTGTTGTCCATCCTAAATGATGAAACTTGCCTCTGATTCGGGGTCTCCTGAACTGAAGGCCCTCTTATGTTTCCGAATTCAATTGAATGAGTGGTATTAAAATAAATTGGATCAAATATCTGCAGGCTGTCTCCTGTAAAGTTATTTTCACCTACAGAAAATGCTAATTCTTCACCTTCAAAAAAATCATTTAAATTCAGGTTTAAATATTCATTCTGTGAAATGTAAGCTGCAAATGGGTCTTCAGTGACCCCAAATACATACACTTGTAATACTACAAGGAAAAATATGAGTACCATTATTTATTTAAATCTCAATAATGATAATTAATCCTAATTGTATCATTTTACCCAAGGTATTTGATATTTAATCTAACTATTTCTTGTATGGACGAGGTCTTGCAAAAAATCGAAAATATCTGTTTTGTCAATGCAAGCCATGATGTGATTTTTTTGCAAAATCCTTCTCTTTCCTTCTTCAGTGTGGATTCATGCTCTATGGGCCAGCTCTATTATAAACAGCTCACACGCTTTCCCAAAAAGTGCAGGGGTTTCTGCACTTATCATGCGGACATCTTCGTCGGATTTCATTATTTTTTTAATTCGAGCTAGAGGCAATTGATGATTTTTGAAGTCATCAGGGGAGAAATTTTCAACCTCCAGCTTCTGGGCGTCAATTAATTTGTCAAGATTCTTTATATGTTCTTGGTATGCGACTTGGTCAAAGTTCTCATCTATTGTAGGAGGCATCATATAAAACCCTAGCATAGAATCTTTACCTATGCTTTTAGACTCCATTGTTTGAATATAAACTTATTTAAAAATTAGATTAATATGGGCTAATACAAGTAGAAATATTAATTAATTGTTCCAAGAAGCTTATCAAGCTTTGATTCGATCCTGGAAAGTCTTGTGTTTAGTTTTTTGAACTTGGATTTTGTCTGTATTAGCCCAGCTTCTTCTTTACTTTGTATGGTATTTAGCATTTTATTGGTAACGTGGAATACTTTTAATGATTTTTCCAGCTCTTCCACTTGCTGCTTAAATCCCATGCTTCTTACCCCATATTTCTTCTTTATGAGATTAAGCCTGAATGCATCAATAGCTACAATTCCTGCAGCACGAGTACTTTTTATAGCATAAAATGCTTTATTTTGACTGGTGTCTAGCTGTAATGACGTTTCCAGTATAAACACCACCATAGAAAAGGCGAAAGCTCCCCATAAGGCAGAAACAATTGTAACCATTCTTCCAAAATGGGTCCCAGGGTATAGATCTCCAAATCCAATTGTTGCTATTGCTTCTGCACAGCATCATACTGCATTCGAATATGACTCGAAATCGAATCCAGAAATATCTGTATAAGGCCTTTCAAACACCCTTAAAAATATTCCAAATAAAAGAAACCCTGGAACAATGAAAACAGCAACCACAAAAAATGGATGCGTCTTCATCAAGCATCTTATTGAAAATCTTACGTTTGATTTCGCTTCATACTTAGCGCAATAGTATCTTGCATGGTCATCTTGATAAGAGCTTAAGTTAAATATAGCTCGGAATATAAATAAGACTCTTACAAACATGAATACATATAAAAATTCAGTAAATATATAGCAAACTTCAACTGTGTTATTTCCTCCGTCTGGCTTAGCAAGTCTATAGTTTTGGCTTATGTAAATTGGTGCATGTATATAAGGATAAGGAAAAATTGATAAAATAATGGACTCAAGGAAAAAACTCATTGAAAGTCGTCTTCTTTTTTTCCTGATAGTGCGGTTAAATTCATCATACTTAGGTGTGTTAACTAGAAAAGGGTTTCTGCGAAATCTGTATCATTGTTGTTTAGATTGGTGCCTAATGTAAAGGAAAATTAATGAAATCACTGTAAACGCAAAAGTTATTCAGTTAAAGGCTTCTTCTTCATTTTCCTTGCAATTTGAATGTGTTCGATCATCTGAATAGCTTTTTTCATAATCAACTGTTGAAGTTATTATTCCAATTACAGCAAAAATCGCAGCAATCAGCTCCGCTAGTCGTCATTGGATATATAGGTTTTTAGATGATTTTGACAAATGATTCATTGAAAATGAGCTCAGAATTAAGCTTGATCTAGAACTTTCACTAATAAAGTCATCAGCTGAAGTATGAATCAACATTCAACTATTTAATTTTGGCAACTTTAGTTTAAAATGGAAATTAAAATTATGGTTAGGGTGTCAAAAATTTATCCTAGTCTTCTTCCAATAAGCCGCTATAGTCTCTTTTCAACCTTTCGAATTCGGCTGTACCTTCTAAATTCCCTGATTTTGAGTTTTTACTTTCAAGGTCGTCTTGTATTTGCGCTTTATTCATTTCATTGCTCTCGCTTAGAGGTGTTGGAACATCTGAGTATCCAAAACTTTGAGACCTTTTAAGCTCTGATCTCCCTGATTTTGGGGTAGAAATAGGACTTAAATTTATATGAGCAGCTTTATTTAAAGTTCTTGGAGACTCAGCATCATTTTCTTTGATTTCTGGTAATGTAAAGGTTAGCCCAATAGGATTTTTCGCGGAGTCAACCCCAGATTCTTCTTCAATAATGCTAGATAAATCTTCCAACCTTGCCGAACTCAAGACGAATTTTTCTTCAGCTCCTGCTCCAGTGATATTTAAAAGGTCCTCTAGCTTGACATCTCTTTTTTCCTCAATCCCTGCTCCTGCATTTATAAGAGAATACACAACAGCTTCTCTTTCTGACATTGATAAAGAGTTCAAAATATCGTCATTTATAAGGATTTTGTTATAAATTGAAGAGTCCCTATAGCTTTCTGTCAGCGATTTTGATATATCGAGTGGCTCTATATTAGGAGGGTTTATATTGGTTAATGGAGGAATTGACATAGGTGGCCTTGTATTTCTTTCTAATAGCATTTTGATCAGTTCCCGAGCTTTAATAATTGAATTTACAAGATTATTGGTTGTTTCTGGCATGGAAGAATCCTCACTCATGCTATCTTGGATGGTATCTCCTTCAATAGAAACTGATTCATCTCTTGATCTTGCTTGAATTCTTCCAGCAACTGCAATTAGTTCTGCATCAATTTGCTGTAAAAACTTTTTCTCTGACTCTTCTTCTTTTTGAGAAGCTTGCTTTATAGCCACCAAAGTATCTGCAAGGCCTTGCATTTGACTCTGCCACTTGTTTTTTTCTCTTTCATATGTTTCTTGAGTCAGGCGGATGTCTTTTAAAAGTGCTTTGTGCTTGACTTCTCATTTTCTCTTGTGCTTGTCGATTTGTTGTAAATTCTGTGCTTCTTTGATTTTATGTTCTCCTTTGACTCGGTCTAGTTCGTCTTCTAGTTCTTTTAGCTGTGCTCTTAGTGCAGAAATTTCTTGTTTCATATTAATTAAATAATTAAAAAATTCTTATTTAGCACAGATGTGCCTCTTAGTTAAAAATTTCTTGTTTTATGCTAATTAAAGCTTCTAAAAAATTTATTTTTTTACCCCTAATTTATCACAAATATGCATCATTAGGTTCCCAAGTTTTGGCTGGCCTTTTTTAGTTTTTGCACTTAAAAGGTGTGCTGTCTTGAATTTCTGTTTTTCTTTTTCCTGCTGTTTTCTTTCTTCATAAGCTTTTTGCTTGATTTGTTTTTCTTTTTCTTTTTTGGCTTTCTCTCTGTACGTTAACGATTTAGAAAATCTATTTGGCTTAGGAAGCTCATTTCCTCTTGCTTTTTCCCCTCCACTCATCTCTTTATATAGATGTTTGAACCTGTCAGGAGCTTCAGGAACTTCTATTTGCTTTGCATCCTCTTTGATTTTCTTCTCTTTGAAATGCTTTACTTTTCTTTGTCCTAATTTATGCTTGAGTGATGGATTTTTCATATTGCAATAGCATAAAGATGTCAGAAGAAGAGGCCAAACACACAGTTATAGAAACTAATGAAGTTGTCCGTGGGGTTGATCAAGACGGAAACACAATGGTAAATCAGTACTCCATCATCAAAAACCTTGGAGAAGGAGCATTTGGTAAGGTAAAGCTCTGCAAAAAAGGAGCTGAGCTTTATGCTGTCAAAATCTACAACAAAGCACTGCTTCGCAAAAAGAGAGATTACTACAGAAATGAAGACGGCGGGATGACTGTTACTAATGCTCTACAGGACGTAGCGAAAGAAATTGCGCTGATGAAAAAATTAAACCATGTCAATGTGGTTTCTCTATATGAAGTAATTGATGATGAAGATAGAGACAAAATCTACATGATCATGGATTTCTGTGGGAAAGGCGCTATTATGGAGTGGGATGCTGATAATGAGACATTTTATTTCCCTTGGAATTCTTCTGGAGTCATCAGAGAACAGCAAATTAGAAAATTTTTTAGAGACATGGTATGTGGGCTGGAATATTTACACTATCATAATATTATCCATAGAGATATTAAGCCACAAAATATTTTACTCACTGATGAGTGGAATGTAAAAATTGGAGATTTTGGCCAAGCTCATATATTTGGGGAAAGTGATGTAGAAAGCAGAACCTTAGGGACTTATCAGTTTTTCCCACCTGAGTGCTGCTCGCCTGAAACTGAAGGATTTTCAGGGAAATCAGCTGATATTTGGGCCTTGGGGCTTACATTATATGCAATGATTTACAAAAAATTGCCTTATATAGCAGGAGATTCACTTTTATCAATTTTTGATGCAATTCAAAGCTTTGAGCTAGCATTTGATCAAACAGTACAAATTTCACCCCAGTTACAAAATTTATTGATTAGATTACTTGATAAAAACCCTGATACAAGGATAAAGATGTATGAATTATTGCAAGATCCGTGGATTAATATGGATTGCCATCCTCTACTTCCAACGACAGAGCCAATTATTGCCCCAACAGAGGAAGAAATTATTCAAGCCGTGAAGCCAATTAGAGCAATGGTTATAGCCGTAAGAGTTATATAGAAATTATATGGAAGAAAATGGAAAAACCAAGCTAGAAAGAAGGCTGAAAATAAATAGATTACTTAAAAGATATAAAATTACTAAATCATAAATGTGCATCAGGCTAAATATATTTTAAAATTATTAATTACTTGAATTTAGATCTATAATACCTTATATTGGTTTTTTATTAAATTATTTTAATTTAATTTTTTAAAAATTGTAAATTCCCAAGAAAAGAAATGGAAAAAGTTGCCAGAGAAATTTTGCAAAATTTGACTAATCTGACTATTTATGCTTGAATGTGATATTATTGACACATAGGTATTTTTTACAATCCAGCTTGGACATATTTTTCAAAATATATGGAGGTTACTAATATATTTTTTTGAAAAATCTTTTTTACTTGATTCAAATTCTTCTAACGATTTCTTATAAAAAT
Source organism: Blepharisma japonicum (assembly GCA_949751835.1). NCBI lineage: Eukaryota > Ciliophora > Heterotrichea > Heterotrichida > Blepharismidae > Blepharisma > Blepharisma japonicum. Next base: position 36,744 of record CATKHK010000044.1, on the reverse strand, counting down.
TCATTAAATTAGTACACTGGATAATAGATATTTTATGGCAGAAGGAATCAGACTAGGCTCTTGCTAAACTGCTTCTATCCGGAATTATCTAAAACTGGGGAATAAAATATCTCATTCGATAAATTCAAATTCTAAACACAATCATGAGCTCAATTTTATGCTAAAATTATATTTATTTTACTTGAACTTATTTCTACAGTTAATGCTCTACCAGTTCAATTGAATCTGAATACTTCTTACCTAGCCATAATAGAACAATGGATAAGGAGAACAATAATTTGTATTGGGACTTTTATCAATATAATCAATATAGCCAGCAGCTACCTAATTTTGAGAATATTTCTCAAGGCTGTGTCTGGGTGCCTTGCATTCCTGACTTTAATACCAATACTTATATCCCAATATACAATCTGAATCAAACATTCAACTTTATGCCAAACACAAATTCACAGGCAGCTAATAATAATAAACCAAAGATTAGCAGAGGAGGCATACGAACTGTATCATGAAAAGAAAAAGAAGAAAAGCTCCTTCAAGATCTTGTCAACTTACATGGCTTAAAGAAATGAGCTTTGGTTGCACAAGAGATCAATAAGGAGTTTCATGGTGGGAATGAGGTCAGAAAAGGCAAACACTGTCGAGAAAGGTGGCACAACCATTTAAATCCACAGCTCAACAGTAAGATTTATATTAGAAGGAGAATGGACTTATGAAGAAGATATATACTTGCTTCAATTAAAGAAGCAATTCGGAAATAAATGGAGTTTGATTGCAAAAGAACTCCCTGGACGTAACGAAAATAACGTTAAAAATCGATGGAATTGCCTTATTAAAAAAGCAAAGCAGGATCCCGAAATGAGATATTGCTCTCCTGAAACCATTGTGGAAATTCTCATAAAAGAATTATGTGAGGAAATGAGTCATAGAAATGGCTAAGTAATTGAGTAGTTTTAATGTAATTCAATTTTTTCAGTTTATAATAAGCTCAACTATCTACTACCCCGAATAAAAAACAAAAATGGATTTTAAATATTACTAGTATAGACTTGATACTTAAATATGATTATTAAACATAACGAAAATAATTAGAATGCTAGGTAAACATCAAGAGAAATTGTGTTATTAAGACTATGAGTTTTAATATAAAAAATGAGAAAAAAATTATTTTTGATAGTTAATATTTGTCAAATCAATAAAAATATTGTAATTTCTATCTAGCAAATTATTCCTGTTCAAAGATCCAATAATTCTTTAAAATGTCATCTTCAACCCTCATACCCTTTATTTTTTGGAACAAGAACGCCCAAGATATTATTCACAGAATCACATGCCTTGCAGCAAGAGAAGGGTTTATCTGTACAGGCTCTGATACAGGTGAAATTTGCTTTTGGCTTTCTTCGTTGAAAACATATAAGCCTGATATTATCTGCACAATAGGAAAAGATATCGAATGCAAGGCTCTTACATTTATAAAACCTCCAAGTCCAGATTTAATTAGTAGTGATATGTGAGTTATATCGCTCCATGCAGATAATAAAATCCGCAGCTGAGATATAAGTGATGGGCGATGTATTAGTTCCTCGTCATCAAAAATGATCCCAAAGCAAACTAAGATAGATAAAATCGTTGGGATCCAAAAGCGCCTGATAGCAGCAACTGGAGAAATCAAACAAATTTTATTGATAGACGTTTGGTCCATGGAACAAATTGGGAAGTTTACCATGGGATCAAAAGTCTCTTGAATTCACTCATGGAACTGAAATTTAATCGCAATGGATAATAAAGGAGAAGTGAGCTGATGGAATGTTCCTGATTTGAGCAAGTATTATTTCAATAAGAATGAACTCATCGCAATATCCAACGACCCATTATGGTCATTTAATGTAAGCTCAGATAAGCAAGCAGTTTCATTCACACTAGCAAAAGATGCTTCATTAATGGCTATAATCTATGAATCAAGCCTTACATTTATTCACTCTTCAAGTTTTCGAAGTAAGCAGCAAGATAAATCATATCTAGAGCTTGACAGAATTATTGTAAAAGCGGAGTTCGTACAAGATTTTTTATATATTGTTTTGAATGATGGAAAGATTTTGAGATATGAAATTGGAACAATTTTGGATGAAATTGGATTCGATGAAATGATTGATGGGTATGATCCTAATGTTAAAAAAAGCTTTATTGGGATGAAAAGCTCAGTCGTCAAATATAAAACAGGGACAAATTTAAACTCGTTAGACAGTATAATTGCTGCAATTGATACTCCTTTACAAAATTTTATTTTCTATAATAATGAAATTCTGGCATGGAAAAAAGAAGCAGTTATTGCAATTAATCTTCAGGAAATGGAAACCCAAACAATTTTGGAGTCAAAATCAATAAATTTCTCTTTACAAAATAATGACTTAAATTGCTATGCAGACTGCAGATTATTGCATCTTTTTAAAGAAAATGAAATTATTACTGTAAGCACCGTGATCCTTTCAGATAGTTGGCCTTATTATATAATTGGAACTTCTCTTGGAAATGTCTTTGTTTGTCCATTTTTACCTCAGCAAACCGCAGTATCATATTCATATCATAATACTGCCATTATTTGTATCCTGCTATCAAAAGATAAACTTGTAACTTGCAGCGAAGATAATATCATGTGTTTTTGAAATTTTAATGCAGGATCATTTCTCAGATATTCTATTAGCAGTGAAGAATATAATAGACCCCAAAGTATCTCAGGGAATTTTAAAGCATTTGCTGGGTTCACAACAGATGAAATCGAAGAAAACAGAAAATCAAAGCGATTAAGTGTGGAAATACAAAAAAGAGAGCCACTTCATGTTATAAATGTATGTGCAAGCTTAATCAAAATTGTTTTACAAGTCCAGCCAATTCGGGAAGCAGAAATCACTTCAGAATATTTTGATGAAATTTGGGCCAAATGAGACCAAACCTTACTTGCACAATGCGAAGATGGCTCAATATTATTAATTTCTCTAAACACAAATGAGGTGGCGTTTAATTTTCCAGCTGTATCTGCACGAGTGAAAGAAGCCTACATTCATATGACTCAAGATTATTTAATTACAATATGTGAAGATGCAAAGGGGTATATTTTTAATATGAGCCTACAAGCATTAGAAAGAGTAGTTGATGAAACAGTTAGCAAAAATTATATAAGGCAAATAGTAAGAGCTCGAGCTTCAACAGATACATTAGAAGATATGGACGAATCTATGATTGATAAGCATAAAGTTCTTCAGTTTAATATCCGCCAACAATTTGTAGTAGAAGCAAGAGCTCCTTTATCTGTAAAAACTGTTAGCATTGCTGGAAGAGATTTTCCAACAATAATGTTGAATGTAAACTCAATAGCCAAAAAGGTTTCAAAATTAAAACAACCACCAGCTCAGCTAGAATATGTATTAAGCCTTTTAACCTGCTGATTTGAAAAATGCAAAGCTCATGCAGCAATTAAGTATGGGCTGCAAGAACTAATACATATGGAAGATCCTGTCGTGAAAAATTCTATTGGAACTATAGGTGTAGATGGCTGCTTATCTTTTGCAGTGCCTAGCCTAAGAGATCGATATGAAATTTCCAGTTATATTTCTTCTGTATTAATGTCAGGAATTTTATCAATTATAAACAGCCTTAAAGGCTTGAAAACAAATTTAAGGAAAAATGTGAAGCAGCTTGCTAACTCTCATAGAGAAGTTAATGCAAGCCACATGCAAAATTTTAAAAATCCTGATCCTGCAGTATTAGCTTTGCAATTTTTATCAGGAAATCTTATTGCTGGAGATCTGCTTGAAAGTTTAATGCCTGCCTTAAGTAAAGAGAAGATTGACGGGATCGTGAATTATAGCCAAAAAATGATTGATTTTAGCGAAAGCAATAGCACCACTGCTAATAATCATCATTATGTAAGTCTAATTGAATCTTTATGCTCAATTTTATTAGGATTTCTTGCTATTGAGCGGCACCAAATAGATTCAGAAGTCGTTGAAAACCTTGTTGTGTCTTTAAGAAATATGATAAAATCTAAAATTCAAAACTACGTTGCAATTGCTGCAAAGATTCTGGGTGAAGGAATAGCGATTTGGAAAATTAATCTAACAAAAAATCAAATTATAGACTTGTGTAGAGAACTGCTAATACATAGTGAAAAAGATACAGAGCTTAAAGGGACATTTTACAAAGCTTTGTTTAAAATTGTAGCTTGCGATGTCAACTTTTTCTTGGAGTTTTTATCAAAAGAAATAGATAATTTTACTTTCATGAAGACATTTCCTGAAACTTGCCTTACAATTCTTAATATGTTTATAACCAAAAAATATGAAGAGGCTGCTATATTTTTGCCAGGAATTATTGAAGTTATAATGAGGACACTTGATCCACACAGCCCTATTATTAGAAAAAATTGTTTAGAAAAGGCTGGAGAAGCATTAAAAAATCTTGTTAAAAAGCTTCCGATGGTAGGCTTTTCTCAGTTAACCCAACGATTAGCAATAGGAACATTAGATAAATTGATTGTGATTTATGATTTAAAAACAGCAAATCAATGGAAAGTTTTAGAAGGACATGAAGGTCCAGTTTCTGCGGTTGAATTTGATAAAACTGGCAAACTTTTAGCTTCTTATAGCTCTAAAGATGGATCAGTCAGAATATGAAAAATGGAAAAAGGCTTTTTCCAAGAACTAATGAGCGGCTCTAACTCTAAGCCGTGGCTTGTGCATAATATAGAAAAAGTTCAGTCAAAAGGATCTACTTATAAAGAGTATTTGGATATCCTCAATTTAGAATGGTCAGAAGATAACAAGTCGATTACAATTACAAGAGAAGATTGCAATACTGTAGTGTATAAAATTAAATAGTTTGGAATATTTAAATAATAAATATTTTATATCGAGGCTTTAGGGTAATTTTTCGTTAAAGTTGTGTATTCATTTTTAATTTTTTGGTGAATGAAATAAAATAACGAAAATGATAACATTAACTAAATGATTTAAAATATATTAAAAATTATGCTATGGTCTAATATAAAGAGATTCAGATTTCAAAATCTGATCTAACCATATAGAAGTCTGATACTAACTTAATTGCATAACAATATATAAATGGTATTATAAAAAAATAAAAACTATTAAGTATGGGCTGCTCAGTTCCAAATAAAGTAGACACAACCAACAAAGATGCGATTATAATCACATTGCATAGAGGAAAGAATGCAAATAAAATTGATTTGAAATACCAAAAATTTGAGGACATAGCTTTCAAACGAAGAAGCAATTTTGTTATAAAAGCAACCTTAGATGAAAGCATTTCGACGACAAAGTAATTTGAAATTTGAATATATTTTGAAAATAGCATCTAAAGTGCTGTTTTTCTCTTACACATCACACATTTATATAAATTAAATAATTTAAAACGTAAATAAGGCGTTGCTACATCAAAATGGAATGCCAAATTTACTGAATAAAGTTATTAATGAACACTTTTATATCTATATTTAAAAAATCTAGCTAAGAAGTGCATATAAAATTAGGTAAAAGCAGCAATCAATATATTTTAGAATATGCATAAAATATCTGATAAAGATCTGATAAAGTTATTTATTAATGATTCCTCAAATTTCGAATTATATCTCATTTTAATAGGATAAATTGGCATTTTAAAATTTTTTCGAGTCTCTTGCACCTTCTCCTTTATTCATTCATCATATATCCTCTAACATCTCCAGAATATAGGATCTTATCGAGCTTTTGACTAATAAAAAGTTTTTAACTAAATTCACATTATTCCCCCTTATCTTTCTTCGATGCTCTTCAAATTTGTTTTCTAATTCCCAAATACTTACCACCAAGCCTACTCCCAAAGTTTTTCTTTATAATTGTGCAAACTCCATAATGTAAATCATATGCCTTAAATAAAGATTGAGAAATGGGTGCAGCAGCTGGTTACTACTTTCTGTTTATCTCAGTAATTGGAGTAATTTACATGTTCGGCATGGGATATTTTTTAAGCAAAGATTATGAATATATCCCTGTTGAAGACAAGGTCGAAAATTATCATGTCTGTTATTGGGCAGGGACTATCTATTTAATTGGAGCGATATCTTCTATAATTTACATAAAGAAATTCGCATCTAGAGACACTAGCTTTGATTATCAAACTGATTTGCAAGGGAGAAGCCGTGGAAAAATCGGTCCTTATATGCGCTAACTTAAATAAGCATAGGGTTTGACTGGTTTCAATTTTAAAATTTTTAATAATTAATAATCTAGCTGAGTAAGCAACGCTGTGCCTCTCTTAATCCAATGAGAAGGTTTGTGAGAGTTATGAAGTGCCAAGTTAATTGAAAGCACAAAGTTTGTAGAATGGCCAGTTGTAGAAAGAGTTCCTTGTCGCTTAGAAGTCTTATAAACTGGACATTCGTAGACATGCTTTTTGGGAAGCTCTGAAATTTTTGTAGGCTGAAGATGAATAACCGGCATAGGGTAATAAAGAATTTTAGGAAGAGGTTCTGCCACACATTTCAGCTCATCATCCCATCGGGCTCCATCTAAGAAAAGGCCTGAAATATAGCATCCATCTGCAGGAGGGCTTGAAATAACGTCTTGAGTTTGGGCTTCTGGCATCACTTCAAAATCAAAGCAAAGTGTATCTATAGGGATTTGGTATTTTCTGGAATAATTTTGCATGGTTCCCGTCAAGAAAGATTGGGTGAAATAAAACCCAGAAATCCAAAAGACAACTGGTGGGCCATTATCGAGCCAATCTTGCATGAACTTCAGACGAGTAATAAAATCATCGATTCATTGAGCTAGTGGCTTAAGTGAAGGATATGCTACATTCATCCACATTTCAGGAACTTTGTTATCAAAAAGTGCATTTCCTACCTTCTCTAAGTCAGCTGACATAGTAACAAGCCCTTCAACTGCATTTTTCAATTGCACTGTGGATGATCTGACCACATTAAGTAGCCTATTAAATCTGATCAGCTCTTGTATTAAGACTGTGTTCATTGATTCATTGTACATCATAGGATATCTCTTCATGCATTCATCAATGTCAAATGGATTAGGCATCCTATTAAATATGCTGACAGCTATTTCTGTCATCATTTGTTCAGGAGTTTTATCAGCGCCAGCTAAGGTACGAGGCAATAAAGATAAACAAGCTGACAATAAAGAACTGGTTTCATTGATGGATTTTGTAATTGATGCATTATCATGAAGCCCAAAGACTTGGGTTTGGTCATAATGTGGCACATTTTCTTCTATATAGTTCAAGTAGCTATCAACATTTCCTTCTGGAGGAATTTGATAGACTTCACATTCATTGATACAGTATTTGTCTTTGAGTATATTTTCTGTGTAGAAGTCTTCTAGAATAGTATTAATAGTTCTTCTGTCCCAAACATCAGTAACTCTTCCGCCATAGTTTGCTTCTGCGACCATGTACTTTAAGGCGTCTCATGGAATTAATTCGTATTCATTTAAGAACATCCTCAGCTGGTAAAATGAAATTGATAGATCGCTCATTGAAAACTCGTAAGGGATATTCCAGCCCAAAGCTCCATATTTTCGTCGTTCTTGGATTAAGGCATGGAAAAAGCTCAGACCATATAACATTCTTTTGAACTCTCTAGGCTTTGCATTATCTTCAAAAGCAGCAAGATCATAGGAACGGAAGGACCTTATTAAATTTTTCCTAAGACCTTTAGGAGGTTCATTTGTTAGCTTTATAGAATTTTGTAGGATAGAAACAGGGAAGAAATCTGAAGGCATCGAGGTCAGCCACAGTCTGAAGTTATCGTCAGTCCTCTCGGGAACAATTTCATCAACTCTTTTTTCAAGAGTTGGCATAAACTTAGCAGCAAGATGACAGTTTTGCAAAATTACCCAACCTCCAGTCGAAATTGCACGATCAAGTGCAGCTTCAGCTTTTGGACCTTGGCCATCACCAAGAGATAAAGGCTCCATCTTCCCTCTCAGTCCTAATTTTATGGCCAACTTTTCTATTTCACTAATAGGATCAACACCAGGACTTAGAATAAATATTATTGGTACATCTGGCTTTGAGTCTTTAAATGATAATTCAAGATTAAATGGAGGTGGAGAAATAAATTCAGGCCCAAGCTCTTGGGTGATTAGTTGTTCAATTGCTTGAATTCCTTTGTCAGGTCTTAAAATTCTTAACACAATAATTTGTTGGTATTGTGCAAGTTTTTCTTTCCACCCACCTGGTCAAGCACTTTCTAAAGGATCTGATGATTCCCATACAGTTTTCCACTCATCTACCTTTAATTCAAATTCCCTATCAAAATTCTTAAAAGCTTCAAATTCGCTTAACTCCAAAATTGCGGCCCAATCTTTATTTTCAAGCCACATTCTTTCTCCTTCTTGTGTAGGGTTTGGCCTATTGACTACAGTTTTGGTGCCTCCAGTCATTAAAAACCTAAGTTCTTGCTGATTGATTCTGTCTTCTCCTGTCATTACTTTTAAGCAGACAAGAAAAGAAAACAGCAGCTTGTCTTTTTCAAAGAGGGATCTGCATACATTTTGATAGAGAAGGAGAGTAAAAGTGCTGATAAGGTTCTTCACACGTTCTTGGACTATTGAATTTTTTTCTGCTTCAGAAATGGCAAGGGAATAAATTCTTTCGTACCATTCAAGAGAGTATTGATACATGGGCTCGATTACACAGAGGTCAGCAATGCAGAAGAAAAGCTGAGAAACCCTTGTGGCAATTGATTTATAATTCTTACGAGTATCGTTGATATGTTTTTGAATGTTTTCCATTTTTTCAAGCTGTTCTGAGGCATCCTTTGAAGATTGTTTAGATTTCTGTAGAGTTTCAATAAGAGTTTCATCTTCTAATATATCCCCTTCAGAGTTCGAGACCAGATTTAAGATATTATCTTCTATAGCTTTCAGTTCTTTTCTTATTCTTGCGTTTTCTTGAATTGATTTTTGTCTGCTTGCTTCTATATGAGGGGCTTCTGCATTAACTGTGAGCGACAACATTTGATCAAGTAGTCCTTCCTCTGTGGTCATAAAGTTCATTAAAGCTACTCTTACACAGATTTCTGGAGCATAATGAGGTCTTGGAAGCTTTGTAGTCATGTATAGTCTGAAGTCTCTTGACATTTCAGCAGTTTTGTCTCCAATTTTGACTACTCCTTCACTTCCTTTTTTGGCAGATAGAACATTATCGAGCTCAGGATTGATTGATTCTCCCATATTTTCAATGAGGACTGACTTACCATAGTTAATTGCGTTCACAAGTGTGTTGGTAAGATTATCGCTATTTAATCTTGTAACATCAAGTCTTTCACCTTCCATCTTCTTGATCCATGCATTAGCTTGCACTTGAGGATCAATCATAAGAGGCCACCTTGAGGAATTTTCCATAATAATTGCATTATCTATAGAGAAGCTATCATTAGGCAGGTATGCCAATGTTCAGTCTCTGATTTTTACTTGATCTCCCATTACATCTTTCAATGAAAATTCAGCTGAACTTGGGATGTCTTTTTCTTTGAGCTGCTTTATCCAATGCTCAATGCAGCTTGACCTATAAGTGCCTGTGAAAACTCCTAAGTAAGCTATAATTCCAGAGCTGATCATCAAGTCTCCAACCACATTTTTATAGTTTTCTTTCAAAGTTTGGGCTTCTTTTCCCCATCTGACTTTTTCATCTTTAAGGCCATCAATAAGCTTTTGAGCTCTTTCTAGCTTAATTCTGCACATATCGACTTCATGCTGAAGTCTGAGCTCTTCATCAACAGCTTTTTGATAATCAGCTTCTAATTTTTGAACCCTTTCTTGGATGCTTCGCAAAGCTTCCATTTTCACTCGTAGCTCATCTTCGGCAGCCTTAAGTCTGGCTTCTGCTTCTGCAAGTGCAGCTTGTCGAGGTCTGATTTCTTTCATGACTTTATCATACTTAAACATAGCTCTGACCCACATACTTAGCCCAAATGCAGCTAATGAAGCTCTTTTGATTTTGTCTTGTTGGAATTCTGGGTGTGTTATAATTTTTTCAATAGTCGCTACAATAACAGGATCCATGTGATCTTTATCATAATTTTGCAAATCGTCCATAAGTCTTGGTCTGTTCAGGAGATTCTTCTTAGCAGTTTCCCAATAATCTGGCTCTTTCCCAAAGCCATTAGCTTTTGGAACCATGATTGGCTCAATAGCCATCAGTTTGCATACAGCTTCCATAGTAAATCTCACACCTGGTGGCGGACTAGCCATATGTTTGACTTCATCAATTTGGCTTTTATCAAGTGACTTCAATGCTTTTTGTGCCTGTTCATAAGCAGGCATAGCTTCTTCAAGCTTCTCTTCACATTCCTTTTTGATTCCTTGAGCAATCTCTCTTTCCTCTTTACACCTAGCTTCATCTTTTTCACAATTCTGTTGGATTTCCAGTGCTTCTTTCTGCTGAACAGTCAGAACTTTCATCATTTCTTTTGTTTCAGCCTGTGCTACCACTAATTTCGGCTGCAATTCTTCTAAATCCTTTTGCATGACAGACACCTTAGAAGCTGTATCGAGGAGCTTTTCCAGTCCATTTTCATATCTTTGTCCTAGTCTTTTGACTTCAACTCTTTTAGTGTTCAGTAAATTCTTGAAAGTATATATAAGTTCTAAATAAGAGGTAGGGGTAATGTAATAATGTCTTCCAAGCTCCGCTTTATATCGAGCTGTTAAATTAGTGACTCTTTCTTGCATATCTACACATATCTCTACAAGCCCTTTTTTCACTTGATTATCAACGTCTACATCTTTTAAGAAATTCTGGGCAACAGATCTCAATGCATCTTCAGGCCAAGGCAAAAACCAATCAATAGTTGTACAGTTTACAAGTGATGGGAACATTCTAATTCTTGTCCTAAAAGACTCTCCAATTGGTGACAAGCAAAACACAAGATGAAGATTAGATCTTACTCTTTCAATGAAATATGCATGAATTGCTTCTGCTGAGCCTCCTTTCTTATTTTGATTAGCTTCTTCTTGCAATGTATCAATAACATTTTGTCTGTCCTCAGATTCTAATAAGTTAGGAACTTCACCATTATTCAGCAAATTGTTGATGTCTTCTAAGAAACCTTCATTTGAAATTTGTGTGTCACTGAATAAGAAAACTGTTGGATGGTTTTCAAGACCAGTCTTAAAGAAAAGTGCCTTGAGTCTGTCTCTTCATTCAGTCATTCCAAAGTTCTTGCTAACCTCAACTTCAAAAATGGAATACTCAGCTATTGATGTAGCCAACATCGTTAGACTTTTTCTCCCACTTCCTCCAACACCTAATAATAATGCATTTCCAAGCGGCAGTTGGATTATTCTGACTATTTTTACAACATGCTCAATAGCAGCCATAAACAATACTAAGTTCATCTTTGCTGGAGAAATTTGGTTGTAATATTCTAGAAATTCATGCATTTTTTCTTGCAGCAATGTCTGATCTTTGAGCTCACAGTATAAGTCAGGAATTTTAGCTTTTCCTTCTTCACGAGAGATCATAGGTATAAAAGACCCGAAAAGTAAAGGTGTTACTGTTACAACATCTTCCCAGCTTCTCCTGAAGTATTTTTTCATTGATTCTTTAAGAAGATCATTGAAATATTCTCTGTCCTTATTGTTTATTAAACGATCTTGGAATACTCTTTGACACTCATGAGCCCATAATCTTATTAAATCAGCTTCTTCTTTAATTGCTAAAGCAGTGGCATTTGAAATTCCTTGGAATACTTTAGAAACATCTCTTAAGTTATAAATATAATGCATTTTTGCAGGAGTTGGCAGTAACTCTTTGCTTATCCTCTGGAAAACTTGTATTGTAGCATGAACCAAATTTTCTTTTTGCTGCACAATAGCTCGTGAAAATGGCTCTGACTGCTTAATGAAAAACCAGTCCACAATAGTTGAAAAAATCGAATTCAAAGAATCCTCTCCAAACGGCTCAATGTACAGTTTATTAAAATGTCTCAAATATCTCTGTGAGACATGGTTTCTTCCTCCGCCTGGAGGCCCCATACAAGCAGCAAACTGTATAAGCTTGAATTTCTTGAATTCTTTGGTTTCTAAATCATACCATCCTTCATGATCCATCCATTGTCTTAAAAGTTCAATAGGAGGCTGAGCTCCATATGTTTCTTTTTGAGGCATATTTAAGTCGTCTACAAAAATGACCATTTTTCTGTTCCCAGCAGGTGCGTTTACAAATCTTGACTTTTTCTCCATACAGGATTCCATCATTAGCTGGATTTTATTAGCTGAGGTTTGAGCTGAAAAAGCCATAAAAAGATAGGTGAAGGTTTCATTGTAAAAAGATGAACGAAGAGTATCAAGAACACACACTGTTTTACCTGTGCCTGTTGGACCACAGAAAAGGATATGCTTGTAAGCAGAAGCCATGAAATGCATAAGATAAGAAATACGGATAGTATCCTTGGTAGGGATAATAAGTTCATGGAAATTTGAGTTTTTGTCAGGAGTATATGTGCCAGCATGATAATTAACCCATTGCATCCAATGGTAACCAGTGGATTTCTTTGCAAATACTATATCAAAGAATTCTCCAGGAAGTTTGGAATCATATTTTTTGGGTTCCCAGTCTTCAGGAGTATCAAGAAGCCTATAGAGATCTACCACATTTTCCCCTGCCATGAGCTTTCCTAAGAATTCGGAGAACTTTGATCTCGTAGTTTCATCAGTAATTCCTCCGAATCCCCATATTACACTGAAAAGAATCCACTGAGGAAGGTTTTCTTCAAACTCTTTTGGCAAAACATGCTCTTTAGGCGCATTTTTAGTCGGAGATTCAGCTTCATCCTCCCTTACCATATCTCTGTACTCCATCATAAAGCAGTCAAAAATATTGAGAATCGTGCTAACCATTTCATTTTCAGTAACAGGTGCAGGGAGTTTGCACTTTTTCTTTACAAATTCAGTTAATGGCCATGAAAACCAAGAAAAAGTGTCAATAATATGCATTCCATGCTTGTCTCTGATAAAGTAAGGTAGCGAGTACACGTAAGATTGGATTAAAACGACCCAGCCTAGTCGATGAGGTTCAAGGAAAACCATACCACAACGAGACACAGTCGCAGGAGATGCCACTTTTAGGTCTTCGACTTCAAACATCATGGTCATCCCTTCAGTCATTTTAATAATTTCTCCTGACTGCATACACAACATTTTGTTATCATCCAGCACAGTGTTCATATTTTCAATCCATTTGGAATCAACAGGACCATCAAATACAACCCATTTCCTTTCTGGGCCTTTTTCTGCAGTAAAGGTTCTAAACGTTTGAGAAATGACACCATCGTACCATTGATGAGACTCTGCGATAAATCTTCCGTATAATTGGTTTAATGTGATAGATTTAGGATTTAAGGTGATTTTAAGGGTTTTAGTGAATTCTGGATTATTTGGAACGCTGCTTAGAGCCATTTGTAAAGTGTTGATAACTTTAGTTTTGCCTGAAAAAGTTTGTCCTACAAGCATAAGTCCATGCCTTACACATATAGTTTCATAAAGCTGTATACATTTGCTCTTGAATTCGTCTGTTGCTTGTAAGTTCTGCATTTCACATGCAGCTTCTATAGAAGTTAATAAAATTCCATAATCAATCTTAGGAATAGTGACCCCAGGGAACAAATCTGAAGTAATCCCAAGGAAAAGTGGTATATCATTACTGGTGAATTTAGGTAAATTGACATCATTAAGTGCTCTTAGAGCCAAAATATCTTCCACCTCGTCAGTGTACTTCATTTTTAAGTTTCCACAAGCAGTCAAAATCGCTTTAACTGCTCTCATACCAAAATCATAATGGTCTTGCGTTGATAACTGTTCAGACGATAAACGAAGAGACGCCACCACTTTTGCAGCTAGACTTCTAGCATTTTCAAAGCCATAGGAAAACAAAGAAATTTCGCTGATCATGGCATAGTCAGGAACCATCATAGCACAAGGCCGGAATAAAGCTTTCAAGTTATCAGGAAGCTCAGATCTTCCAGCATAGCCAGGGTTCATAGTAATGTTGATTGCACAGGAGTGCACTAAATTAAGCTGCGTGCCTTCAAATGTAAATGTTTTTCGTTTTTCTCTTATTGCTTGCTGGATCTGCAAAACTTGCATGGCAATGACTGATAGCACTTCAGGCTCAATTCTGTTAAATTCATCGAAACAACACCAGGAGCCACTTGAGGCAAGGCCTTTGAAGAATTTGGCCATAGATGTGAAATCAAGAGAGTCACTACAGTTGAAGACGACACATTTGACAGCTATTGCTTTGGCCAGATCTTTTACTGACTCAGTCTTGCCTGTGCCTGCTGGACCTTCTGGAGCGCCTCCGTAAAATAAGTTGTAAGCTCCTATTAGTGTTCTATAGCATCTATCTGTGAGTGGGGTGATAACTAGTCTGGGAGTGTTTCCTAAGTACTCAAAGCCATATTTGATAGAAGAGTTGACCATTTTGACTGTAATGTCTGTGCTGCCTTCCCAGTAGTATCTTAATTGAGCAATCCAGTCGAACTGGTTATTATTTGTGATTTTTTTGGTTTTCAAATCAGTGACTATATCACGAGCATGGACATCTAGTGTAATAACTGCAGAGAGTGTTTTCCTCAGCAGAGAATCAAGCTTTCCTCTAACCATGACGACAACCCCCATGATGAGTTTTGTGAGTTTATCTTCGTATGCTTTCATGGTATTATTTTTAATAGCATCTTCTACACCTGCAGTCCAACACAGCTGATTGACTCCTAGAACTACCATTGATGGCCAGTTTCTAATCCATTGAGATCTTTCTTGCTTTTGATATTCATTGAAGCTTTTTTTGGTGATTTCTTTAATAGTCTTATACATAGACTTTTCAATGTCTCCCATCCAAAACTCCACATTCCCTTTTTTGTCTCCTTCATTTACATCAATTTTATCAATAAGCTGAACTGTTTCTTTTTCAGGAGAAATCATATGAGTGACTTCTTGTCTTTCAGTGAAGACAACCTTATCGATGGCTTCAAAACATTTATTAATGTGCTCTTGTACACGAAGAGGGTCTTTTGTTTGAGACAAAATATCTAATAAATCTTCGTCAGATAAGAAAAAGAAACGTGGAAAAGAGAGACGTTTGGTTTCCAAGTAATGATGCATTGATTTTTGGATTTCGTCAAGATTTTCATTAGCGTCCTTGAAAAGTGTAAGAGTGCCGCCATCTATTGCGACAGAGTCTAGTAGGTTCGGATTGGTGTTCTGAGTAGCTTGGTTTCCTCCTGGGTTGCAAATGGAATCCATATGAAGTTTCCATTGACTATCCACTCCTCTAAACTTTCTATACTCCCCAGGCATACGTTTTTGAATGTCATCTGATGCGAAAATTGGCTCAAGGTTCATCCAAACTGTTTGGCATTTCATTCATTGTTCAAGAGTCTCTTGAATATGTAGCAATCTATATTCCCATTCTTTGCACTGTCTTTCAATTGGCTTCGCATAAGGCGAAGTCTTCATGGCTTGAATATTCACTATTTGTTCATCTAGTAAAGTTTGTATATCTTCTACAGACTTAACAATATGAGTGTCCTTATAAGCTAGAACTTCAAGGAACTGGCCTTCACACTCTTTCTTCATTTCTTCTAACTTCTTCTTAAGCTTAAATTCTCTTTGTGCTTTGTATGAGACTTCTTCTATTTCTTCTATGTAGTTCTTTAATCCTTTTTCTATTAAAGTGGACACTGTTTCATGCTTGGCATCAAGCTGCTCAGATGGAAGTCCTGCAATTTGGGCAACTCTTCTCCAATGATCTTCGCCCCAAGCTTCGTTAGAAATAGCTTTTATAAGAGGGATATTCGTTTGGAACTCAGTTAAATGCTCTTTCAAGTGGTTGATAACATTAATAGCTTCTGGGCTCTTTTCTAATAGTTTTTTCGTTAACACAAAACATTCTCTAAGCCATCTGTCAACATTACTTGAGATTTCTACTGAATTGAGTTCATGGATTTTTTTCTCATTAGTCCAAGAATTGTGCCCATACTTGAAATCGTTGACATTTGTCCAGAGCTTGTTGAAAGGCTCAAAATCGTCTATCATGTTTTGAAGCTCAGTTTTATCTGAAAGCTGCAGCTCAAATAGAGTTTCTCTTTGGTTAAACGAATTGAATTGGTCCATGGCTTGCTTCAAATGATCTTCAAGCTTTTTGACATCTTCATAGTGAGAAGAAGAATTGGAGTAGTCTGCAAACTGTTGGACGAGCTCGAAATCTGTATGGAGTTGGCTTATTTCTTTGAACCACTTGTCTTTTTCTTTTTCAAGCTTCTCTCGGAATTTTTCTTCTTCAACTTCAAGTCTTCCGATGCCTTCTTTTGTGGAAGCTTCGACTTCAATTGGCCAAGTTTTACACTGCCATAAATTGATACTGACTTCTTCATTTAGCCTGAACTGATAGTCTTCAAGTATCAAAGTGTGGCTTATAACTTCTTTTTCTTTATTTATAAGTTCTTGCTTTTTCAGCTTGATGTTTTTAGCAAATTGCTTAAGCTCAAACAGCTCAGCTTCATTTGTTGGGATTGTCTTGACTTTATTGCAAGTAAATTCGTACTCATCTTGAATATTTTTGACTTCTTCTGAACAGAAATTAGAGATTCCTTCTAATAAAGCATTCATGCACTTATTGATTTTCTTATCCATAGTTTCTTTGAACTTGTGACATTGGATTTGGAAAAAATCGTAATTTATGACTAAGGTTGATATTGAAACTAAATCTTCTTTTGCAGCTTTAAGCTTCAGTAATTCATTTCTGAGCTTGTCAATTGAAGGCTTCCCTTTTAGCAAATCTTTGACGTAATCTTTTATTTTCATTTTCCCAACCCATTCAAAAGCTTTAAACTCTTCTAAAATCTGAAGCGGCCCACTTTGGTATTTTTCCATCATTGCTGAAATTTCGCTTTTTGCCATTGCGACCCATTCACTTTCTTCATTTAATTCGAAAACTGGGGTTTTAGGAATATTCATGAATGGCACTAAGTCAGATTCAAGGTTCGTGATTTTATTGGTTGCTTCTACAATCCAATCAATACATTCACTTATAAACTTGTGGGCTTGCTGAAGTGTTGGCTTAAAATCAATTTGCCCAGGAACTGTATCTGCCTGCTCATCTTTTTTCTTCCTTGAGTCTTCTTCAATGTTCAGCTGGAGAATTATTAAAGGTTTCTCATTTTTTCTGTATACTTCAGATTCCTCAGGGGAGGAAAAGGATTTTAAAAAATTGACTCAATCGTCAATGCTTTGCCTTGCAAAAGTCCTTACTTGAGTGTTCATAATTAAATCCATTCTTCTTAAAATGGTATGTAAAGCTCCTTTTAGATATTCTTCAGAGTCAACAGCAAAGAAATTATATTGTTCAGCCATTTTATCTTGGGTTTCACTGATTAAATATTCTCTCCAATGGATTGAAATTTGCTGCCTAATAGCCTGATGATGATTTCTTTGAGTATTATATAAATTTCTCAGCTCCATTGGCATAAGAAGATTTTTTGTCTCTAGAAAACGATGCTCTTGAAAGCTATAGCATTTAGCTGCCATTATTTTATTTACTTGAACCACAGAAGTTGTCTTATACCAGTGGTTTTTATCAAGCTCTTTTTTCATCTTTTTGTACGGATGGGAAGGAATAGTTATGGTCCCAAACTCAGGAATAACTGGAATTGACCTCCGAATCGGGATTTTTTTCTGAATAAATTCATGGTCATTTTTCGGGTCCTGCATTCTCAGCAAAATTACACACTTTTTCATCGCTCTTACATATTCTTCGTCAATTACAGACACAAGTTGTTTTAGAAGTTCCATATACTTGTCTTTTTCAAATTCCAAACTTGTAGCGACGGCTTTTTTCAAGATTTTTGCCTTGACATCTTTACGCAATTGAGACACGTCAGTAGCTGAAATTGCGTCTACCATGTCCAAAAACCTGACTTCAGAATCATAGTTTTGTTGAAGTTCTCTGGCTTGGATGACACGTGCTTCGAATTCTTTAGGATTTTCATCGTGAAATTTAATAGCAAGACGCTGGACTTTTTTCTCAAGCATGTTTTTTCTGATCCTGACTAAAAACTTTTTGCCATTAGAATCATACCCTAGTAAGTCTATTGGTTCCCATGAGTAGACTCCATCCTCAAAAACTGGTGAAGACCCATGAGGGCCAGGTTTTCCTTTATAAAATTTGACCCAGTCTTCAGGCTTCATTGATTCTATCCAGCAATCAAATTTTGAAATGTCCCTTGTTGATTTTAAATCAGGGTTTTCAAAGTTGGCATATTCTCGCTGGAGAAGTTTTTTGGTTTTTTCTGGGTTTGAGCCAGGTAGTTCTTCTTTTGCAGGGGATGATAGCTCAGATTGATCGAGCTTAAAACTGGTTTCATTATCTTTGGTGGGAATAATTTTCTCATGCTTCATAACTGCTTTAATATGCCTGGCAGGGAGGCCTTTAGCGCTATCTAATGTCTTCTGAGATATGATATCTGATATCCAAGGGTTATTGACATTTACCTTTATTTCTTCTTCCACAGCTGGAGGCATTGGAGGTTCTTCTAATTCAGGAAGCTTTTTCCTTGAAATTTTAGGCTCGATTTGGTCTGTGTCCATCATTTTTGAAAGTGCTTTGAAATCAGGGATGTTAAGCAAGACTCGAGGTCCATATGATTTGGCCCGAACACTCTTCTTGCCTGAGTTTGGTTTTGCCTGTTGGCCGCGGCTTGACATAATTATGATTATAAACAGTTATGGAGACTTTGGCTTAGAATTTAGCTTTGAAGTATAGAGAAATATAAATAATTTCTTATCGAGATATTAAGATTAGCTCTCAATAAATTATCAATTAATTTTCATTATTTTAATGTTAATTTGAAAGGTTGCATTAATTTTTGAGTGCCTATCCCAAATATGATTTTGTTTTTCGTGCTATTTTTCCGCCAAAGAATCTGGCGCTCTGATTAATTGCATGCTCAATCTCAGTAGAAACAGCTTTTGGTAGAACTGCATTGCTTCTAAATTTTGTTAAAACTTCAAGTAAGCACCTCACCTCTCCCATAAATTCGTTTTCTTTATGGTTTGATTTTTCTTCACACATAGCAAGCTTTAATTTTAGTTCTTTGTATCCTATTATAAGTTTCTCGTTGTCAATTCGCATTTTTTCTTTCTGATTCATGATTTTGTCGATATTTATGTGTAAAATCTCTATTTGTTTTTCCAAACTTTCGATTTTTTCTTGAGCCTGCTTCAGCCTTTCTGGATAATTAATTTGGTCGGTAAATAAAATAGCTCCCATCTTGCATTTTTCTATGTGTTCATAGAAAATTTGAGTTGATATGCAGTTTTTGCACATTTTGCACTCAATCGCTGAAGAGTTGCTTAAAATTTCTTTTAGCATAAGGTTGGCTTCTTCTGAATTTTCATTTGTGCTTTCTTTGCACGGGATTAATTCAACTGGGCTGACGTTTCCTTTAGTCATTGTAGTTTGAGCTCTGTTATGCTTTCCTCTAGGTGAAGGAATAGGAGGTTTTGCAATATTTATTCCGATTTCACATCTTAAATCTCCTATTTTTCTTTTCAATCTTGAGATTTCTGTTTCTTTGCATAATAGCTGATCGGAGAGTTCATTAATTAAGCTTTGATAATCAGTGTTTTTGTCTTCACTAACTCTTAGCCTAATCGCTCTTTTAAGCTTGTCGATTTCTTCTTCTTGGATATTTAGTTGGCTTCTCAGCTTATTTTCATTAACTTCAAAGGCTTTTACAAGTTTTTGGAAGAAAAGCAGTTGGTTTTTCAATTTTTTAATTTCTTCTTGAGTATCATCTGCAAAGTTCAGCATTTGCTCAGTTCTGTCTATTTGCTTTTTTAATGACAATGCACCAGTTTCTGTAAGTGCTTGTCTAATATTGGAAACAAGATTGTCTAAATCATTTTTTCACTTGCCTATTATCTTTCCTGCTTCTTTTTTCGTTTTTTCTAAGTCATCTATTCTTTCATCAATACCTGAAATTGAATTTTCAATTCTTTGGTCAATAGAAGTTTGGTCTTCTTCTAATATTTTTCTTTTCTCTTCAACTAATTCACATTGAAGTTTCCTAATTTGTGACTCGAGAAATTTTTTATCTTGTTCATAGATATCTTTAAAATCTTGAAGGTTTTTGCTATTTTGTTCATGAATTCTTCTTATGTCTTGCTCATTTTCATCTTTGACGAATTCAATTTCCTGTTGCAACGATTCAATTTCATGCCTAAGCCTTTCAATCAATTTTTTATCTGAATTTTCTACTATTTCTTTTAACGAATTTTCCATCTCTTTTTTCTGATCTGTAATGATTTGTATCTCATGTGTTAATTCACTGACTTTATCCTCAAAATTTTTCTTGAAATCATTTTGTGCTAATTCTAACTCAGAATTTTTTGCTATATAATTATTTAATTCTGCTTTAAGTTTTTTTACCTTTTCTTTATTCTTCTTTTTTAACGTATTTATAAGAGTTTCGTACTCAGCTTTTACTTTATTTAGTTCCTCTATAGAGCTATTCTTAATAGATATTACTGTTTGAGATGCTGATATGTCTGATGAGGTTAAGCTTTCGATCATCGACTCATACATATTTTTCATTTGAATCTCTTTAGCTTTAGCATCATCCAGCTCTAACTGAAGAAATTCAAGCTGCTGTTTGAGAAGTTCTGGATCTTCCATAATTGTTAATATTTAATTTCAAAAAAAATGAGTCATTAGAAAACTTATCGTTAAATCTAAGTCTATAGTTAAAATTTTTGTTAATTGATTGTAAATTTAATCTATCCAAAAGATTATATGAGTTCATTTTGTTTTGGCAGTTAATTAAAATGGTTTAAAATCTTATATTTAAGAATAAAATATGTCATTAGCGATTTGCTTACTTATCTTTAATTCAGATAATTTATTGAAATATCTTAATAGTTTATAATATGGAATTAAAAGCTCGAAATCAATTTAATTTGCTTGATCCTCAACTAAACCATACTTAAGTACACAATTTTGGACAGTCAGTAAGCACCCATTTTTGTGAGTTTTTCTCAAAAAAGGTGTATTAAAATGTATAGCTCTAAATAATCAAACAAATGGTAATCAAAACCAGTTGAATCAAAATGCTGATAATCGATTATTAAATCATCAACAGTTAAGAACTAATAGAATAGTCAGTGCTGATGATACAGGAAAAGAGAAAGATTAAGAAAAACTTGCTATCATATAAGAAGAATTCTATTCCTTACCCAGAATTTATTAAAGCTTATAAAGTATATGTCAATACTTACCATCAAATCATTTCGCCTTATTTTTTTGAAAAAAAGGCAAAATAGAGCTAATTAGATTATTTATGAAACTGAAAATGAATAAGATGATGTCAAAATATTGAAGACTCCAGATGCATTAAATCAGGGCTCATTTAAGCTCTTTGACTTCCTATTTTGTTTTGGTCATCAACAACCTTCTGGCATTATCCTGATAATTGATAATGATTATAGGGTTCGATTGTTGTTGTCTCGGGCAACTCACGATTCTCATCAGCTATTTATTTTATTAGAAATGTCTTTGTTTAGATGACAAGAAAGTTATGATGTTTAAATCTAAAATGCATGAGTCGATATCTCAACTACACATATTTAATGGAAATATTTGATTTTTGAAGTGTATCGAATCTTTTGCATTATTTGATTAAAATTGATTCTTTCTCTAAAATTCTTTATTTCTGAGCAGATGATAGAATAAAGATCCTAATATTGGTGGAATTGGCACTGCATTTCATTGCATGTGGTAATTATAGATCAATCTAAGAAAGTGAGCCGATATGAGCATACTTTGAGACGAATTGTAGCCAACAATCATTAATAATCCTTATCATATAATAAAGGAGAAAACTAGATTGGGTTCCATTATGGTGCTATTATCCACTACTTCAAATTAAAAATTATTAAATAAACTTAAAAAAATTTTGCTTGATAAAATTATGATTTTAAAGTGAAAAATCTCTAGCAATTCAGAAATGATCATTATTTTCTTCAGCAAGTGCATTATTTTCATTAAATTGTAAATGAAATTATTAATAGAATTTAATTAGAAGTTTTCTATATTAGCTAACTAAAATTATATTTTTTTATATAAAAATATCATTTAATGCAATTTTTACTCATGAAACTCTTATTTTCACAAATTAAAAATGATGAATGACACAATAAATTTGCATTGAGCCAAACTTGAAAATGCAATCACTGGGACCACTCTTCCAGCCCGACCTTCTACAGCTATATCAACTCCTTCTAATAAAATTTTAAGAAAAACTCTCTCAAGAGATGCAATTCGAAAAACAAATCAATCCAATAGAAAAAGTTTCTCTTGTCTAAATACATCATTTCCTCGTCCATTTACAGCACAAACTACAACAGCATTGCTCAATTCATCAGCATATTTTGATGGGTTATCAAACACTGAGCTATCAGAAATATTCAAAGCCAAATGTGAAGACTTACAAATTTCTTTGCATCAAGAGCAAGAAATGAAATTTCAAATGTTTTCAGGTAAAAGCTTTAAGGATCGAAAGTTTGATATGAGGAAATGCAGTATTGGCCCTAATGCTGCCAAAAAAATAGGTCATTTGCTAAGAAATAGCAACAAATTTCATAGTATTCTACTTGCGAAAAATAGTATTGGAGATGAAGGTGCTATATATCTAGCAAAATGCTTATCTAAAAATAAAAGCATTGTACATATAGATATAAGTAGTAATGACATTACTCCAGGAGGAGCGAAAGTAATTATAAATTTATTGACTGCGCATCCATCAATGATAAGTTTTGATATATCATCGCATGAAGGTTTACATAGAAATAGACTCTCAACAACCGCGTCAAAATCTGTCGCACAAATGCTGAAATATAATAAACTTTTGCTTTATTTGAACTTTGCGAGTACTGCTTTAGGGCCTTTTGGAATGACTAATTTGATAGAGGGGCTCAAAATGAATAAAACTTTATTATTTCTTGATTTGTCGAATAATAACTCTGGAGCAAGACCTATGGAATTATTAGCAAAAACTCTTGTAAATACAAATTTGGAAGAGCTAAATATCTCTATGAATAATATAACTGATGAAGGAATTGAGCCTTTCGCTAATCTATTTAATGGACTTTATGGCGCAATGTGCCAGTTAAAAAAATTCGACTCTTCTGGAAATAAATTGAGTTTTAGAGGTGGAGGAAAACTATTCAGATCCCTCAAAAGCAACCCTCATTTAAAAGCTCTTAATATAGAAAATAATCCTTTAGGCCCTCATATATCGAATTATATTAAAGAATTGCTAGAAGCAAACACAGAGCTTGAATACTTGAATATGTCAAACTGCAATCTTCAAGATGAAGGAGTTTCAGTAATTACTGAGCCTTTAGGAAAAAACTTCAGCTTAAAGACTCTTATATTAAAAAAGAACTTATTAGGAAATGAAGGTGTTCAACATATAGCTTTTGGACTTTGAAGAAATGCTTCGCTTACCTCTATTGATCTTTCTAGCAATAAAATTACTAAACAAGGTGGCCTGTCTCTTGCAGAATCTTTACAAAAAAATAAGACTTTGCAATCACTTGAACTTAGAGAAAACGATTTAAAAGATGGGGCAGGAAGAGAACTGTCAGAAGCCTCAAGACTGAATAAGAGCATTCTTAATCTGTCATTAGATTTGAATCCACTCGACTACAAATATATCAAGAGCATCAACCAAAATATGAAAATCAATAGGGCTTTATTCAGGAGTAAAAGAGCACCTGCTATAAAAAGTGATTTAAAACGATTAAAATTTGTAGACAAAAAGAGTGTTGATGAAATAGAGCTATCAATTGATGAAAAGAAAAAAGAGCAAGAAGATGCAGAAAATAAATTATTCATCCAAAAGTCAAAGCTTGAAGAACTAAGAGCAAAAGAAAAAGAAAAATTTGATGAGCTTGTGGCTGAGTATAAAAAATATCAGGAAAGATCTGAAGAACTCAGCATAATTTTGAATAAGATTTTAGAAGAGATGAAAATAGTGGGCAATAGAGCAAATAAAGAAGTGCTCTCTTGTAAAATGGTGCTTGATTTTGCAGATGCAGAATTAAGAAAACTAGAAAATAAAAGTAACTTTTAATTAGAAAATGTGCTTTATTTAGATTTCAGCTCAAAAAGAGAGTTCTTGAAAACTGAGCAAGCAAACCTTAAGCAGAAAATAGAGAAAGAAGAAACAGGAAAAAGAATTGCTGAAAACGATTTACAAGATACGAAATTTAAGCTAAGAGAAATGAAAATTGAGCTTGCTAAACTTAAAATTCAAATAAATTCTGGAGAAGCCAAGGAAGCTCAATCATTTGGACAAATATCTAAATATGATTCGAAGTTTAAATACAGGATAAAACCTAAAAAGAAGAAAAAAATCCAAAAAATGGATACTGCAATACAAGAAATATTAGCAACACTCCAAGAAGATTAACTTTGATATTAAAATACCAAAGTTGGTTAATTATTTTTCAAATTGATATCAAAAATTAAAAAAACTCTATTGAAATACTTTATAATTAATTTTGTATATTTTACAGAATATCAATTTAAGTAAATGTCACTATTATATTATAAATAATTTTGTAATTATCAAGGGGTCAATGAAAAAGTTTCATCTTCAAGAAGTAAATTAAGTTTTATAGGGCTTTCTTTTCTTTTTGATAAGCTGCTTACAGATCTTCTTTTAAGAGAATTATTATTCTTTATCTGGCACTCATATATCATCGGCGTTGCAGGAGTTGATATTGGAGAACTTAAAATTGCGCATGCGCCTACAATATTGTACAGAGGGGAAGCTATAGGCAAATCCAGCTCTATCTGGTTGCTATTATATGCTAGCAGTCTTAATTTCGCTTTTTTTCTTGATATTTTTTCTTTAGCTTTTCTTAATTTCAAGAATTCTGATCTTTTTGGGAAATATCTAATGTTTTGCTTATGAGACTCTTCTCTGAAAATTAAATGCATTTCTTTAGCATAAGATGAAATTCTTTCTTTATATTTTGAAATGTCTATCTGTTTTCTTTTATTCAAAAGTGATGTAGATGGCCTCATAGACCCAAAGTTGCTATTTCTTCTATTTTTTGTCTGAAAGAAACTTTTAGATTCCCTAATATCAGTCACACAAGGATATTCTTTTAGCTTTGAGTCTTGAGAAAACGCTTTTCTTCTTTTATGAGAATTGAAGTCTTCATCTCACCTATTTTGATTCTTTCGAATTAGGTCTAAAAAGTCATATCTCTTCTCATGGTCATTTTCTTCGTTTCTTCCTAAATTATTTTCTATTTGTTTTGCTTTTCTTGAAAAAGTAGTCATGGTTTTTCTCATAACTTTAAATGGATTTGCATTTTCTTCCCCCATAATTGCATAGAGATGTTAATTATTATCTTTAATGGAGGTTGAAGTGATCAGCAGATCTGGGAAAGACCTAGGCAAATTTTCTATCACAGACAAGCTCACAGTTAAAGATTTCAAGAAAATGTTCAATCAGAAACGTAAATCATAAATAGATAAACAATGGTCTCCGGAAAGACAAAAATTCACTATTAGAACGCCAACAGGAGTCGCTCTTTATGATGATGAAAAAACTTTAGCTGAATATCTTAAAGGAGATAAAGTTCTTGTTTTTAGAGATCTTGGAACACAATTGAGCTGGAGATTTGTGTATATGGTAGAATATGCTGGACCATTGTTTATATGCCCTGCCCTTTATTACTTGCCTTATATTTTCTATGGAGAAGAAGCTGCCAAAACAATTACACAAAAAATCTGTTTTTGGCTAATCATGGGACATTTCTTGAAGCGTGAACTAGAGTCATTACTTGTCCATCGCTTTTCTAATGCAACAATGCCACTTAAAAACTTATTCGTGAATTGTACTTATTACTGGATATTAAACGGTGCTTTTATTGGCTATTTCTTATTCCATCCTAAATATACAGACCCTAACTTTTCAACAGCCATATTGGGAGCCTTGCTAGCAGTTTTTCTTGGATCTGAATTTATGAACTTTTTATGTCATATGGTGCTGAGAAATCTAAGACCTCCAGGAACGAAAACAAGAGGGATACCAAAAGGATGCGGGTTTGGCTTGGTCAGCTGTGCTAATTATTTTTGGGAAGTAATTTCATGGGCTAGCTTTGCGGTGTTGTCATCATGTCTGCCAGCTTATGTTTTCTTATTAGCGACTATTTATATTCTTTCTAATTGGGCGTCTTTGAGGCATAGAAAGTATATTAAAGAGTTTGATGGAAAAGAAGGAAAATTGCTTTATCCAAGATCAAGAAAAGCTTTATTCCCATTCATATTTTAATTAAGGGATTAATTTAATGGACGAATGGAAACTGATAATTTTAGAAATTATAATGAAAATTAAGTTACAATTCAACTTTGGACGCTTGATTTAGCAAGCTGTTTAGAGTTGTAATTGCTCGTCTGTGCTTTGCTAATGTAGTTTGCCATTTTTTTAATTCCACATTAATCGGATCATTGATAGACATGCTTGGCTTTGGTTTAGGCATTATTAAACTTGTATCGGGCTTTGGCCGGGGGATGATTTTTTCTTTTAATTTAGGAAGCCCTCTATAAAGAGATTCGCTCGACCCAAGTTCCCTTAAATTGTTTTCTGGAAATGATCTTTTTAGGTTTTTAATTTTTTCTAATTCGTTTACATAATCATCAAACAGCCCAAGACTTAAGGAACTTTCCTGTGAACTATTTAAATCCAGCCTTCTAAATCCGTTTGGCCTATTAAATTGATTGTGTTTATTGAATCCATTTCTATTGAAACTTGATACAATTTTAAATGGAGAAAGCCCTCTATTGCAGCTCAAAGATCTTTTCTTAAAATAAATTTTTCGGCCAGTTGAACCTATAGAGTTGGTGGAAAAACTTCGCCTTGATGCCATAGAATTTGCGCTATCCCTTCTTAGATTAACACTGCTTGATGTTTCTGATTTCGAATCTTTTGTTATTTGCTCTTGGATGTTTTCTTTTTGGAGAAGTTTTAAGGAAGGTAGCTTTATTTTTGAAGATTTTAGTTCCTTTTGGCCATAAATTATATCTTCAGGGTCTTCTGGTTCTTGTATTGATGAAACTTCAGAAAGTTCAGAAACTTCTTCGAGATCGCAGTAAGAATCATTTATTTTTGACTTGAATGTCGCTACGGAGCTTACTTTGCTTAGCCTTTTCATTTGGAATCTTTGATTGGATTTTCTCACAGGTGTTAACAGTTTCAATTTGAGATCTAAGGAGACAGGGTGACTATTTTTTCTTACACTGAAGAAATTACATGATCTGATTATTCCATCTATTTCCGTCATTAAATCGTCCATTTCTTTATCATTTTCATCATATAGAGTATCAAAATCTTTTACTTGTCTGAATAACCTGACAAGCCTCATATGTCTTCGATTTGCTCTGGGTTGAATTTTCTTAAAATTTAAAGGTTTGAGTGATATTTTGCTAGAGGGCAATCTTGTGCAATCTATGCTTGATTTGCTTCGTCTTTTTTCTGGGAGAAATTTAGAAATCGGTTTTCGTAATAAGTCTGTTCCAATAGGATTTAGTATGGAAATTTGATGTTTTTCCATTAGCAAGCTTAATATTTATTTCTATGATTTATTTATATGGCCTGAAGCAATTTGATTAATTGAAGAATATATATCAATATTCTATATTTGATATTGCATGATGCATATTTTATTAGAGAAATAATTTTTTCACTAATTTAAAATTATATTTTGCATATTAATAGCATCATAGAAGTTTGTCCAATGCACAGAATGAGAATAATAAAAAAATTTATCTGCTTCAAAATGAAACGACTATTGTAATCACTAACTAACTTATAGTTTTCGATAGCTAGAATAATCATTGTCAGAATTTGATAAATAAAAGAAATTAATAAAGATATTAAACCTTATCACATCTAATAAAACAGAAAATTTTCTGGTCACAAAATCTCTTTATATGGTAAGATTAGTGTTTACTTACTAAAGGTATCTCAGTTTTTGTATATTTAACTTTAAAATAGTTTGATTTTCAAAAGTCTTGTAAGCTCAAGAAATATCTATCCATAAATAAAAGTCAAAATGAAAATTTAAAGATTTCTTTAATAAGAAATTGAATTTGACTTCAAATCAACTTCATTTAATTTATAAATTCACTGGACAAAATTACTAAATATGACACACTTCGAGCGCTTTCTTCAATATTCATAATGTAAAAGTTCCATAAAAATTAAAATCATGCATTTTTCCCATAGTCTTTATTAATTATGCAAAGAATATTCAAGCTAATCCAGTTGTGCTGCGCAAATCACGAGCAAGAAGACGAAGATTCCTCTTCACAGCCAAAACACATAAATCAATCATTAGATATTACAAGTAATCCAGCAGAAAAAGTTGATTTACCAGTCATTGAAAAAAACGAAATGTCAGGGGATGAGGCAGCTCTAGCACCTGTAGCTCCTGAACTAATGAATGTTAAGAAAAAAAAGCATAAAAAAATATCAAAGA
This sequence comes from Blepharisma japonicum, assembly GCA_949751835.1. Lineage (NCBI taxonomy): Eukaryota > Ciliophora > Heterotrichea > Heterotrichida > Blepharismidae > Blepharisma > Blepharisma japonicum. The sequence goes on along the minus strand of CATKHK010000044.1, from coordinate 8,119 downwards.
AAGACAATGTAAAAAAATCAAGTCACAGTAATGGAGGCGCAACACCAATTTCAAGACCTCCTGAAGAATCAAAAGTACCATTGCCTCCTGCCGAGAAGAAACCTTTGAAAGGAATTTTGAAAAAACCAAAAATTTAGAATGAATTATAATTTTATCTATATACTTATAAAGCAATTTGAATGATTAGTTACTTATTGATAGGGGAAAATTTTAAATATAATTCTTCCGCGTCAGGCACTTATGTTAGTATTTTTTTTGCAAAAAATACTGCATTTCATAAGCGCTATCAATTAAAATATTCTTGCTTTGCTAAATATATTTTTATTAAGTGATGCTTATTCACAATATCTCTAATTTTAATAATTTAAAAAATCTTTATTTTCTTAAAACTGTCAGTTTTATTATAAAGCCATTTTTTTATATGAGATTTGCCATTTCAACTCTAATGCTTATTAAAATTTAATGGTTTTTTTAAAAATTAAGAACAGATTTTCAATTAAGATATTCCCCATACATCTGATTAATTATAAATTAACAATAATATAAAGAATAAAATATAAGCAATTTAATTTACATTAAAAGTTTTCACACATCAGAGAAATAAACATTAATGATCTTTACTCATAAAAGGAAACAGAGAACAAACTTTCGACTGAAATTGCCCAGAAGCAGCTGAATTTCTCTTTTTAAATGCTTTGATTTCTTTTTCAACCCATTTGTGCCATTTGCAGAAAGGTACATTGAATTTTGTCAATTTTTCATATAAAATTTGAGGTGTATTAGAGTAGACTGATTCTGAATAATTCAAATTTTGCTCAACAGCACGGAGAGTCTACATATGTTTTACCATATCAAAATATTCTTTTTGCTTGTTCTTTTGAGTTGCAGAAATCTTTACAACTTCAATCGGCTTTTCTATTATTTTTTCTGATTTATTGTTGATGAAAGCTTCTATTGTCTTCTGAAAGGCAAAAATGCTAATTACTTCATCTTTTGAAATACTTAATTTTTCAATTTTGTCTCCAATTGTTTCTTCCTTTAATTGAGATTTGCATATATTTGCGACCTCCTCTGTATAAATTTGTGACAATGAATTCTCCTTAAGGCAATTTTTATTTTTTTCTTCTTCATTTCTTATTTTGTTTTCTACACTTTCTCCTAAAATTAATACTTGATCCAATATTTGTATTTCATTATTGTAATTCTTGCTTATTGGAGCACATTGAATATTTTGTTGAGAATGTATATGACACCTAATAATATTCTTGAAATCTGTGAGACCTTTATTCGCAAAATTTTTGGATTTAACTAGATCACTTTCAATAATATCTGACTCTTCTGTAGTTATTCTTGAATCATTTGAAGCATTTTCGCTATTTCCTCTGATTTCACTATCAATAATGCTTAAAGAATTATCAAGACTAAGACCTAATTTTAATGCTTCAGGCTTAATAGCATCTGCAGAAATATCAAGTAAGCTGGTATCTTTAGAGTCTAAGCTCTCAGCTTCTGATTTTCAGCTTACTTGTTTGGAAACAAGTTTTGGCATCATGCTTTTTCTTTTCTTCAAATCTTTCCCTTTTTTCTCATATTTTTCTAACTGACTTTTAACTTGATGATGGTTACTTAATAAAGTTTCATATCTTGAATCAGCAATTTGTTTCTGTACTGCATTATATTTTATAAGCTCTTCTAATTTTGCTATATTTCTTTGCAATTTTTGGTTTTCATTGAGCTGATCTAAGTATTTTTGCTGCAGTTCTTCGTATTTCTTGTTAAAGCTCTGTTTTTCAGCTTTAAGAATAAAATCTTTTGTGTGTCTATTGATATCTTGTGTGCGTCCAGCTTTATTAAGCTGGCTAAATAGAAGTCCTTCAATTGGTCTTTGGTTCGATAAAGATCTTCTTCCATAGCCAATGCTATCTCTTGAAACTTCCAAAGCGCTTGCCTTACTCTCTTCAATCAACTTCAGCCTCTGGATTTCTTCTTGGCTTTTTTTGATTTTTATATCTTTTGATTCATTCTGAAGAACTAAATCATTGTATAATATTCTCAAACTTTCATAATTTTCTATAAGGGTTTGTGAGATACTCATGGCTGTGCCAATTCATTGATTTCTTAGTTTTATTTCTTTCATAAAATCTTTTCTGGGGATTGTTTGAATAAAAGAAGCTTGATCGCCTGGGAATTGTTTTGCAACTTCAGATGAGATTGTACTGATGATTAATTTTAAATTTTGAACCTCTGTGTCGAGCTCAGGTAAATTTTCGACTTGCTCCATTTAATTGTATTTAACTGAGAATATCTGTTTAATTATTTGTAACGAGAACAAATATTTTTTATCTTTTTTAATTATCAAAATATGATATGCTAATTCAAATTGGTTTTACAATATTTTCATAATAAATTTCTACGTTTTTTAAAGAATTAATATTGATTTTCATAAACATCTCCTCTTCCTTCAGGCCCAATAATCTCGTCCACTTTTTCCAATTTATATCTGCAAACATTTAAAGCATTTCTTGCCTTTGGAAGAAATTCCTCACACCTCTTTAAGTTATTCTGTTGAAAAACATAGTCATCGTAAATATATTGTGCTCTAATAAACAGCGAAGGATTTCCTTCTCTTTTTTGATTACTTTTGATATCATACCATCCTATCAAGGTATCTTGGTTTTGCAAATCTTTAAAATCAATTTCAACTTTGCCAAATTCAACAGGAGATCCTAACTTAACATCAAGCATAACAGTAAATGTAATTTTTTGAGCTTGGCTCAACGGGAGATTTGCTTTAAACACTTCGAACCAGCTTGGGATAAATTTTTTGCCCAGTTTCGTCTGAAACTTAGTTTTAAGAGGCAGAATTTCAACAATTACATATATTTTTGCATCTTGGAAGCACAATATATCTGGGATTATATCTTTTCCTTTCTGTATTTCAATCGCAATGCGTGAGCCAGAGTTTTTAGGAGGATCTGATCTCAGTTCTTTTATCTTGGCTTCTGTTTTCTTGATGTCTATTTCTAATAGTTTTACGTATTGAGTTATTTGATCCTGCTCATCTGCTGTTGTAATAGGGTTGCTATTAATATCCTTTAGATATGGCATATCTACAAGCGGAATAAAATTTTTGTCGTTTTTATTGTCTTTATATTTAATATGTGAGTTTACTTCTTCTTCTTTTGGTCGGCTAGCACAATCTCCCATCTTAATTTATTTTATAATACTGATGTTTTTCCATCCGAATTTCTTGACAAATAAAAGTGCATTTAAGGAGGTTGACTTTCTTATTTGTTGAACTTAAAATAAAGCACTTTCATACTTTGAGCTTAAAATATGATCAAATCTTAATGGAAAGTGGTCGTTATCCTAATCCAGAAAGAACTGGGCATTATTCGCACCCAAAAGCATCTAGTGCATCATCACAAACCACTCCATCCTCTTATCTGAACACTGAGGAACCCTCTCAACCTCATAATATTAATATCAAAATTCCAAGCAATGCTGATGCAAGGCAATCAAGTTACAGCAAAAAAATTCCAACACCAATAAGGAAAGAAATAGAAATTATTTCGTCAAAGAGAAATCAACCAAACGGACAAACTGACCTGAGAGATGTGCTATGAGAACAAATTAATTTAATACTTAAAGAGCATGATTTTCCACAAATGAAATTAGTTCAAAGTGAAAATAAATTGGTTCCAGATTATTCAAGTCTGACAGAAACAGTTTTGAATTTGCTTAATCATATATCTTTAAACGAGAAAAGTTCTGAAACAAAAATAGAAGAAATGAAAAATGTGCTAGAGACATCTCAGGAAACTTTAAATAAGTTGAATGAAAAGTATCAGGAACTTAAGCTTAAATTAAAGAAGAGAAATCAAAAAATCGATGATTTAAGGCAAAAACTCACTAAGTTTAGCGATCTCGATAATATTCTTAAAGCCATCCACTCAAACACAAAGAATAAATCAAAAGAGATTTTCAAGCATATCACTCACCGAGAATATGATCCCGATCTAGAAGCAGATATGCAGGTCATGTCAGTTATTTTACTTTATGAGCATTCTAAAATCAGTACACCTATTGCGCATCAGAAATCAAGCACTGAGGAAGAAGAAGAAAAATCGCAAGACTCTTCAACCGAAAACTCTATATTGCCACTCATCCTCAATAAGCTCGAAGTAAAATCTTCAAGTCAAGCTCTTGAAGTAATCGATAAAATGCAGCAAGTGATTTTAATCATCCCTAATATAGAATCATTTATCAGCTCGATCTATAAAGTTCTGTATTCTCCAGAGCCAGCTGCTGATATAAGTGTCAATATGGAACAGATTCTACCTACAATTATAAAAATGAAAGTTAAGCTCATTGCTTTGGAAAGATTCAGAAAATCCATATGTGAAAATTTTGAACTTGATGTGAATAACGCTGACGAGGTCATTGTAAGGTATAATTAGATACACAAGTCAGAAGCTTTAAATCATTTTAATAGACTTTTTAAGACAGCTGGCAATGAGTCAAGAACTGTGGAAGAAGTTTTTATATTTGTCCATGAAATGAAAAAATTTTTGCAGGCAAGCTTTATATAGATCGCAAGAGAAATTTTAAATTTGGGTGATCAAATTGCTGTAGGTAGCGTGTTAGAGAAAATCATAAGGGTTTTAAGTTCAAAGGGTATTTAATTAATTCTTAATTCAATTTTTATTTATGGAAAAACAAACAGCAGTTTATAGTAATGGTATCAATGCATACTTATTTTATAAAATATAAAATCTTCGTATATAAATTGCAATACCCATAATATCCATAGCTTATTCTAATTCAGCTTGCTTTTCTATTATCACTTATTTCTGCTGCAAATCATTTACATCTAATTTCCATTATTATTAACTAATCTACTCATTTTATGGAAGAGTTCTTCAAAAAGACTGCAGAAAAGCTTAAATCTGAAGAAAAAGCCTTCATTTCATCTATAGATCCTTATATCAAAGAACTCTACGCCGATATTTATGATTGCTCCTCAAAATGCTATCTCCTGCCAACATCATTATCCACTTCTAAGATTTGTGCCAAAAATTGCACAGCTCCTGGAGTCAAAATAAAACAGCAAATCCAGTCTCATATAGAAAGATGCCAACGAGGGCTTCAAGATTGTGTTAAATCATGCATTGAAAGTAACCCAGAAAGTGACGAAGCAGGAAAAAGCTGCATTGACGAGTGCTCAGAGACCAGCGTCCAGACGATGCAAAGCATGACAACTAAAGTGACAAAATTGTTCAATAATCACAAATAATTTAAGATCAGTTTATGCAATTAATTAATTGCCAATAATAAAGAATGGTGAGGTTACAGATAAAAGAGGCTTTTCAAGAGATGTTTAGCACAGAGAATTTTAGGTGTTTTTCATGCTGTAACACATCACATATCTCACAAGAACTTACAAATGAATTTGTGTATAATGAGTACCCATCAAAGTTGGAGACTAATGGAAGATTGCGATCTTTAAGCCTGGTCCAAAGCACTGAAGATTGAAGGTCCACAATTGCGGACATAAGAAGATCGACAGTAGTAGAAATGACAGGATTAGAACCGATTTATGAAGATGGTTTTCAGAATCAGAAGAATGAACGGGAAGTACACTCTGAATAGAGTGCTTAAGTAATTTTGTGGTAAAATAATAACGAAATTGTGGCGATTTAATTCTAAAATTAAAATTTAACTTTAATAAATCTAGTATAAATCACACTTGAGAGCAGCTAGACATGTGAATAAAAATAATTTATAAATTAAGGATAACTGTTAAAATAAATAAGATGGAATCTCACTGCACCTCTTCTGGATGCCCACGTGCACCTGAATACGTATGCAAATGCCAAGACCCTCCAAACTACCTTTGCGAGTCTCATCTTTCCTGGCATATTGGCTCAAAGCGAAAATCAGAACATCGGGCAATGAGATTGGAAAATCTAAAGCCGACTGATTATAAAGACTGCAATATCTGTATGAAAAAATCTGGACAGTGGCTTTGTCTCTGCAGATTCCCTGGGGTAAAATTATGCAATAAATGTTATGATTTGCATATAGTTCAGTCTTCAGGAAAGCATACAAGAGAGCCTATTGATGCTTTAGATTTCATTCAAGAAGAAAGCGATATTCCTAAATATATGGAAAGAAAAGAGATGGTCGATTCAATACTCAAAATCATCAATGAGAACAATAAAGAAGCGGAAGAAAAGCAAAATATTTTGAAAATTGCAGCTAGCAAAATGATGGAAAAATTAAAAAAATTCATTGATGATAAAAATATGAGAATTGATTACTTGAAAAAACAGCTCAAAAAATTAGAAGAAGATGTGAGAAGCTGCAAATTTAAAAAAAGTTTAGAAAACAATTGACTAGAGCCGTTTTTTAAAGACAGAGACTGGCAAAGGATTTTTCATGCAGTAAGAATTGAAATTCAAGATGACACATTTGATGCTTATATGTCTGGTGTATGCAAAATCGAAACAGAAACAAATTTATTAAAAAATATAGAGACACCAAGAGAAGAGAGAGATCTGGAAGAAAGCAAAGACACTTCAGGGATGTTCCAAAAAATCCAGAGCTGTTATAGTGATAGTGGCCGTCATATGCATGTGAAGCTAAAATCATTATTTGAGTCTGCACTTCAACCTTCTCGAATTGAAAAAATCCTTTCAATTGAACTCTCTAATTGTATGCTTGAAAATAATGGATCGAGATGTCTTGCTCAGCTCTTGCCAGCTCTTCCACAGCTGAAATCGCTAAATTTGAACAGCAATAATATAGGTCCGTATGGAGTAAAAGAACTTTGCCCTAGTTTTGTATATCTGAAAAGCTTGGAAACACTTATGTTGTCATGAAATAAAATTGAAGTCAGAGGGATGGAGGCTTTAAGCGAAGTTTTACCTGAGATGTCGAGCGTTCGTAATCTTCATTTATCATGAAATTCTCTTGATTTTCAAGGTGCTAAATTTTTATCGACGGCTCTTCCGAATCTTGAACGTTTAGAAAGGCTTGATTTATGAAATAATCAGTTAGGTGAAGAAGGGATTAGGTTTCTTGTCCTTTCACTTCCTTTCTTGAAGACCCTTAAAGTACTAGACCTCAATAAAAATGAAATTGGTCCTCAAGGTGCTGATTTATTAGCCTTAGTTTTACCAAAATTACCAGAGCTTCATACATTGTCACTAGCAGGAAATAATATAGGACCCGAGGGAATTACAAATTTATCAAGAGCAATAACTCAAGCAAAGAAACTACAAGTTATAGATTTAGCAAGAAATGGCTTGACTGGAAGAGGAGCAATGACATTGATGCCAGCTTTTCAGGGATTGAGCAGAGCCACAACAGTAATTATAAAGGACAACCAATTAAGCGTAGAGGATAGAAGAAGTCTAACCAGAGAAGCATCTGTAAATGGAATTAATCTATCTTAAATAAAGTATTATAATGAAATCTAATTCAATGCAAAAGCCAAAGCATATTAAAAAACCAGCCAAGAAACTCGGAAAAACTAAAAAGCTCAGCATGATAATCAATTCCCCAGAAAAAGTCCAAAAAATTCTATCACCTTTATATAACGCAAATATTATAACGTTGTCGAGAAGCAGAATGGAAAAACCAAAAAGAAAAGTTTCTGGCCTAAATAGTTCCTATCACAATCATAATGATAATGCACTGCTTTCTGAATATATTTTTAATGATAGAAGACAAACGAAATTAAGTGACAGATCAGATAAAGATGCAAATCAATCAACCACCCGAGGTACAGCACCTATCGATGACAGTTACGGTAAAATATTTAATACGACTATAAATAGGTACTCTCCTGCTCCTAGGCACTTAGAATTCCCAAGTATTAAAAATAAACAAATAATGATTGAATTTTCCCCTGTAAGATTTGCAGATACCGAAGAGAGCGATATTCCGATTGAAATTCTCCCAATTTTGCCCAATACCACTAAAATTTTAAGATCAAGCCTTCAAGGTGCTAAATTTATGTTGGATAAACGATTAAATCAGTAAATGTATATTATTTAAAATTTTTTAACCAGCATCTTAATTGCTCCTAATGTTTCTAAAGCATCCTCACATA